>CM030361.1:60538379-60615879 GCA_017893485.1 Hemerocallis citrina
ACAGTTTACGGTCCATATACCCCATCGCTTAGGAATGACTTCTGGATGGAGTTAAGAAACATTAGGGGTAGATGGGATGGTCCGTGGGTTCTTGGACGGGACTTCAATGTTACTAGATTTCAATATGAACATCGAGGGAGAGGACCAAACGACAGGGATAGACAAAATTTCAACCAGGTAATCAATGATCTGGATCTCACGGAGATCCAGGCATCGAATAGGAGATTTACTTAGTCTAACATGCATGCGACTCCGACACTTGCTAAGCTAGATAGAATGTTGGTTTCTGCGAAGTGGGAAAACTTGTTCCCACTGGCGGCAGTGACATCATTTCCGAGGTACACATCGGACCATTCACCGCATGCTGGAATGTAGGAACGATAGAAGTAGACTTAGGCCACAGTTCAAATTCGAGAAAGCTTGGACCATGGCCAATAACTGCAGTGAAATTATTCAAAGGTCTTGGAAGAGTCCGATGGCCGAGACAGACGCGGTATCCAAACGAAACATCAAGATGAGAAGGCTCCGTAAATGCCTTAAGAAGTGGGAAAAGCGAGAGTTCGGGGAGATATGTAGGAAGAAGGAGAGCTTAGGAGAAAGGATCCAGGAGCTATAAATTATTGAAGAAAATAGGAACCTGGAAGGAGGCGAATACGAGGAAATGAAATCGAGCAAAGGTGAGCTACACAGAATACGTGAGATGGAGGAATGTTACTGGAGGCAAAGATCTAGGGTTCAATGGCTCAAGGAAGGTGATTCAAACACAACATTCTTCCATAAGATGGCTAATGGTAGAAGAAGACATAATCACATTGGGGGGTTGCTCGTAAATGAAATATGGACCGAGGATAGCTTAAAAATCAGTCAACACATAGATAGGGGATTTAGAGAGCTCCTAGGAAATAAGAGAATTCAGAGAGGTAAGTTGCAACCGGACATGTGGACTGAATCAAGAATTGAGGGAAGTGAAGGGATTGAAGAAGAATTTTCAGAGGAGGAAATTCTAAAAGCTATCATACTTCTGGGTCAGGACAAGGCGCCGGGTCCGGATGGATTCCCGATCCTATTCTATATTTGTTATTGGACTATCATCAAGAAAGATTTAATTGACTTCTTCCAGGAACTCTATCTAGGAGTTGCACGAGTTGAAAAATTAAACTATGCAAATGTTATTTTAATTCCGAAGAAATCGGAAGTCCTAAGGATGTCAAATCTCTGGCCCATCAGTCTGTTGAATGGATCGTTCAAGATCATCACTAAAGTACTGGCTAATAGATTGTCACCACATTTATCAGAGATTATTAACGAAACTCAAAGTGATTTTGTTAAAGGTAGAGATATCATGGATAGCATTGCCTCAGCTGAAGAGATGATCTTTAGAGGTAACAAGGATAAGGTGAATGGTTGTCTGCTAAAACTAGACTTTGAAAAAACATACGATACGGTGGAATGGGATTGTGTGGACGAGGCGTTAAAATTAAAGGGCTTCGGGGTGAAATGGAGGAGTTGGATGAGATTGTGTGTTCAAAATGGAAAGTCATTCATTATGCTGAACGAAGTTACTGGAAAAGAAATTCGCTGTCGTTGAGGGCTAAGACAGAGGGATCCACTATCACCACTAATTTTCACAATTATTACTGACGGTTTGGCGGAGATGATCAAGAGAGGAAAAGAGACGAAACTTATCAAAGGAGTCAAGGTAAAAGGAATAGTGGAGCCATTATCTATCCTACAATATGCGGACGATACGTTACTATTTGGGGCAGCTAAGTTGGAGGAAACCGTAGCAGTTAGAGTGTTATTACGATGCTTTGAATACTGGTCAGGATTGGCCGTTAATCTTCATAAGAGTTGCATCATTGCCATATGCAAAGAGCAGGAAGATGACAGATACGATCTCTTACGCTTTGGGATGTGGAATAGGGGAATTCCCACTCAAATATTTGGGAACGCCCATCAGACTAGGAAAGTTGCGTAAGGAGGACTGGATGCCTTTAGTGGAGAAAGTGAAGAAAAAATTCGCAGGTTGGAAAGGGAAATTCCTATCGTTGGGAGGCAAGTTACTCTTATCAATTCGGTCCTAAGCAGCCTTCCGACATACCTCATGTCCATTTATGAGATTCCGAACTGGGTGATAGACAGAATATATAAATGTAGGAGGAAATTCCTTTGGAAAGGGTCACAGGAGGATAACAAGGGAGTCAATCTGATTTGATGAAGCAAGGTGTGTAGAAAGAAAGAATTCGGAGGACTAGGGATCGTGAACCTTCGTGATATAAATAAGACGCTACTAGCCAAGTGGTGGTGGAAAATGAATAAGCGGCGACAATCTTGGTGGTACAACTCATTCAGGATATACAAACAACGAGAAAAGATGAGATTCGGAGGCCGAAGCAAATGCGGAAAGGTGTCCCACCTTTGGAAAGGGTTTGCGAAGGTGGGACATCTGTTCCATGATAACATTAATTCCATTCTAGGTGACGGGAAAACCACTAGATTCTGGAAGGATAAATGGTGGGGAGCTAACACAATAAAATCTTTATTCCCAAAGCTAGCGGAAGACTTTATTAACGAAGATGTATTGGTGGCGGATGTCTGGAAACAGGAAAGACTAAGACTACAGTTTCGCGAAAATGTATCCCCTGAAGGTCAAGAGCAGATCCAAAGAATTCAGAGTATGCGGGCAGAGAAAATGGCGATCGGAAGGGGAAATGAGGACGAGAGAGTGTGGAGGCTAGAGACTGATAGCGTGTTCTTTGTTAGGTCAATGTATCAATTCTTAAATGATGGGGGAATTAGAAGTAGGTGCGCGAAGGTTATTTGGAAGTCGAATATCCCAAATATGGTGAAAGTGTTCCTATGGCTGATGGAGAATAACGCGATCCTTTCGAAGATGAACATTAGAAAACGTAACATTCCGATTGACACGACCTGCCCACGTTGCAATGTATGGGAGGAAGATACTAATCACATTTTCATGATCTATCCAAAAGCTAAACTAACCTGGGAAATCATAGGGTTGGGGTTCAGGGTCATAGATGTTCCTACCTGTATTGACGACGTGTGGGGGAGATGGAGATCGAGGGTCATTAGGAAGGAGGGTAGATTTATGTGGGATATTACGGTAGCTGCTTGTATGTGAAGCCTATGGCTAGATAGATACGATGCTTGCTTTTGTAACAGTAATTGTACATTTCAGAGGATGCTTCATAAAATCTTATTTCTTATTATTGATTGGGCAGGTGCACTGGGGCCAAGGAAGAAACCTCGGACTGATATGGAGGAGTAGCCCATTCAAGCTGACTGCTGAAGCTTAGGCGGGTGGGGATGATGGTTTTTTTGTGAGCTAGACTTTTGTTAATTTCTGGCAGATTTTACTGTATTTCTTTTCAGTGTGGACTACATTGTTTTGGGTTTGTAATATTTCGTACTTTGTTTCGTTAACTGTTCATTAATGAAACAAGTGTTTGTAATATTTCGTACTTTGTTTCGTTAACTGTTCATTAATGAAACAGGTGACTAGGGTCACTTTTATATCCAAACAACAACAAAAATTTTTTTCCACAAGAGACTTCCCTTATGAATAAAGTAAACTTACTGTTTCGAAATAATGTAGTACTCTTCCTAAAGAACCAGCCATGTAATATATATTCAGGGGCTGCTTCCTCCATGTGGTCGGCCGTATCCCAAACAAAACCCCCCTTCATCCCCTTATGTTGTAGCCATCCATGGATCTATGTATGCAGCTGTTAGAGTGCAATAAGCTACAACCTGCATGCTTCTAGGTGTTTTACTGAACCTTGTTTATCTCGAAACCTGGGAGAATTGTAGGCCGAAATTTGGACCTCCGGTTTTTTATTCTCATTAGAAACTTTTCCTCATAGCATTGCAGAGACGCTCGTAAAATTCTCCATCACGCAAAATGAGGTAAAGGACAAATATCACGTATACTACTATGAAAACACAGACTATTAATCCGGATAATAGTCCTTGTACTTCAGCAGCGAAAAATTGAAGTAACAGGTATGCATTGACAGTTATCAGGAAAGAAGCAACAGTCCAACTTACAACCTGCCACAGGAATGAAAGTCAAATTAGAAATTTAGGGCAAAATAAGTATACAATTTGCTCGAGATCATACACTATTTTTGTCCCACATAGTTTTGGAAATAGCTGTACAGATGCAAGTATGCATGATTATAATTAAATGCTAAACTGTCAAAACGGTTCAAGTACGGGTACATTTGTTATCCATAAAACGAATTGATACTGTAACCATGAAACCTAGTAAGCGTATGGAACCTCTTGAAACCCTTGTTTTCGAGCTGCAAATCTTGTTTCTGAAAGACTCCAAGCTTGAATGTTGTAACCTACTAATTACAATTGAAATATTAATTTGGCATTTAATTGAAATTTTTGTTGGAACCTCTAACCATTTAATAAGTTAATGAGGTTTCATTTGAATGAGAGAACAGGTGAAACTTATCTCATAGTGGCATAGTGCATATGGAGATTCCTATTTCTGAAATCCAGGGAAACCCAAGATTCATGAAGTTTTATGAAAAAAACACTATAAAAACTTTCTGCATGGCTCTTCAAGTTTTATGTTCTCACTTTCACATTGAAACCTATATGTGGGAAGAAGGCTTTGTCATTGCTGACTGCAGTCACAACATGAATCATGTTGTCAGTGCAATCTTTGAGGTCATCAGCATGATCCATTATTTAATTTACGTTGATTGTATACTTGAAAACCAAAAAATAAAACCAATTTGATATCATATAGGAGGAAGAATAGACTTCGGGTGTCAGACTAACCCTAAAAAAATGTCATCTCTACGTTGTTGGTAAGAACAAACCTAAGATAGAAATTTGATAAAAATGGATTGAGAACTCACTTTGGTCTTATGGCCAATTGCAAAAACACCCATCAATTGCTCCTTCGACACCAGAGTAACCAGAGGAATGATGGCAAATGGTATCTGGAGCGATTGCACCAAATTTAACCACTCATTCAATAAATCCAACGTGTTGTTAGAAGTGTTGGAAAAAATGGCAATGACTATTGGCGGCCCAATTGCGAAGCCCCGTGTGATCACTGATCGGACCCACTTCTTCAATCGAAGATTAAGAAATCCACCCATTATAAATTGTCCAGCATAAGTGCCAGTAATTGTGCTACTTTGTCCTGCAGCTAATAATCCAATTCCCCATAGATATAAAATTGGAAATGACCCCCCTCCATACTCCTCTTCTAGGAATTGCCCAGCATTCTCTAGACCAACACTACCAGCTCGTTCAGTACCATAAAACCCCTTGGCGAAAACTGTAGTAACACATAAATTTATTGAGAAAGTAATGATAAGGGCAACAGTTGATTCTATAGCAACGTAATTTAGTGCTTCTCGAACATGGTTCTTTTTGTTTGTATTGATCTTTCTTGATTGAACAAGAGCTGAGTGTAGGAAGACATTGTGGGGGGTAATGACACAACCCACAACTCCGACTGCCTGTCGTATGTTCTTTGAGCTGAGATGTGGGATTGCTAGACCTATAGAAAAGAAATCAGGTTGGTTTATGATAGGATCAACGAGAAGAAGGCAAAAAGATGGATCAAATGAGAAAATAAGCAGTTAGAGGATGAAGTCACCTAGTAGAAGATCCTTTTTATTTGGCTTGGTTTCACTAAACATCCAGGCAAAGGAAACAGCCATTGTTGCAATTAGAACTGCAAAGAAAGTTTCCAGTTTCCGAACACCATAGTTCTCAAGGAACAAGAAAATGACGCTGCCAAACAAGACAAAGCATAATTAATGAGTAACGTCGATGAAATAAAGAACATAACAGAACAGAACAGAAACTTTACTTTTACTCTTAACAGAAATAAGATCAATTTTGAAGGCGTCCCACATTTGAAAGAATGACTTTGGAAGATCATGAATAAGAAAAGTCTCCAACTGCATTTAGCTTAATCTTCCTACAAATCTCAGTAGAACCTGAAGTATTACAAACTAGAACGTCAAACCTCAAACAAACCAAAAGAAAAGAATAAGGCTGTGTTTGGGAATAGAGTTGGGTTAAGTAAAGTTTAGTTTTAACTAGAGGTAGATGTATGCAAACTTTAGTTATTACACCTCTATTTCCATACAAATAGTTATCTTACCTCCACATCTTTTGGGGTGTTTGGCATAAAAGCTAGAGTTAGCTAAACTTCACTATTTTGGGGTGTTGGCCAAACTTTAGAAAAAAGAGGTCCTAGTGGAGTTGAGAAGTTTGGGCCGTAAAAAGTTGAGATAAATGTAGTTATCTCAACTCCAAGTTGAGATAAATGAGAAAACTATAGTAATTCTCCAAAACTCCAGTTTTCTTAACTTAACTCCATTCCGAAACAACTGCTTAAATTCTTTATAGGCATCAAAATTTATAAGAACACTTCACAACCTACTCATGTTCTCAGATTCCTCAAGAAGTATCACAACTTCCCTAAAATCCATACTATGAAATGTATCAAATAAAAAAGGGCCCTAATTTGTCGTTGTTTTACAATGCTTGTGGGTACTATGGACAGTTAGAGTTTCCTTTCTACTTTGGGTAACTTTGGTAGTTTCATTAATAGAACATGATGGTTGATTAATCAAAATATATACATTCCAAATTTCCAAAATTCATAAACAACTATAAAAAAAACACGAAGTAAACCTCACCAATCAAGCCCAGTTATAATGACCCCAGCCCAAAGCGGCAACACATCCCTGCTCAAAATCTTGATCGCGATCGCACTCCCAATCACCTCCTGTATGTCAGCCCCAATCAGCGCCACCTCCGCCATCAACCAAAGAGCCAGCCTCGCCCACTTCGGATACTCCTCCCTACAAATCTCTGCCAAATGCTTCCCCGTCACAACCCCCAACCTCGCAGACAACAACTGAATCAACAGCCCCATTGCAGTTGTCCACATCAGCAACCAAAGCAACGAGTACCCGGCAATCGCCCCAGCTTGCAGATCCCCTTCGAGATTGCCCGGATCCAGGAACGCAATGCACATCAAGAACCCGGGGCCCATGAAGAGCCAGAGCTTCTTGAATGAGAATGGAAGGGGGTTATCGGATTCGGGTAACGTGTCATTGGAAATAATGATTTTCTGGCAGGACTCATAGGCGCATTCCGATGAGTGGGGATCGAGTTTGGGTTTGGATTCGGGTTTTGGAGAGTGGTGGGTGGGGAGTAGTGTGGCGGTTTCGGATTCGGGTTCGGGTAGTTTCGAGATTTCGAGGGGGACCATCTCCATCTCCATCTCCAACTCTAGATTGGACAGGAATGAGGAATATTTGAGATTCCGAGGTCCATTACGATCGGATTGCATGGAAACTCTAGCCCTAAATTTTGGGTCAAAACCCTAATCTTAAAATCAGAGGTAATAAGAGGAATTATTTTGGAGGTGAGTGATGATGGGTTAACGATGGAGGGAGTAAGCTAGGCGACAAAACACGAACCGTTAGGTCGGTTTAAATGTTCCACGTGGTAGGTAAAGCTCTCTCTCTCTCGTTCAACTACTGGACTACTGGAGCGGATTAATATGCACCGAAGTCCTTTGTTTTCTGCATATTTAGTTGAAGTGTTCTTTTCTGAGGAGGCTATTTAACAAAATAAACCTTCTTGTTAAAATTATTGTTATGTATCAGTCCTTCACCTAAGCTATGAAACTTTTTGAAGATGATCAAAATTAATGTTTACTATTATTGTGACGGAGGCTTAAGATGTTTCTGAAGGTGGATAGAGAATTGGCAATGATAACTTGTCGATTTTTCTTATTTCATTTGTTGTCAGTTTTAAGTGTAAATCAAACATTGAGAAAAAATGGCCTTTGAAAGTAATTAGCCAGTCACGCGCGCACACACACAAAAAAAAACTAATCAGCGGAGAAAGGTACAATCAAAACCCCGGAAGGAAAGAAACAGGGAAAGGAATGGTTCAACAAGGAAGGAATCACAAACCATCGGCATGGACTCTATTATATAAAATAGCACAATTGATGCTTCACCTTTTTGCTTTAATCTTTAATACTATGTAGGTTCTTAAATCATATTAGATACAATAGGGCAGCTCGAGCTCGAGCTCAAAAGTAAGCTAGTTTCGTAAACGAGCCGAGCTCGAGTTGGGATTTTTTTTTTTGGCTAAGCTCGCGAGCTATTCGGCTCGAATACGGTCAAAGCTCGGTCAAAGTTCGGTTCGAACCGAGCTCGAGCTCAAAAGTAAGCTCGTTTCGTAAACGAGCCGAGCTCAAGCCTGAAGGTATTCGGCTCGGCTCGATTGCAGCCCTAAGAGATAGTCTTCTTCTTTTTCCTAGTGGACATCCGCGATCATGCACATGACTGGACAGTGAAGCCCATCCATTGTGCTGCAACAAACGAGTAGAAGAATGTTCATGCTTAACGGCTATGTTGTATGTTTGTTTGACACAAATTTTTTTCACTAGTTTTGTTTTGACAGAGTTCGTGCTTAACAATAATGAAACTGACTTGGTTTCTGTGTGTTTTGTTCACGTTGCGGTTTAAAGGTTAAACTAAAGCAGGTAGGCAAACCTGCGATAGTATATCAACTCTTGGCAGTTTCGAGTTATAACTTGTAACCTGTTTGACCACCTTATCTCCTCTTTTTCCGCAAAACCTGCAAACTACACTAAATCAAACATTA
The DNA here is from genome assembly GCA_017893485.1 of Hemerocallis citrina. Taxonomy (NCBI): domain Eukaryota; kingdom Viridiplantae; phylum Streptophyta; class Magnoliopsida; order Asparagales; family Asphodelaceae; genus Hemerocallis; species Hemerocallis citrina. Next base: position 60,547,074 of record CM030361.1, read on the forward strand.
GAAACCTATTTACTTTAAACTACATGACACAATCACTAAAAGCACTTTGTTCACAGTGATCATTAAACCAAACAGGCTCACGGCGTTACTCTATAGCATCAAAGATCCCATTTAAATTAACATGTGAAACGAGCAACGTTTCAAACCAGCATTGCAGTAAAATTATCAAAAATGTATAAAAGTCTGATTATAGATAATGTTGATAACATTTCTTGTTGTTTCCATATAGTACAACATTTTTGCAATACTCCACTGGAACTAACCCACTAGATTATGACTTCGATCAACTATATATGATTTTCCAAAGGGAAGCTTCCCATATTACATATATGATAACCTTTGTAGAATGGAAACACTCAGTCAGTCTAAAATAAACAGCATTTGTTTCTTCCTAGCTTCCTACGGCCATAAGCCCGCCTGTAAAAGTGAGGAGCTAGTCTTCGGCATTACTTCAGTATTAGTGTGCATACAGTGTTATCTCCATTTTAATGACAATGTACACCAATATCTGTGCACTTTTAGGTTTCGATTTCTCATGAGAAACTTTTGCGTACTGCTAACATGAGTCGACTGGGCAATTCTCCATCACGCAAAATGAGGTAAAGGATGAATATCACATAGAGAATTAGGATCACACAAACTATAGAACCCACTAATAGTCCTCTTACTTCAGCTGAGAAGAAATCAAGTAAAAGAAATGCATTGATAATAATCAACAGTGCAGCAACAATCCAAGTCACAACCTGCCAGAGATAGGAAAGGTAATATCAGAAATCAAGGCCAATGTAATGAATATGTAGGCGAGCATAAAAGGAATTGTATGAGAGCATCACAGTCGTGTGCTATTTATGCATTTTATAGCAAACGACCAGCTGCAGTCGTTTGCTATTTATGCATAAAATGCATAAACAGCGACAGTAGATTGCTATATATGAGAGGAGATTTGAGAGAAATGCATATTATACAGGACGCAACTTCACATTGCGTCCCACAAAAAAAATTATCTTTTTTAATTCGTCGGACGCAACTTCACTTTGCATCCCACGAAAAAAAATATTTTTTTAAAATCGTCCGACGCAACTTCACATTGTGTCCGACGTTTTTAATTTTAAAAACAGAATTTAACAAAAGAAATCAAATGTGGGAGCTCCTGGACGCAACTTGAAGTTACGTCATCCAAGGAGGGGCCCACTTTATTTATTTATTTATTTATTTATACTTAAATACTGTTTTTAATTCATAAAAAAATCATAAAAAATCTTTAAAAATCGTGGGATGCACTGTGAAGTTCTGTCTGAATTTTTTATATATTAAATTGGTATAAAATACCATTCGACGACTGCAGCAAATAGCCAAAATGCTATATGCATGTATGCATTTTCTAAACAATCACAACTGTGGATGCTCTGAAAATGTTGCAACAATTATGGTATATATTTTGCTCAATAATTGAAGTCTATAACTCTATAGGGTTGCCCTGTACCGCCTTGAACAGCAAAAGAAATTCAACTTAGGATATGATGTTAAAAGATGCGAAAACAGAGAAGACTCTGATTACTAATAAGGAAATAAGAGAAGTTGGCATCCGGGTGATTTTACTATTTCTTACTTTGGTTAATTTTCACCATTTATTTAACTAAAGAGTGTCAATCATATTGAAGACTACTTACTCATGCAACAAGCGGCTGCAAAAGTAATAGTTCTTAGCAATGATATATAAAACTAGTTACACATGAATATTTCTATGGATCTAAATCACCTGAAATAATAAGTTTGAAAATTGCAACTCGTATTTCACAATGCCACTTCCATTATATAGTTATCATTCATCAATTTTGCAACCATCTAATGGATTAGTAAATAGTCATTAGTAAGCTTCCCCCTCCCCCTCCCTTTACGGTGTATCTAAGACATTAGAGATATAGTATCAATTTAAGAGAGTGATGACTCTGGTTGATGTGGAGTTCAGTTGTCACCTTTCTTTTTGGCTCAGATGAATGTTTGATCAGGTTGCTGTGCTTTTGATATATAATATTTCTAACATGCTGGAGTTCTCTTAGAACTCCATCCTATTATGTCAAAGAAGAAAAAAAGTGCATCCTCAAATTTAATGCTGCACCTACACTTTAAAAAAAGGGGCATAAGCATACTAATTATGCCGTATATTTATTTATCTATTATATAGATTTATGTGGAAAAGGTTATCAACTTATCATACAATGAAAAAAGAAGCTAAAGAAATTATATTTCGAGTAGACAAAGGTATCCACAACTTACTTTGGTCTTGTTGCCAATTTTAAAAGCACCCATGACATTCTCCTTTGATACTAGAGTAAGAAGAGGAATGAGTGCAAATGGTATCTGGACAGACTGGAGCACATTCAGCCACTCATTCAAGATATCCAATGCATCATCCGAAGTGTCAAAGACAAGTGCAACAACTATTGTAGGCACGATTGCAAAGCTTCTAGTGATTAGTGCTCTCATCCACTTCTTCAAACGAAGGTTAAGAAACCCTCCCATGATAAATTGGCCTGCGTAGGTTCCCGTAATTGTGCTACTCTGTCCTGCCGCTAATAACCCAATTCCCCATATATAAAGAATCGGAAAAGCCCCTCCTCCATATTTCTCTTCCAAAAACTGCCCTGCATTCTCCAGACCAATACTACTGGCTTTTTCAGTACCGTAAAACCCCTTTGCAAAAACTGTTGTAACACATAAGTTTATTATGAAGGAAACAACAAGGGCAATAGTTGACTCTATAGTATAGTAATTCATTGCTTCTTGAACACGGGCTTTCTTGGCAGTGTCAACCTTTCTTGACTGTACAAGAGCTGAGTGTAAAAAAACATTATGGGGCATAATGACACAACCCACAACTCCTACAGCTTGCCGAATGGTTTTTGAGCCTAGTTTTGGGACTAATAGACCTGTAGAAAAGAAATCAAATTAATTTGGATAGGTAGAAACTTATTACACAATTTGGGAGATGAGGGATGTCAATATAGAAATGTAACCTATTAGAAGCTCTTTCCCATTAGGCTTGGTTTCACCAAACATCCAAGCAAAAGACACAGCCATGGTCGCAATGAGAACTGCAAAGACAGCTTCTAGCTTCCTAACCCCATAGTTCTCAAGGAACAAGAAAATGAAGCTGCCAAAAGAAGATACAATGATATAGCAATTTACAAAGTAAATTAGTATCTGAAGCAATAAGATTAAACAACATCTCGACGAACATAGGATATCAGACTACAAATAGCTCAATGATCTTAACTGAATGCTCAAAAGTTCCTAAAAATTTACTTAAAATGCTACGATACAGAAATTCCGAAAAAAAAAAAACAATAGTAACTTGGGGAAAAAGGAGTCTGTATAGCCTTTTCTTGTTTAAGCTGCCTACTCTTTTGTCGTTCTTGAAAAGAAAATACAAAGATGAAACAGTTTCTAACTAAACACACCAACTACACAAACGGAAACAATATATGAACAAAATTTCAGTACGGCAAGCTTAATCTTATTGGGAAAAAAAAACAAAGAAAAAAAGCTCCATTGGTGTCACAAAAAGCTAAAACTATCTTCTATAACTGTCTATACAGATAAAAAATCAGAAGTAGAAAGAGATCTTACAAAGCAAAACATAAGAAACTCCATTCAACCCAAGGGAAACAAAATCCTAACCCTCGACAATTCAAAGAAAAGAGATCAAAACACTCGTAACAATTTCAATTATAAAAATCACAATTTTTCTCTCAATCAAATTCTAATCAGCAACTATTCATAAAGCGAAACAAGCACTCAGCAAGTCTTAAACCCTTTCTTATTAGCATTAAAAGAAAACCAAAAACTTTCCCAAAAAACCTTTTTTCCCCTTTTCTTATTCTGCAACTACTTCTTAGCACTGTCGCATTTACCCGATGCTCTGATCTGACCCGAACCCGGTATTGGACCGGAACCGACCCATTCTATACAGGTTCGGGTCCGGGTCCTAAAATAAGACCTGATGCACTTCTGGGTCCGGATCCACTTAAAATAGAACCGACCCGGACCCAGACTCGATAAAAAATACCCTATAAATACAGAATTTGAATAATAGGGTTATAGGAATATACATGTAAATAGTATTTGTTGAAGATAGATGTGTAAATATAATATTTATTCATTTAGTTAAGTGCAAAAATTGTTGAAACTGTAGGTATCGGGTGCAAAAGTATTTACTTCCCGCTACCGGATCCGATGGATAGATTTTTTAAATTAGGACCCAGTTATCGCAAGTCTAGATCCGGATCCAATTTTTGGACCCGTGAAGTACCGGGTCCGGATAGTGGAGGACTCGATACCAGCTCTACTACTTCTACCACAACATTCTCATGATAAGACCATAATAAACTACATTAAAACCATTCCTCACCATTAAAAAATACCCCAAATTTCCTCTAGTCAAAATTCCTTTCCCCCCCCCCTACTTCCCCCACTACTTCCACGGTTCCACCACAAACATTCTAATAACATCATAACAAGTCCCATCTAACTCAAATTCAAATTCAAATTGAAAAATACAAACAATCATGCAGCACAACAACATATTCCTTCCAATCCTACATGATGGACCAAACATTCACACAAACAGCTACAGTCAAATTATAATTCTCCATGTGAACACAACTGTGTCAAACTATACTAAAAGAAGAAAAGAATTATACCAGTCCAACGCGGTGATAACAACTCCAGCCCACAACGGCAGAACCCCCTGACTCAAAATCTTGATTGCGATGGCGCTCCCAATCACCTCCTGTATATCAGCACCAATCAGCGCCACCTCCGCCATCACCCACAGCGCCAGCCTCGCCCAACTCGGATACTCCTCCCTACAAACCTCCGCTAAATGCTTCCCCGTCGCCACCCCCAACCTGGCCGACAATAACTGAATCAGCAACCCCATCGCCGTGGCCCACATCAGCAACCACAGCAGCGAGTACCCGGCAATCGCCCCGGCCTGCAGATCCCCTTCGAGATTCCCTGGATCCAGGAACGCGATGCTCATCAAGAAGCCGGGGCCGGTGAAAAGCCAGAGCTTTCTCCATGAGAATGGGAAGGAGGTGGAGTTATCGGACTCGGGTTCGGATGCGGAGGTGATGGTGATCTTCTCGTGTGTGTCGTAGGCGCGCTCCTCGTCGGTGTCGGAGGAGGAGGGGTGGATAGGGAGGAGGGTGGCGGATTCCGATGCGGATTCGGGTTGGAGAGACATGGATGGGGATTGAGTTAGGGTTATGAGTTAGAAGGGGAGGAGTGAGACTGTGGGAGAGAGATAATGGGAAGCGGGGGAGTAATAAGAAGGAGTAGAAGTTGGGTTTTCTTGTCGTCAGCTAATTTGTACGGTGATTCTGAAATTGCCGGGACCGGTCGTTATTACTTTATCCGATTAGGGCATTTTTTTAACTTTTAAACCATACATTTTGTCAGCGTTTTTTTATGATTTATATTTATTTATTTGTGAGCTTTTTTACTCTTTTGGATTAGGATTAATTGTAGAGTTTAACAAACTAGTATAATGCACGTGCGATGTATTTTTAAAAAATATGTATTATACACGTGCGGTGCACGTAGGAAAAATGGGGAGGGGAATGAAAAGAGAAAAAAAATCACGTGCGATGTATTTTTTTAAAATATGTATTATACACGTGCGGTCTACGTGGAGAAAATGGGGAGGGGAAATGAAAAGGACAAAAAAAATCTATGTATTATACACGTGCGTTGCACGTGGAAAAAATGGGGAGGGAGAATGAAAAGGACACAAAAAAAAATCTACCAACACGTGCGCTGCACGTGTTGACACACATACACAAAAGATTAAAAAATTGTTTATTTGTTTGAGAACCCCATCTCTCCCATTATAATAGTTATAGATTATTCCTTTACCTTTTTTTATATACTATTTATTGTTTTTATTTGTTTTAAATTGAGGCTTGGTTTAGAGCATCGACAATGGTTTCTCAAAAAATATGGCAACATAGCAAATAAAAATAGCAAATATGTAGATTTTCTGCAATGGTTGTTTGCTATAATTTGTCAAAAAATGAAGTAGACGATATATGTTGTCGCGTCCCTCCAAATTTTTAAATTTTTTTTGCGTGGACGTATTATGTTGTTCTGTCCCGTAATTTTTTAAATAATTAATTATTAATTTGTCATTTAAATAATACTAAAATAATACTAGTACTTAATTAATTAGTGATTAGTGCCTAATTAATGGGTTAATTAGGCTTGAAAGGGACATCTTCTATACAAACGCGATATATTGTCCCGTATGACGAGTTTTGTAATCGGACGGGATAACATGCCCCGTCTTGTTCCATTTCATTTATTATTTTATTTTATTTTTATTTTTTATTATTTCTTTTGCGACGGAACAACATGTTCCGTTTGATATTTTTTTCAAAAAAAAATTATAAAAATTTCGGGACGAAACAACATGTTTCGTCCGATGAGATTAAAATATATATATATATATATATATATAGGAGACGGAACAGCATGTTCCGTCTCCTATATTTTGAGAAAGAACAAATCGTTTCTCAAATTGGAGAAGCGACTGTAGCGATTTTGTTAAAATATGACAAATTTGTAAACAACTGCAGACGTTCAATTATCTTAAAATGGTAATTTGACAAAAATAGCAAACCACTACGGATACTCTAAGCAATATCTTTTATTAAAGAAGAACATTTCAAGAAGAGAAGAGGACTTAAATTTTACGAATGTTATGTTTGCTTGTGGAGGTAGGTGACTGTATACCAAATCAGCATATTTATGAAATAAGTTCTAGTCTTCTAGATGTTTAATTGAATAATTAATGGATACTAGTATTATACACGTGCACATTGCACGTGGAGAAAATGGAGAGGAGAGAATGAAAAGGACAAAAAAAAATCTAGTATTATACACGTGCGTTGCACGTGGGGAAAATGGAGGGAATGAAAAGGACAAAAAAAATTCTACCAACACGTACGCTACACGTGTTGACAAAATGACAAATATTTACAAATGACACTGCTCTTCTCCCATTATAATATTAGAGATGACTCCTCCACGAAGATACATATGAAAGAGGGGTTGAGGGAACTCCTTCTCTATTGATATGATGATAGGGTCTCATCCATGATCCATGTAGTAATATGATGACAGGTTCTGAATTCTGATCCATGTAGTCCTATGAGAGATTAGAGTATAACGAGAGTGGGAAAATATACGTTGTCTTTTTACATCGGGGAATGGAGTTTTCCCCCAACATGAACCTCTATATGAAACTAAATCCATGTACAAAATCGCAAATTAGATATGCTATAATGATTTTTTAAATATTTAATAAATGGATGATGTAATTACTACTATTTAAAAAAATGGATACCGCAATTGGGATATGCGGCTTCATTCCTGGACTAGCCGTAGATCCCAACTGCAGATCGATACACTTGGTACAAGTCAAGCCATGTATGTAAATAGATTCAAATAACAATATCGTTTGAGAAAGAAACGCAGTTTGGGAAATAATTCCAAGAAATGAATCAATCCTTCATCTCTTACTTTTTTATGTAAATGGAAAATAATTTGAATGTAATAAGTTACATTTTTTTTTAATTAGTGAGGCATGTAAAATATCTCATTCCAGAAAGAGATGATGGGAATAATGGACAAGAACAAAGATTAGATGAACTAAAATTTACAATGTGTAATTAATAACTTCAATTTCATAACAACTATATAACCAACAAAATTAATACTACAAACATGAAAGGGACCTAAATATATAATATTAAGGAGCTAACTAAAGTAGAAGCCAAGAAAGCAATGATACTCGAGAACATTTTTTAAGTGAGTATGCGAGCACCTACCAAAATTTCCCTTGAAAATTACAGAAAAGAGATAACTTAGAAGATTGCTCTTGTCCTTTTCTTGCATAAACTAGTAGTTTTTTTTTTTGGGATATTAGTATTTTTTTAAACATGTCTTTTCAAATTGATCTATATTTCCACGTTACTATTAGGTTTCTTAATTGAGTTAATAATTATAAAATTAATTATTGTAGAACAACCATGAATTTTTTCTCAAATCGTCGTCATACTTGGCATAAAAAAATTTTCAATTTCGTAATACCCTATTCTATTTCCACTGTCTTATCGATAACAACTAATATAGACTAAAACACCTATTATTAATGAGTTTCTCTTCCAAAAATTTTACTAACTCCAGTATTCTTCCTTTCTCCAAAATACCATGAAACTCTACTCCTTTAGTCCCAAAATGCAATATATGAGAATGTTTGAGTTCGTTTATCACACCTAGTTAGTCTATTAATTAGGGACAAGATAGATTTGGACTGAAATCATAAATAATAGACTTATTTAGTTTGGCTGCCCTCAATTAAGAAAATTAATAGCAAATAATGTGTAAATATGAACAAATTTGAATATACTCGTTTTTGTTTCAGAAGGGACTAATCTCTACTATTATAATGGGAGAAGGCCTTAGTGTCATCTGTCATTGTTGTCATTTTGAAGCCAACACGTGCAGCGCACGTGTTTACAAAATGACCTACTTTGGTAAATATTTTCGAAAGTGTACCAGTTTGGTAAATATTTTCGGAAGTGGATTAGTTTGGTAAATATTTTCCTTTTTGTCTTTTTCCCTTCTTCCTCCGCGTGCACGTGCGAAAGTGGACCAGTTTGGTAAATATTTTCGAAAGTGGATTGGTTTGGAAATTATTTTTCTTTTTTTTTTGGTCTTTTTCCTTCTTCCCCCACGTGCATCGCACGTGCATGATACTAGTATCTATAAATAAAAAAAAAAAAAAAAAAATCCAACTAGTATGGTTTTTGGCATATTAGTCAACCCAATATATATTACACAAAAAACCTGTGATGTCAGACTCAAAAATAGTCTGCACTCTTCAAATAGAATTGAACTTAATCTTTTAAAATAAGAGAAATATGGAAGCTGTCAATTTAGTCCCAAAGTATTACGAATTTTTTTCCAAACTGTCCCACTTTTTGAAAGTTTTTACCAAACTGTCCTTTTTTTTTTTAAATTTCCAAACTATCCCACTCGGTCTTTGAAAGACCGAGTTTAGTTAAAACTAACTCTGTTTTTCAAAGACCGAGTGTTAGTCTTGGTTTTTTCGAATTCTAACACTCGGTTTTTGAAAAACCGAGTTACTTTTAACTAAATCCGGTATTTCAAAGACCGAGTGGATTGTTTTGATAAATAATTTCAAAAGTGGGTCAGTTTGGTAAATACTTTTAAAAAGTGTGTCAATTTGGTAACAAGTTTGCTGGGTTACTTGTGAGGTTTACTACTGTCAGTTTTGTTTTTATATCAAATTTAAGCGACTAAAAAAAAAAATCGACTCTGTTGGATATGATTAAGACAAAATTTAATTAGTTGCTCACCCAAGCTTGCTTGCGAATTATAAACCTACCATTCTGATTTCACTGATGCAGCTCATAAACAATCATCAAACTACATATATATTGCACGTGTCTTTTGCGAGGAAATGAAAATTTATAGGTATTAATTGCATGTGTTGATTGATTATAAGAACTTCTCCATTGTTAAACAACCACTTTGTTACTTACTGATGCTGTTTATTTCTGAGACACGTGTGGAAGCACCAGGTGTGAGTTCGAACTCAATTTGTATTGAAGGAGATTGCCGCTCGCCTGCCGACCTTCGGTTGACCTTCTGGGGCCTACGTTGAGCTCGGAAAGACGTTGAGGGTTGGGCTCGGATCGGAAGGGTCGGATCCGAGGTCTTGTGTACCTGCAGACGGTCCTGAAACACCGGGGTTTGTCCCGGTGGCGGACCCTCCGACGCTCTAGTCAGTCTCTGTGAGAGAGTAGCAATAACTAGGTATATTTAAGTGGCAAAAGATTGATTACCTCCAAAAGGTGGGTGAGGGTCTAGTATTTATAGAGAATCCCAACCGGGTTTGGTTCTGAAAGCCCATGGGCCTGACGTGGCAGAAGGCCCAGGGGGTTCAGGGCGGTTGTGGCAATACCAGGAGTGGTATAGGGCTGACGTGGCGAAACCCCTGGTGGTATTTTGAGCTGACGTGGCCCATCGTGAGTCCTCTGCGCCTCTGGGAGAATCGGAGGGCCTAGGCTGCGCCAGGTCATCCTTCTGCCCCGCCTGAGAGGGGGGACGGCCTGAGGGACTGCTCCGGATCGGACTCCGGGGGGTACTGAGGCTCGTCAGCACGAGGAGGCTGGCATTGTGAGGGCAAACACGAGGTTCGGCGCCGACCCTGAAGTGGTCCGGAGCCGAACCAGGTTGTTATTTTTGCTTTTCTGAGTAGGAATTGTATTGGGCCCTGGTTGGGCCTCAGGCCATTTTTACACTGTCACACAAGCCCCCCACTCCTGCAGGGGGTGCGGGAGCTAGCCGTGGAGGAGTGTTCATGATTGTAACAAAAAATGGGAGGGCGGATCACAGGGCCTTCCCGGTGGTGCTGTCCTGAAGCTTGGATAGGACCTCGAGCTAGTCGAGGGTCCCAGTGTAGGTGAAGGCGATGGCGAACCGTTGTCTCTTCCGGAGAAGAGTACCCTGGTGTTCGATTGAACCTCGAGAGGTCGAGGGATTACGCGTCGACAAGGGTGATGGCGAGCCGTTGCTTCTTCCTGAGAAGAGTACCCGGGTGCCAGACCGAACCTCGAGAGTAGGGGGAATTATGGGCTGGTAAGGGTGATGGCTAGCCGATGGATCGTCCGAAGAAGAGTACCCGGGTGCCAGACCGAACCTCGAGCTGGCGAGGGATTATGGGTCGGTTAGGGTGAAGGCGAGCCGTTGTTTCTTCCTGAGAAGAGTACCCCGGTGCCAGGCCGAACCTCGAGACGAGGGGGAATTACGGGCTGGTAAGGGTGATGGCCCGCCGGTGGATCTTCCGAAGAAGAGTACCCCGGTGCCAGACCGGACCTCGAGCTGGCGAGGGATTATGGGTCGGTAAGGGTGAAGGCGAGCCGTTGCTTCTTCCTGAGAAGAGTACCCGGGTGCCAGACCTAACCTCGGGACGAGGGGGAATTACGGGCTGGTAAGGGTGATGGCCCGCCGGTGGATCTTCCGAAGAAGAGTACCCGGGTGCCGGGCCGAACCTCGAGCTGGCGAGGGATTATGGGCCGGTGAGGGTGAAGGCGAGCCGTAGTTTCTTCTTGGGAAGAGTACCCCGGTGCCAAGCCGAACCTCGAGACGAGGGGGGATTACGGGCTGGTAAGGGTGATGGCCCGCCGGTGGATCTTCTGAAGAAGAGTACTTTAGTGCTGGCGAAGGCGAGTCGTTATTTTGCCCGAACCGACCCCGTACCGTGCTGCCAGTCTGGCACTGGGTGACGTCAGCAGCACGTGTTTCGAGGATGTGGCGTGATTTCCTAGGCGGTAGTTGCACGTCAATCGGTGAATAGTGACTGCGAAAATCGAGGAGTTGTTCCTATCCCCTATAAATGTTCCCCCCTTTTCTCCCATCGCCTATTTCTCTCCTGCCTCTTACTTTTCGGAAAAATCCTTCAACTCTTCAGCGCTCGCCCCTTCAGCTTCCGGCAGCAAGGTCGTGTTTCCGAGGTGATTTCAGGTTAGTTGGTGTTACCGCTGATTTCGGTGTGGGGGTAAACAGATGAATTTGTGGATTCGCGAGAAACCTGAATAGCAGATCCGAACCTGTTCGTCTGAGTTGGGCTACTGACTCCCGCCGTGCACCTGCAAGGAAAGTGCGAAACACCGGGGTTGATCCCGGCGACGCACCCTCCGACGCTCTTGTCAGTAACCAGAAAAGATTAAGAAAGAGCTTAAGCAGGTACAAAAGTGATTAACCTGTAACAGTGGTTGGTGGGGGGTATTTATAGTCGCCGTTGGGATCAGATTAGGAATGTGATTCCTGTGATCTGATAAGGCATAAAATCCTCGTAATCAGATTAGGAATGTAATCCCTTAATTCCCGGTGAGAGCAAATCAGGCCTGTTGATTTGGTCAAATCAGTAACCCTGATTTTCCTCTTGCTGATCTGGGTTCGTCTTGGGTCGGGACCCGTACCCAGTTGGAGTGGATCCGTTCGCGGGTTATTGGATCTGTGATAAGGAGACCCAGTACCCGCTTCGGACCCGCTAGTAGGTGAAATTACCGTTTTACCCCTGAGCTTTGAGATTCGCGTCCGATGTGAACGGTCCCGATTTAATCCTATTTTTAGCCATATCACGAGCCCCCCACTCTCGAAGACTGAGTTTGATCAGCCTTTGAGGAGTAGTTTTACTGTTCTAATGGCGTACGGGATTTTATCGGTGTTCTTAAAGGAGTTTGGAATCTTGCTCGGGGTGTAACGGTGTTATTATGGGCTTGTAAAATGCCCAAAAATACTCTCAGAATTTTCTGGATTTTTGGTGATTTTTCCAGATTTTTCTGAATTTTTTCTCATTTTTTTGAATTTTTTATTCATTTTCCGAATTAAATAATTAATTATCGAAAATATTAAATAATTATTCTAATTAAATAATTATATTTTTCAGAATTTAAAATATTTTTTCTGAATTTATAATTATTTTTAGAATTTTTATTTAATTTTTTCCGATTTTTTAAATATTTTTTCGGATTTTTTAAATAAAAAATACAATTAAATAAATAAATAAATAAATTTAAATATACCTGGACACGTGGCGCGATCTGCGCCGTCGGATTCCTGCGCGAATCGCGAGGCGGCGCGCTTTTCGAAAAATCGCTATCTTGTCGTTTAGCACACGTGGTGCGATCTGAGCCGTTCATCAACTTTTACGCGATTTTCTGGAAGATCCAACAACTGTAGTTGCTCGGCTAGCTTTTTTCTCCGTTTACCAGGTCGGGAAGAGGGTTGCTCGGCAGCCGACCGAGAGCTTGGCAAAAAAATTTGCGCAGCTCGGATGTGAGGCCACGTGGCACGCCACGTGGCACTTAAACACATTTATTTATTAATTTTTTTTTTTTTTTTTTCTTTTCTTTTCTTTCTCCGCTCTGCTTCGACTCTTTCTTTCTCATGCCTTTTCGAACTGGAGATGGGGTCGAACTGGAGATGGCGAGTTCGGCGAGCGAGGCGAGGGGAGCTTGGTGATGGAGCTCGAAGTTTGTTTGGTGAAGGGGATGTCGAGCTCGGTGAGGCTTCGAGTCGAAGGAGCGACGCTTTGGGTTTGGAAGGCAGCTCGACGGATCTAGGCGAGGAAGGAGAGCGTCGAAATTGATAGTCGAACTCGCCAACTCGCCATGCTCGACCTCCAACCTCCATGGCGACTTCACTGGGGATAGTATGTCGAGCTCAGCGAACGAGGAGATGTTCGACGACGGAGCTCTTCGATGAAGGGGGCAAGGAGTTGGCGGAGTTCGAGCTTCGACGAAGGGTGGCTCGTCGAGGGTGGAGCTGCGAGCTGAAGGAGCTCGGTCCGATGTTGAAGATGGGTGTTGGGTTCGTCGAGAGAGGAGTTCGGCACGTCGGAGACGAAGCCCGTCGAGGCTTCGACGAAGAAGAGGCATGGCGATGCGGTCGATCTCGGTGATGGAGCTCGGCTGTCGTAGTGAATGGAGCTCGTCATGGAGAGAGAGCTTCGCGGGTTCGGAACTCAATGTTCGAGATCGGTTGCAGCCTGAGCTCGACGAGGGGGAGGCACGCTCGCCGTCGTCGAGGAGTTCGGCTCGTGACGAAGTGGAGTTCGAGCTTCGGCCATGGGAGAGCTCGTCTTCGGCAGTGGAGCTCGGTGCAGCTCGGAGTGAGTGAGAGAGAGCTCGACTGCGGTGGAGCTTTGTGATGACGAGTGGAGATGAGCATTGCAGCGAAGCGAGCTCGGCGACGAAGCGAGCTCGGCAGGTGAGCTCGGCGACGAAGCCTCGCGATGAGTTCGAAGCTCTTGGCGGAGACTTTGTGAGCTCGGCGATGGGGGCTGTGCTCGACGGGAGGTGGAGTTTTGCTCGCCGAAGGAGGAGAAGGTGCTCGGTGGTAAGGAGAGCTCGGAGAAGAGTTGGGTTTTGAGCTTCGACCATGAAGGTGGCAGTAGAGATCGGAGTTGTGTGCTCGGTCGTCGGAGGCAGCCGGCGACGGAGGGGGGGAGCTCAGCATTGGAGATGGATTCGGCCATGGTGGGTTTGGAGTAAGGCTCGGAAGTGACGAGCTGTTTTTGTGGTTCTGCATGGGTTCTGTTTTGGCGCCAGCGGTATTGAAGAAGGAGGTGACGTGGGGGGGGGGTTCGGGTCGGATCCCCTTAACGGGTCCGAACCCGGCCCTTTGTGCCCTTTATAATTTTTTTTGTTTTGTTTTTTTTGGCGTCTTGCTCGGCGAATCCGAGCACGGATTTTGAAGCAATTTTTGGCCACTTTGCAGCTCGGTATGGCAGTAGCTCGGATGGTAGATCCAAACTATGTGGCTTGATCTGAGCCGTTGGATGGTGGCACAAATCTCGAGACGGGCTCAATTCCCAAGAAAACGCTATCTTGTCGTTTAGCGATGCTGGCAAGATCTGGGCCGTTGGATGATGGCACGAATCTCGAGACGGCTCAGTTCCCAAGAAAACGTTATCTTGTCGTTTAGCGTCGCTGGCAAGATCTGGGCCGTCTGATTGAGATCAGACGCGAAAGTTGAGGAGAAAGTGTGTTTTCCCCGTTTACCAGATCGGGAAGGCACTTGCTCGGCAGCCGACCGGACTCTTTGATGTTGGAGCTCGGCTCGGCTCGTGCGAGTGGCTTGGAAGGGAAGAGCTCGGATGGGAAGAGCTCAGATGGGAGTGGCTCGGCTCGGCTCGTGCGAGTGGCTTGGAAGGGGAGAGCTCGGATGGGAAGAGCTCAGATGGGAGTGGCTCGGCTCGGCTCGTGCGAGTGGCTTGGAAGGGGAGAGCTCGGATGGGAAGAGCTCAGATGGGAGTGGCTCGGCTCGGCTCGTGCGAGTGGCTTGGCTCGGATTTCCGAGCTATTCGGCGCAGCTGCATTGAGGTCCACTTTCCCGGGGCTACGGTGGTCCGATCGGAGCGTGTGACCCCTCGTTTCGAAGCTAGTTCGAAGATTTACAACTTCTCTTTAGGAGTGGGATGAAGATTCACCCTCCTTCATGGTCAAAATAGCCCCGCAAGATGCTTGTCTTCATGAAGTTGACAAGTACTTTGGTCTTGGGGATTTTGGAAGGGGAGCTCCGCTCCTAGGGGCGGAGAAGATGTGCCAGGAAGACCCTTGTGCTTGGAAGACCCTTGGGTTAGGAAGAAGAGGCGCGAGTGGGTCGGATCGCTAGTCGCTCGGCTAGGAATACTGAGCGACGTGGAGCGATCTGAGCCACTGGATCTCAGCGCGGATCTCGAGGCGGGCACAGTTTCCAAGAAAACGCTATCTTGTCGTTTAGCGACGCTGGCAAGATCTGGGCCGTTGGATGATGGCACGAATCTCGAGACGGCTCAGTTCCCAAGAAAACGCTATCTTGTCGTTTAGCGTCGCTGGCAAGATCTGGGCCGTTTGATCGAGATCTTACGCGAAAGTTGAGGGGAAAGTGTGTTTTCCCCGTTTACCAGTTCGGGAAGGCACTTGCTCGGCAGCCGACCGGACTCTTTGATGTTGGGGCTCGGATCGGGAGAGCTCGGCTCTGGAAGAGAGCTATTTGTGAGACGAGTGTGAGGAGGGACCCTATGAGAGAGTTGTGCTCCAAACTTGCTGAGAAGAGGTCCGCTTCAGGGGCGAGCGGAGGGAAGAGCTCGGCTCTGGAAGAGGGCTATTTGTGAGACAAGTGTAAGGAGGGACCCTATGAGAGAGTTGTGCTCCAAACTTGCTGAGAAGAGGTCCGCTTCGGGGGCGAGCGGAGGGAAGAGCTCGGCTCTGGAAGAGGGCTATTTGTGAGACAAGTGTAAGGAGGGACCCTATGAGAGAGTTGTGCTCCAAACTTGCTGAGAAGAGGTCCGCTTCGGGGGCGAGCGGAGGGAAGAGCTCGGCTCTGGAAGAGGGTCATATGTGAGACGAGTGTGAGGAGCAACTCTAGGGGAGAGCTGTAGCTCCGAACTCGCTGCTTGTGTGAGAGAATCAACGGTTGTGGGAGCAATTCCGAATGGCGAACCACTTCTAACTCGCTGAAGAGCAGGTTATTCGAAGCAGACTCGAGCCAAGTGTTGGACTCCGAACCATCGGTAGAGGTGTTCAACGGCTGTGGGAGCAGTTCCGAATGGCGAACCACTTCTAACCCGCTGAAGAGCAGGTTATTCGAAGCAGACTCGAGCCAAGTGTTGGACTCCGAACCATCGGTAGAGGTGTTCAACGGCTGTGGGAGCAGTTCCGAATGGCGAACCACTTCTAACCCGCTGAAGAGCAGGTTATTCGAAGCAGACTCGAGCCAAGTGTTGGACTCCGAACCATCGGTAGAGGTGTTCAACGGCTGTGGGAGTAGTTCCGAATGGCGAACCACTTCTAACCCGCTGAAGAGCAGGTTATTCGAAGCAGACTCGAGCCAAGTGTTGGACTCCGAACTATCGGTAGAGGTTAGTAAGTTGCAGGAGCAGCCATGTAGAAGAGGCTGGACTCCGAACTCACCCTTCAGCGAGAGGTAGAGATGAAGCCAGAGCAACAATTTCAATGAAAAAAATGTAAAGTTTTATTGAAATAAACTAAGTGGCTGCTTCAATATGGCGAGCCCTTATTACATGCTATCGGCCGGATTACAAGCATCGGCCTTATTGAAAATAAGGGTCCTACTTCTACAATAAGGTGAAGACCTCTTGGGAAGAGCCGGGGGGTTCTGAGTCGTAAAGCTCGGCGGGCCCTTCAGTTCGTTCGTCGGCTCCTCAGGGGGGAAGCTCGGCCCCTTCTTTCTGGACGAACTTGGTCAGGTGCCCCCGCTGTATGAGTTCTTCGATCTCCTCCTTCAGAGCCCGACAATCTTCCGTGTCGTGGCCGTGGTCCCTGTGAAAGCGGCACCACTTATGCTTGTCCCTCTTCTTGCCAGGTGTATTCATTCTCGGGGGAGCGCGGAGGAGCCCTTCCTTGTCCACCTCCATAAGAACTTCTGATATATTGGCAACAAGGGGGGTGAACTTCTCAATCCGAGGAGTCGGGCGGTGCTGGCCACTGCCCTCCTTCTGAAGCTTCCTAGCCTCTTCTTCTTCGGTCAGCTTTCGTTTCGTCCCTGAGGTGGACCCTCCGAAGCTTGGAAGGTAGGCGGCCTCTTCGGCACGAATGTACTTGTCACACCTGAGAAGGAGGTCGGCAAAGTTCCGTGGAGGCTTCTTAGCAAGAGAGGAGCGGAGCCTGGAATTGAAAACGTTGGATTGGAAGGCGGCTGTTGCAACGGATTGGTCGAGGGAGGCTATGGACCTGACCTCCGCAGTGAACCTCTTCACATAGTCTCTCAACTTCTCTCCCTTCTCCTGGCAGAGCTGGAGTAATGAGAGGCTGGTCTTCTCTGTGTGTCTACTACTCATGAAGTGGGTGATGAAGAGGCTCTCGAATTGCTCGAAGGAGAAGATGGAAGAGGGAGCAAGGCGGGAGTACCATTCCCTAGCCGACCTCCTCAAGGTGGCTGGGAAGGTCTTGCAGAGTAAGGCGTCCGAAGCCTGGTGGATGAGCATGAGGGTCTTGAAGCTTTCGATGTGGTCCACGGGGTCTGACTCCCCCGAGTAAGTTTCGAACTTGGGGGGTTCGAAACCTCTTGGGATAGGAGCTTCCATGATGGTTCGGGAGAAAGGGGGTCTGCTCGGACGGATGGTTTTGCTGTTCGACCCCTCCCCCTCGTCCATCCGACCGATTCGCCTCTCCACCTCATGGAGACGGCGGTATAGGGCATCGTCCCTGCCGCGGTAGTCGAACGAGTCTCTAGACTCGTCTTCGTAGGAGGGAGAGCCGGGGCTACGACGATGGTCGTCCCGAGAGCGGCGAGGGCTAAGTTCATGCTGCCGGCGGTTAGGAGCTGGCGAAGGAGAGGCGGACCAACGGCGAGGACCGGGAACCTGTTGGGGCGAAGGAACCCTTTGGGCCTCATTGTTGTTGGGTCGGAGGTTAAGAGCCTGTTGTACCATTGCCTGGAGTTGTTGGAACTCGGCGCGAGTGATGGGCGCCTCATTGTTCCTCGACTGATGCCGACCGGTAGGAGAGTGGCGCCTCCTCCTGTAATGCCCGGGTGACTCTCTTCTTCCCCTTCGGACAGGAGACCTTCTATAATCTCGGTGGTGAGGGGACCGCTCACCCGGACGTTGTTGGCGGGAGGCTCCCTCTCGGGCCCGCTTCTCGTCCAGACGGTGGCGTAGGTCCTCTTCCTTCTTCTGATTTTGGGGATTGTGAGAGGCCATGGAATCCGTAGAGGTGTTGTGTATGGAGACGCGGTCCTGATTGAGCGGTTGCTTCATACGAGAGCCCCCCGCACCGGCATTCTGAGGACCGGTGGGAACCCTGAGGGGTTGCTGATTCTGAAGAGGAGGCTGATCTTGAAGAGGGTCCTCCACTTGAAGCGGGGGTTGTCCCTGCTGCGGAGCGGGTTGGATGGGGACTACCTCTTGCTGATCAGCTGGGTTGGGCCCACGGTTGGACCCCCTAGATCTGACCTTCCTGGGAGGCATGGCTGGAGAAGAGCTAAGTCGACGAGGAAGAGGCGGCGGCTATTCGTATGGTTTTCCCACAGACGGCGCCAATCTGTTACCGCTGATTTCGGTGTGGGGGTAAACAGATGAATTTGTGGATTCGCGAGAAACCTGAATAGCAGATCCGAACCTGTTCGTCTGAGTTGGGCTACTGACTCCCGCCGTGCACCTGCAAGGAAAGTGCGAAACACCGGGGTTGATCCCGGCGACGCACCCTCCGACGCTCTTGTCAGTAACCAGAAAAGATTAAGAAAGAGCTTAAGCAGGTAAAAAAGTGATTAACCTGTAACAGTGGTTGGTGGGGGGTATTTATAGTCGCCGTTGGGATCAGATTAGGAATGTGATTCCTGTGATCTGATAAGGCATAAAATCCTCGTAATCAGATTAGGAATGTAATCCCTTAATTCCCGGTGAGAGCAAATCAGGCCTGTTGATTTGGTCAAATCAGTAACCCTGATTTTCCTCTTGCTGATCTGGGTTCGTCTTGGGTCGGGACCCGTACCCAGTTGGAGTGGATCCGTTCGCGGGTTATTGGATCTGTGATAAGGAGACCCAGTACCCGCTTCGGACCCGCTAGTAGGTGAAATTACCGTTTTACCCCTGAGCTTTGAGATTCGCGTCCGATGTGAACGGTCCCGATTTAATCCTATTTTTAGCCATATCAGTTGGTAACCTTGTTTAACTTAGGCACGGATGGATAGGGCTCAGTCCGGCTCGTTGGCGTCGACCTCTGGGGAGGGGCCGGTAGGCAAGGAGGAGGTCGTACATAGCGTGAAGCCATTGCGATCTCGGAGGCATTTCGTGGTAGAAAGCAGCGACTCTGAGGAGGGGGGCGGCAGCTCAGACGAAGTCCAGACCCTGGGGTCGGCTTCCGGAGAGGAGGGTGGCTCCGAGGGAGATGGTTCCGCGGGGTCTCTGAATCCGCCCGTTCTGGGGCGCTTGTCTACACCTTCGCCGGAACGGGCTAAGAGGAGGAGGGTTCCGAAGAAGAAGAAATCGAAGATTGGCGGCCCGAGCGACTTGGTGATAGGGTCGTCTGCACAACCCCGGCCTTTCCGTTGCTACCCCGACGATCTCTCCGATAAGGAGTCCTCGGGGGTCCAGCCGTCGTCGTCAAGCCGGAAGAGGTTGATGGTGGACGCCTCCCCGACCGCTCTGGAGGCAAGCGACTTGGGGGCTCTGCAGTTGGCCTACCACATAGGGCCCAGTTATGAGCTTATGCTGCCGAGTTCTTCTCTTCGACCGACCGATCCCCTGCCGGACAGGTATTGTATCTTCCCTGTGGATGCCTTTATCTCCGGCCTGAGGCTGCCCATCCACCCATTCGTTCGGGAGGTGTTAAATTGGTCGTCCCTGGCGCCGATGCAGTTCGGGCCGAACTCCTGGAAGCAGATCATCTGCTTCGTGCTGTTGTGCGAGGAACGGAGGGTACCCCTGCGGCTGGGCGTGTTCCGAGCGATGCTATTGATTGGCTCATCGGCAGAAGGAGTATATTATATCTCGCCTCGAGGTAAGGCGAAGGTTGTCCACGGTCATCCGGATTCCATTAAGTTCTGGAAGAAGAAGTATCTGGTGATCCGGAGTGAGGACCCTTGGGCTATCCCTACTCGGTGGAACCATACTAAGCCGAGCTACACAGCACCGGGGCCAGGGGATTTGACGGCGGAGGAGTGGAGACTCGTTGAGCGCCTCCGTCTGTCGCATAGCATTAATTGGGGGAAGGTGACGGAGGCCCATCTGGCAAGCGTCGGACTGAGCCCTAGCCCGGCCGTGCCTCGTACGTGGTTGTTTCTTTCCTCATACTCTTCTTGTACTTTTTTGCTCATTTGTTCTTAATGGATCTCTTTACAGAAATGGATGAGGAGTCGATTAAGGCGCTGAGGCTCGCCATGAAGAAGAAGAAGGTCGAGAAGAAGGATGTCGCGGCGAAGACCACCGAGTTGTCCCAGGTGGTCTCCGAGGCCCCCGTTCAGCCGAGGATGAAGAGGACTCGGTCAGAGACGGGTGGGGACGCAGTGGTCCAGGGGGGTTCGGATCAGGGTGCGGCCGCCGAGCCTGATAAGGGGAAGGGTCCCCCGGCGGATCCCGGACTAGAGGAGAGGCTTCGGCGAAAGTGGGTGCCGGATTGGTCGATCCGCAAGGGTGATTGCCTGGTCCGGGGGCGCCAGGCCGTGGAGGTTGCAGATAAGTTGGCGACCCCTCGGGACCGCTCGGATATGAAGTCCCAGACCCTGGACGAGGCGTATGTGCATCTTGCGCAGGCCACGGTGCTGGTAAGTTGATCGAACCTCCTAGCTTTCAGGTGATGTTGTTTAAGGAAGATTTCTTAGTAGTGTCTGGTCCTGGCAGGCGACCGTGCAGGGGGCCCATGTGAGGGGACTCTACGAGGCGGCGGTGCAGCGAGAGCGAGATCGGGCTGACAAGGCCGAGCAAGAGGTGACGGAATTGAAGGGAGAGCTCGAAGGCTCTCGTAAGAAGGAGGCGGAGACGAAGGTGGCTTTTGACAAGGAGAAGGAGGAATGGGCGAAGGCGAGGGCGGCTCAGGAGGAGAGGTCGGAGAAGGAGAAGGATGAGGTGACTAAGTCGTGTCAGATCCTGGTGATCAATGCCCAGGATAGTAGTTACGCGAAGGCCCTCAGCCATGTGAGGCACTTTTATCCGACTATCGACCTGTCCAACTTCGAGTATGATATGGAGATTGAGGGGACACCGAAGACTCCTGGCGGACAAGGGTCAGATGACAAATCGGTTACCGACCCTCCAACGGATCCGGCTGATATCGAGGTGGGAAAACCCGCTGTATAATTTTTGTCCTTCTTTTTCCTTCTCTCGATTGTATTTGCCTTCCGCGGACTGGCCACCGCATTTTTTGTATGGGGAAACTGAATTTATAAAAAGAGGGTTTTCTGGCTGGCTAAGTGTTCCAACTTTGAAAATTTTCTGAACCTCTTTGCATATATGTCTTGAGCGGGCTGGTTCTCTTGTAGGTCACGGCTCCCCTTCCTGAGGTGGACCCCCTTCGTTCCGACGTGGCGTGGCTTCGGGGCAAGGTCGAGGCCTTAGAGGCCACTTTGGTTCGGTATCGAAAGAGGGCTCGCGACACTGATGCGGCCTTCCATTATTACCGGAACAAGTCTGAAGCCCTGAGTGAGGAGGCGAGCCGGCTGAGGAGGGCGATGGTGGATCGGGAGCTAGGGGGCGTTGGTCTTGGATACACCATGTCAAGTTCCTCGGTGCAGAGGCCTTCCTCCGAGAAGCTTCTTCGCGATGTGATAGTGGAGAAGGAGATGGAGATACACCGCTATAGGACCATGTTGGGTGTTTCGACATCTTCCTCGAGGGATCGGCGAGCAGAGGGGGCTCCCTCGGCGTTGCCACTGATGGAGCGCATTCGATCCGTGGATGCCCAGAGCTCCGTGGCCGGGGTGTCGACGGTGGCAGAGCCGAAGGACCGTCATGACGAGGAGAGAGTCCCAAGTCGTTTGGTCGGAGTGATTCCGCCCTTTACCGGGTCCGAGGGGCCCTAAGCCGGAGATCCCCTTTAGTTTGAGATGAGTGGAGTGGTTCTGTAACGGTATTTGCTTGTTTTCTCCGTACAAAAATAAAAGAGTATGAATAAAGCTTTCTTTTCCTTCTTTGCTCTGGTTACCGGGGTGGTGAAGGGCGGTTTAGGCGAGGTCGGGCTCCGCCGATTCGTGAGGGATCGATGCGGGGCGACAGGGAGACCTCCTGCCCGTAGTTGGGTCGAACCTGCCGAGGCGTTTGGGGATGAGACCTGAGGGAGAACCCAGATGCCGCCCGCCTTGCCCGGTACTGGGTCGGCGTTGCCGAGGTATTTAACTTTTGACAAAAGAGACTTCTTTTATACCAGACTGGGGGGGGGGGTCGCTGAAGCGGCCCTTTACACATGAATGTTTACAAAAGTTTTATTTTACTTCAGCCACGCTGGAATCTAAGCTTGCTCTCCCCGGAATTTCATGAGGTGCTCAGCGTTCCAGGGTCGGCTGATGGGTCGGTCATTCATATCCGTCAGTCGGTATGTACCAGGGCGTACAGCCTCGACTACGCGGTATGGGCCTTCCCAGTTGGGAGCCAGTTTCCTCTTCTTGGTCGGGTCAGAGACAGATAGCTTTCGCAACACTAGGTCCCCTGCCCGGATGCTGGTGGGGCGGACTTTCTTGTTGTAAAATCTCTCGATCCGTTGCTGATAAATGCTCCTTCGGACCGCGGACTTTTCTCGTACCTCGGCGACGAAGTCCAGGTTAGCCCTCAGGGCGGACGCGTTGTCGTCTTCATCGAAGGCTATGATCCGGGGGGAAGGCAATCCGACTTCGACGGGGATGACTGCCTCAGTCCCATAGGTCAGATTGAAGGGTGTCTCCCCCGTGGGGATCCTCTGCGTGGTTCGGTGTGCCCATAGTACGCTGAGCAGCTCCTCCACCCAGAGCCCCTTGGGGGAATTGTCAAGGCGCTTTTTGAGGCCATCGAGGATTTGCCTGTTCGCATTCTCTGCTTGGCCGTTAGACTGAGGGTGGCAAATGGCGGAGAAACGTTGCTGGATGCCGATGTCCTGACAGAAAGATTGGAAGTTCTGCCCTTGGAACTGGGTTCCGTTGTCCGTGACGAGGATTCGGGGGATCCCGAATCGACAAATGATGTTCTTCCAGAAGAATTGTTGCACTTGGCGTTCGGTGATGCTGGACAGCGGTTCGGCTTCGATCCACTTGGTGAAGTAGTCGATGGCGACAATCAGGAATTTCTTCTGTCCTACCGCTGGGGGGAAGGGCCCCACAAGGTCCATACCCCACATGGCGAAGGGCGTAGGGCTTGCCAGGGATCGGAGGTTGGCTTGAGGAAGCCTTTTGATGGGGGAGAATCTTTGGCAGGGGCCGCACCTCTTGACTAAGTCTTGTGAGTCTTGGAGCATGGTGGGCCAATAGTACCCTTGATTCAGAGCCTTTCGGGCAAGCGTCCTACTCCCCATGTGGCATCCGCCGATCCCCTCGTGCAGGTCTTTGAGGACGTAGCTAGCCTCGTACTTGGCGAGGCAGCGGAGGTAGGGTTTGCCGTCGGCCAAGGTGTACGAGCGTTTGAAGAGGATGTTATCGATTATGACGAACCTTTCCGCTCGGATTCTGATTCGCCTGGCCTCGGCTTTGTCTTCAGGAAGCTCGGCCTGGTTCAAGAATTTTCGGATGGGAGTGGTCCAGTCGTCCGGGCTGGTTCTTTCTTGTACGCACATTGCTTCCGGCTCTGGGCTAAGGATGCTTGGCTCCAAGAGGACCTCGACGAGCACCGTACGATCGAGGCCTTCGAAGGAAGAAGAGGCGAGTTTGGATAGCGCGTCGGCTTGGGCGTTCTGTTCCCTGGGGACTCTGACAACCGTAGTGTTGTCGAAGAGCGCCAAGAGTCGTCGGACCGCCGCCAAATATCTCACCATTCGGTCGTCGCGGGCTTCGTACTCTCCGTTGATTTGATGGATCACGAGTTGAGAGTCGCTGAACGCCCGGATTCGCTTGGCACCGGCTCGGTGGGCGAGGGTCAGTCCGGCGATCATGGCCTCATATTCTGCCTCGTTGTTGGAGGCGGGAAAGTTGAGGCGCAGGGAGTATTGAAGTAGGAATTGGTCGGGGCCACGAAGGATGACGCCCGCCCCACTCCCCGTTTCGCAGGATGAGCCGTCAACAAAGACCTCCCAGGTCGGATCCGGCTCTTCTACGTCAGGTTGCTCGGAGACAGTGCATTCAGTTATGAACTCGGCGAGGGCCTGCCCTTTAATGGCTGCCCTGGGATGATAGCTGATGTCGAACTGGCTCAGCTCGATCGACCACTTGACTAATCGGCCGGAGTTTTCGGGCTTGTGGAGGACGGTCTTCAGTGGTTGGTCGGTCAGAACTTGGACGGAGTGGGCCTGGAAGTAAGGTCGGAGTTTTCGGGCTGCCATAACCAGGGCATAGGCTACCTTTTCTATCTTCGCGTATCTCGTCTCGGCCGGGTGTAGCACTTTGCTTACATAGTACAGGGGTTTCTGAACTCCTGCCTCCTCTCGGACGAGGACGGCGCTGAGGGCGTGGTCCGAGGCGGACAGGTAGAGCCAAAGCGGCTCTCCTGGTTCGGGCTTGCTGAGGAGAGGCGGGTTGGCGAGGTACCGTTTCAGCTGTTCGAAGGCTTCTTGTTGAGGGGTACCCCACTCGAAGCCCCCTTTCCCGCGCAAGGCTTTGAAGAAGGGGAGAGATTTCTCCCCTGATTTGGAGAGAAAACGGCCGATCGCCGCCAACCGACCCGTGAGCCTCTGAACTTCTTTGACATTCCGGGGCGGGGACATGTTGATGATGGCCTGTATTTTTTCGGGGTTTGCCTCAATGCCGCGCTGGCTGACAATGAACCCTAGGAACTTCCCCGTGGAGACGCCGAAGGCGCATTTAGCCGGGTTAAGCCTCATGTTGTGGCGTCGGAGGACACCGAAGGCTTCCTCGAGGTCGGCGACGTGGTCCGGCCCAGCCCGGCTCTTGACAAGCATGTCGTCGACGTAAACTTCTACGTTGCGGCCGATCAGGTCCTTGAAGACTCTGTTGACGAGTCGCTGGTACGTGGCTCCGGCGTTTTTCAGCCCGAAGGGCATGACACGGTAACAATAAAGACCTTGGTCGGTGACGAATGAGGTCTTGGAGATGTCTGGCGGAAACATCCGGATCTGATTGTACCCCGAGAAAGCGTCCATGAAGGACAGCAGCTCGTGCCCTGAGGTCGCGTCTATCAAAGCGTCGATGCGCGGGAGGGGGAAAGGATCTTTTGGACACGCTTTGTTAAGGTCCGTGAAGTCAATGCAGATTCGCCAACCCCCTGTCGCTTTCTTCACCATGACGACATTGGCCAACCATTCGGGGTAGGTGACTTCTTGGATGAATCGAGCGGACAAGAGCTTGTCTACTTCTGTTTTTACAATCAGTTGCCTCTCCGGGGCGACTTTGCGCCTCTTTTGGACGATCGGTTTAGAGTCAGGGAGGACACTCAGTCGGTGCATGATCAAGTCTTCAGAGATTCCGGGCATATCGGAGGGCTTCCAAGCGAAGAGATCAACGTTGCGGCGGACGCAAGCGATGATGCCCGCCTTCAGGTCCTCGGCGAGTGAGCGGCTCACCCGGAACCATTTGGACTCATCTTCAGTGTCGAATAGGATCTCCTCCAGCTCGTCCACGGGCTCGGGGGCAGGGCCGTCTTTCTTGGGTTCGAGTTCAACGGCGCTGAGGGGGAGTACGCCCGCGCTGAGGGGGGGTACGCCCCCTCTCCCTTTGAGTTCCAGATGGTGGGCCGAAGGTATCGCCTGGAGGGAGTTTAGCCCGGGTCGGCCGAGGATGGCGTTGTAGGCCGCCTTGGCGTGGATGACCATGAAATCCAAGGACTCGGTCCTCTTGTCAGGATCCGGTCCAGTGGTGACGTTGAGGGTAATAATTCCCCTCACTATGATCGGGACGCCCGCAAGCTTGAGCAACGTGCATTCTGCTGGTTTGAGTTTCCCTCTGGGTAATCTGAGGCTTTCGAAGGTTCTGAGGAAGAGGATATTTACCGGGTTGCCGTTGTCAACAAGGATTCGGCGAACCTCACAATTGGCCATGCGGAGGCTAACGACGAGGCCCCCGCAGTGGGGGAGGTGAACTCCTTCGGGGCCCTCTCCTGAGAAGGAGACTGGCCGCGGTTGTAGCTCAGGGGAGGGGCTGTACTGAATGGCGTTCGTCTCCCGGGTGAAGGTTCCTTGGGAAGTATCATTTTCTCCCTTCACCGGTCCCCCGTGGATGTAGTGTAGGGTGAATGGCGTATCCAGGGATACCTCGTATTCGGGATCCTGACCCTGGGTGCGGTTTGGGTTAGGCTTCGGGGTTGGTGATCCCCGGTTCCTATCACCTTGCCGATCCCGTGGGCCGTCATCCCTGTGGGTCCTCCTCGGATGGTTCGGGGCCGAGTTGGAAGCGGCCCTTCCCCAGTTGTGGGTAATCTTGCGGTTGAGGATTACTCTTTGTAGGTCGGGTTGGGCTGTCCAGCCGACGCTCGTTTGGGACTCCCGAGGGGGAGCCTTGTGTTTCGACGTGCGGGGCCCGGCTTCATCAGAGGGTGGGGGCGGGTCCCGTTGGTTGACGGAGGGAGCAGCCCCCTTGCCTTTGGAGGTCATGAGGATTCGGCTGTCGATGGCCTTCGAGGGTCTGGGTCGGATCGGCTTCTGGAGCAGCGGTTCCCACAGACGGCGCCAACCTGATGCTGTTTATTTCTGAGACACGTGTGGAAGCACCAGGTGTGAGTTCGAACTCAATTTGTATTGAAGGAGATTGCCGCTCGCCTGCCGACCTTCGGTTGACCATCTGGGGCCTACGTTGAGCTCGGAAAGATGTTGAGGGTTGGGCTCGGATCGGAAGGGTCGGATCCGAGGTCTTGTGTACCTGCAGACGGTCCTGAAACACCGGGGTTTGTCCCGGTGGCGGACCCTCCGACGCTCTAGTCAGTCTCTGTGAGAGAGTAGCAATAACTAGGTATATTTAAGTGGCAAAAGATTGATTACCTCCAAAAGGTGGGTGAGGGTCTAGTATTTATAGAGAATCCCAACCGGGTTTGGTTCCGAAAGCCCATGGGCCTGACGTGGCAGAAGGCCCAGGGGGTTCAGGGCGGTTGTGGCAATACCAGGAGTGGTATAGGGCTGACGTGGCGAAACCCCTGGTGGTATTTTGAGCTGACGTGGCCCATCGTGAGTCCTCTGCGCCTCTGGGGGAATCGGAGGGCCTAGGCTGCGCCAGGTCATCCTTCTGCCCCGCCAGAGAGGGGGGACGGCCTGAGGGACTGCTCCGGATCGGACTCCGGGGGGTACTGAGGCTCGTCAGCACGAGGAGGCCGGCATTGTGAGGGCAAACACGAGGTTCGGCACCGACCCTGAAGTGGTCCGGAGCCGAACCAGGTTGTTATTTTTGCTTTTCTGAGTAGGAATTGTATTGGGCCCTGGTTGGGCCTCAGGCCATTTTTACACTGTCACACTTACCATGTTAGATAATACAGCATATCTTCTTTCAGAATAACAACAAAGTTGAATAACACGAAGAATTTGATAACTTAAGTAAATCCAGATGACTACGGACCAGATACGAGTAGGGCTGCAAACGGATATAGAAAAATTCGACCAAATTCGATCGGGTTTGTATATGAATTTTTGAGTATATGGTAAAAGAAACCCATACCGTTTAAACTTCGGATTCGGATCCGGATAAATTCCCGAATATTTTTGAATACGAATACATATACTATTATTAAAGAAAGTTCGAATCCGATCCGGATATTCGACAAAATCGGTTAGTTAGTCAAATATATATGGAACTTATACCAACTATTTGTATTTTATATTCTACCAAAATAGGAAAAACTATTTATATTTTATATGATTTTATTTCACAATACACTGATTGAGTGAAAAATTTTGCATGTGTCTCATGGCAATATTATAGACTCAAACTTAGTTTCTTAAAAGATTATAACTTACCACACTATATTTTTTAATAAAAAATAATAGTATTAAAATCAATCGATATTACTTTTATTAGTTGCTAATGTATGTAACATGTATCCTATAAAATTCACCTACATAACCATTAAGATTGTAAGGAATCTACTAGGATTCGCTTTGAATCTAAAATCAGCAAGTTAATACTACGTTCACATTTACAAATTTGTCGGAAAATGGAGAGAGGGGTTAGGAGAGAGAAAGCTGTCTTTCCTCGGGACCTGAGCAGATCCTACGCTCAGGTTCTTCGACTTCCACCCCCGAAACCCCCTCGTCATCATTGCACACCCCAAATACCTCTTCGATCCCTACGCCTTCCCCCACTAAACTCCAAAACCCCACTTCCCCCTATCCTTTCACATCCCACTTCAAATCCCGCCTTCAAGCCTAAACCATTCTTCCAACCAAAACCTTCTGCCATTTACCCTTAGAAAAAGTCCACTTAGCGTCAGAACAACCGCAGATCTACTATGAAGATGGAACGACGCTGTTTTAAGTGTGGAGAAGATGACCATGCCACGGCTGAGTGCAAGAAGCTGAGTTTTCATTGTTTCAATTGCAGGAAGTTTGGGCACAAGGTGCGTGATTGCCCACTTCACAACAGACGAGACTCACTGGTGATAGATCTGCCTCACAACAATGCAATATCTCGGGCATTGCCAGTGCTGCATGCAAGCGCCTTTCTCCACTTGATAAACCCCCACCACATTCCTCAAACCAAAGATCTTGAGTGTGCTTTCAATTTTTCTTGGGGACGGCAAGGCCGTTGGTAGGTGCTGAAGAGGGTCTGTGATGGAGTCTACCATGTTCAATTTCCAACAACCACCGAGGCTGAAGCCACGATTGCGGAGGGAGCATTTCAGTTCGCTGGCTACAGTGCTACCTTCTCTCCATGGTCGGTAGACTTTGGAGCGCGATTGAGGTCGAAACCCTGCTTCATATGGATCAACTTACCACCCTTACCTTTTCATCTATGGAATAGGGAGTCCAATGACTGCCTTGTTAAGCCCTTTGGTAAGCTAATCACACTCAGCAACAAGATGATGAATGCGGATACTCGTGATCAAGCACTGGTTCTTATCGAGGTTGAGGATCTCACACTCGTCCCCAAATCCCTTACTGTCAAGTACACTACACCATGGAACCTTCAAAGTCATGTTCATGATGTGCCAGTCCTGCTGCTTCCCTGTTGAAGATGTTCAATCCGGCGAAGTTCAACTATTCACCACTGCTGGAGCCTTCGATGAGTTAAGCAGCGCTAGTTTCTGGCGACCTAAGATACAGGCTGAGCCCAGGGCTGAGAGAGCTGGAGATCGCCGGTGTCAGACACCGGCCAAGGTCAACATGGAGGATGTTTTCAAATCCCGAGATTTGGGGAAGGGGTGCCCAACGGTTCCGCATTCCTCGCATGTAGAAACAGATTTGGAAGTTTTTTCAAATGTCCCTAATTTAGTGGGATCGGGCCCAATCGAGAGGATCACAAATGCTCCTACTATACTTCCCAAATATGTGGAGGACCACTTGTCTAAATCTAATCCTGCACCGCTGGCACCGCTTTTTGTTCAGATCTCTGAGTCATCAAATAGTAACAAGAATGCAGACCCACAGGGCAGAGAGATAGCTCAGCACAATCTTGAGGACTCATCAAATGACAGCTCACAGGAGGAGGTGAGGGAAATGATGTGGAAAGGCAAGCTTGTATCGCTGCCACTTTCTCTTTTCTCCAAAATTCAACCAGCAGTTGAAGGAGCACTCCGCGAGTCTGTCAGAGAAGAGGCGAGCAAGTTGAATGAAGGGGCGCTAGCAAAAGTGGTGCTGAAAGCTTCCACACCCACTCACTGCTGCGGAGAACTGCTCCTAGAGCTACAAGCTCCTTTACTTCTGTCCCCCCAGGCTTCCAGGAAGGCCCGTCCAAGAAGATGAAGCGATCCAGGTCTACAGGACAGCTCAAAAGCACTGGGCCTTTTATGAAGCATTTGTCAACCACCATCAAGAAGAAGACTACATGTACCTCCTCTTCAATTGTTTCAGTTACCAATGCGCATCTAAATCCTTTTGAATTGCTTTCAAATGAGAATATTGTAGAAGTAGCTGAATCCATTAGAGTGGAGGCTAAAGGGCCACACTCGCTGCTTGTCTTCAGAGGCCATCAGAAGGCTGTAGTTGATCAAAGTGATCAACTACAGCACTCTGAATAGTGGCCATGCTATCTTGTTTTATTTGGTGTTGTGCATTTTGATGCATTTCTTTTCAATGAGGATTACTAACTGGAATGTTAGAGGGTTGGGTAGCCCTGAAAAATGCTCAATTATCAAAGAAGGTATTCGTAGCTGTACCCCATCTGTCATTTGCTTACAAGAGACTAAGCTCAGGAAGCCAGGACCACGAAAGCTTTCGTCAATTGGAGGAGGCCTTATAACCAAATGGGTCCAGCTTGACTCTATTGGCAGCTGCGGCGGCATTCTACTTGGATGGAATGATCAATTCCTTGATTGTACATACTTGGCAGTGGATATCTTCTCGGTTTCTGCTTCTTTCAAAAGCCGTAATTTAGCCGAAGAGTGGTCACTCACCTCTGTCTATGCACCCTTTGATTTGGAGGATCGTAAGCTATGTTTTTTTGAAATTCAACAGCGCAGAAGACTTCTCAAAGATGCTTGGATTTTGTGTGGCGATTTCAACGTCACAATGTCAGATGCTGAGAGGTCCAGGGGTAAAGGCTCAACAAGGGATATGAGATGATTTCGTGAATTCATACACGACTTGGCTCTGATTGATCTCCCACTTTCAGGAAGAAAATATACATGGACCAATCTTCGTAGTTCCCCCTCTATGGCCAGATTAGACAGATTCTTGATCTCTACGGCTTAGAAATCCTCCTTCCCCAACTGTGTCCAATATTCAATGCCTAAATTTTCATCTGATCACTGCCCTATTGTTCTCGATGATCAAGCCATCACTGCTCAGGTACACTATTTCAAATTTGAAAAAGCATGGCTGCACCATTCTACATTTGTCCCCTCAGTTAAGGAGTGGTGGAAAAATTTCATGTGTGATGGGAACCTGATTGACATTTTTGTAACAAAGCTTACCCTTCTTAAGAGAAGAATTCGGCGCCGGAGGAATGAAAGTTTCGGCCACATCACAAAGAAGAAGAAACAGTTGCAGGAAAAACTACTAAAGCTGGAGATTGAGGCAGAACAATCCCCTACCACAGTTGAACCCCTTAAGGCAGCCCAAGCGGAACTATAAAATCTTATCAGAACTGAAGCAGTTTACTAGAGGAAAAGATCGAGAGTGCAATGGATAAAGGAGGGAGATGCAAATTCAAAGTTCTTTTTCTGTATTGCAAATGGGAGAAGGCGAAGGAACTACATACACAGCCTGATCGTAGATGGTACTCTGGTAACCTCCCCTACCCTGATTAGAGAGGCTTTTGAGAATCATTTTCAATCAATTTGTGGCACAACTCCTCAGTCAGATTTTAGGATCGATTGACATTCTCTTTACCCACATAGGGACTATATCCTGGAACATTTAGATGAGCCGTTCACTATGGAGGAGGTTAAATTGGTTGTCTTTGGTATGAGCAGTGACAAAGCGCCAGGACCCGATGACTTCTCTATGAGCTTTTACCACACTTTCTGGGATACTATCAAGGATGATCTTTTAGCCATGCTTCAATCGGTACAGAGGGGTGAGGGTGATCTCAACAGGCTAAATTACTCCAACATAATGCTAATTCCCAAATGTGAAGGGGCAAACTTGGTCTCTGATTATAGACCTATCAGTCTGCTTAATTGCTTCTTCAAAATTTTTACCAAATTGCTGGCAAACAGGCTAGCCCCAATCCTCCACTCCCTTGTGTCATCCTCCCAGAGTGCTTTCCTGAAGGGTAAATCCACGGTGGTTTGTTTTCTTGTAGCTCATGAAGCTATCAACTTATGCAGTAGGCGGCACTCAGACACCCTTTTGTTCAAGATTGATTTTGCAAAAGCTTTCGATACGGTAAGTTGGGATTTCTTGGACCAACTATTAATCGCCAGAGGCTTTGGCCAGGCATGGTGCAAATGGATCCGTATGATCATGAGGATGGCAAAGTCTTCAATTCTTATCAATGGTGAGGGGGGACGACAAATAAACTCCAAGCGAGGACTTAAGCAGGGGGACCCTCTTTCGCCAATGCTTTTCATCTTGGTAGTAGACGTCTTAGCTCAGATGCTCTACAATGGCCGTAGAAATGATGTTTTCTCCCAGCTCCCGGTTAGAGGATCACTTGCGAATTTGTCAGTACTGCAATTTGCAGATGACATGCTCATTTTTTGTAAGGGAGACGAGGATGAGGTTATCAACCTCAAGGTGGCACTGCAGCTATTCGCCAACATCTCAGGATTGGCCATAGACTTTAATAAGTCATCAATCGTCTACTTTGGCAAATCGAAGATGAAGCTCAAGGCTTTTTCGACCATCCTAGGTTGCAAAGAAGAGTGCTTACCTATCCAATATCTTGGAATGCCACTATCTTATGGGAAGCTCAGCAAAAAATACTGGCAACCGCTTATCCTCAAGATTGAGCGAAGACTTTCTGTGTGGAAAGGCAAAATGCTATCACGAGGAAGAAGGCTCGTACTTATAAACTATGTTTTCAGTGCTCTGCCGATCTACTATGCGTCATTCTTCAGATTACCCCTTTGGGTTATCAAAAGAATTGATCAAATCCGCAGTAGATTTTTCTGGTATGGCTCAGATAAGGATGCACGAGGCGTAGCAAGTATGAATTGGCAGAGAATCTGTCAGCCTAAGGAGCAAGGTGGCCTAGGGATTCTTGATCTGAAAGTTTTTAATGATGCACTTCTGATGAAATGGTGATGGAAGTTGGTAGCATCGGATTCGCTACCTAGCCAAACCTTAAAGAACCTCTATCAAAGAAGCAACTCCAACACCCTAGCATGCCGCTCAACTGCTTCTAGTTTTTGGAAAGGAATTTTTCATCTAAAGGAGCAATTCTTCTTAAATGTGCACTGGAGTCTGGGTAAGGGAAACCTTATTAATTTTTAGACTTCGAAATGGATAAATGGTTGCAGTGTTTCTTCTTTATGTCCAACACTGACTGCTGCAGCATGGAATTTAGACGCAGATGTTCTTTCTCAAGGCTCATGGACAGATGGAACATGGTTCTGGCAACCACGGCTTAAATGCGTCCCTAACCCTTCAATGCGAGAGGAGAAGAAGAAACTTCTTGATCTGATTGGTCACCACCAGCCTGCACACTCACATGATCAGCCTTCATGGAGCCTAACTCCGTCCTCACAATTCACTGTCAAGTCAGCATACAGCTTCTTCATCACATCCGGCCTCTGCTCACTGTATTTTGCTGCAACATGGTCTTCCTCAGTGCCGCTTAAATGCAAAATATTCATCTGACTTCTGAGTTGGGACAAACTCAACTCCAAAGAATTTCTTCACTCCAAAGGATGGCCTGGAGACACGACATGCACTGCTTGTGCATGTCCTGTCGAATTGACCTTCCATATCTTCTTCAAATGCCCTGTTGCCACTGCTACTTGGACACATTTCACTGCACTTTTCAACATCCATACCATGCCTTCTCACTTACACGAATGCTTCACTTCTTGGTGTTTTGGAAATCAAAGACACAGACACATTTGGCACCTTATGACAATCTCAATCTGTTAGAGTTTATGGCTTGCTAGAAATGAACGCAATTTCTCTTCTAAGGATATGCAAACAAAGGACATTATTACTAATGCAATTTTTTTACTTTCGATCTTGGATAGATGGGATGGACAGTGGGAAGAAGAAAGCGAGGCTATTTCAAAAATTGGAACGAGAGGGAGTGCAGGATGCCCTCCTAAAGCAAGCATTGATCCGAATTGACCAGGCTGACAGTGCAGGCGACAGCTGCTTAGCCTAGCAGCCTCCCGCCACCTCACTACTCTTTTGATGTTGTAGTGTGTTCTTTTCGTGAAAGACTCTGTTATATTCAGTTTGTTTTTGTACTTTATCAGTACTGTGTTTATGAGTTTCTGCTGACTGAAGGGGGTTCTTTTTGTTTACGGGCATGATTCGGGTGAAGAAGGGGGATGAGATCATGTCTTTGAGACTAGTAGAGGTGCACGACAATAGTCCAATGCCCTCTCTACGTTCCAACGGCATGCCATCTCGAACCTAGATTCACCCCAGGCTCGATGAAACTTGCTTCAGTTGTTTTTTGTAATAGTTTTTAACCTTTTCATACATATTTATATATATATATATATATATTCTGTGAGGTAGGATAACCCTACCTTTTTACAGTCCAAAAAAAAAAAGAAAACAAATTTGTCACCCCTTATTATCAACCTAGATCATTCCAAGATAATTTTAATTTTTAATATTTAAATTTCTAATCTCTAATATTATAATAGAAAAGTTGGGGTTGTCATTTGTAGACAACTTGTCTAAATTATAATGGAAGAGTTGGGGTTATAGTTTATAGACAACCTGTAATTTGTAGACAACTATTTAACCAAACATCTAATATCATCCATTTATTTTTAAGTAAAAGTTATATTAATCATCCATTTACTTAATTACCGTTAGTTACCATAATATCCTCAAAGTTTAAATTTATTTATGATATAATTATTTACAAAAGTGATATCATATAAAATAAAAGTTGATGTCACTAGGGATAGTTTGTAAAGAATATGTGGTGAGTAAAGTGAGATATCAGGTTTCAATGTAAGATTATACATGAGTATTTATTTTTTTAAAAAAATATTAGGACGTGATCGAACTACTATTAAATTAAATTTCAGATATTTTAGTTTATATAAGTTGGCCAATTAACTTAAGTAATCATTTATTAGGACATAAATTGCATACTGTAATTGTACCTGCAAATTTTATGTATATCACCTATGAGGTACGTTGAACTAAACTTCGTGATGCAGAGGTGTCAAGAATATGCCACGACTGTTCTGCACCCAAAAAACATTTATTAGGTAGAGGTTTGCCCCATCTTCCTTCAGATACACGTGGTTCAAACACGACAACATCATCGTCTGTCATTCCTATGGCGAATTGGTTCTGTATTGAAGGGTGTGCCGCGACTACAGTTGGGTAGAGAGTTAGGCTAGAGTGAAAAAAAATTGCAATATCGACAATTAGTATAACAAGCATTGAGATGTAACAACAACAGCTTTTTTTGTATTTGCCCCCGTTACGCCGGAGTTGTTTTATTAATTTCTTATTAATGAAACAGGGTGGCATTATTCCACCTTTACCCTAAAAAAAAACAACAGTAGCTCTTCTAATTACGCAGAAGAAAGTACCTAATGTCATTAGACAAGAGATATGCAACAGGATTGATTCAGTATCTCATTTTGAAACTTGTAGTAGTGATTATGCATATAGTAGCATCGAGAAGACAAACATATATGAGCTGACTCACATGAGAATGGAACTTGTTACCAGAATGACCCACTTTTTGAAAGTATTTACCAAACTGACCCACTTTTGAAAGTATTTACCAAAACAACACACAGTCTTTGAAAGACTGAGTGTTAGAATTTGAAAAATCCAAAACTAACGATCGGTCTTTGAAAAACCGAGTTAGTTTTAACTAAACTCGGTCTTTCAAATACCGAGTGGAATGATTTGGAAATTAAAAAAAGTAGGGCAGTTTGGAAAAAAATTTCAAAAAGTGGGGCAGTTTGAGAAAAAATTCAAATATTACTATATGTTTATGTTAACTAGTAGTGTGGTTCAGTAAAAAATAATAAAATGAAAAATTGCACATCTCGACTTTATTCCGTCAACAAGAACCAAGAAGCTGCCGGATTCTGTGCTGCGTTTTTTTCTGGGTGGATTGAAATGGACGGCTGAGGCCTACTTCAAAAGCGCACAACAGCATCTTTCTGTTCTCTTTTCAGAGAGACCAGAGCTAGCTAATTGCCAGGAATATTTGCAGTTTATCACAAGCTCTAAGCACCATATATTCTCATGCACTTGAGATTTCGAGGATTCGGAGTTGGGATATGTGTGTGGTTGTTGTTCTTCAACTTTTTGTACGACATGAAGTCAGTCAGAATGTGTTTTAGAATGTGGCCTTCAGTAAATGAAGCGGGTTAATTCATCGAAGTATTGATCTTGTATTCAACGTTGGAGATATAAGGGACTAATCTTGGTACTTAATTTTGACCCGGTTCAGTTAATCCGGAAAGAAATAACTGAGATATTATTCAACTGGAGAAGATACAAGAATTATTACTGTCACCAAGAACCTACCTATCTCTCAAGCC
Source organism: Hemerocallis citrina (assembly GCA_017893485.1). Taxonomy (NCBI): domain Eukaryota; kingdom Viridiplantae; phylum Streptophyta; class Magnoliopsida; order Asparagales; family Asphodelaceae; genus Hemerocallis; species Hemerocallis citrina. The sequence continues at coordinate 60,583,510 of CM030361.1, forward strand.
TCACTAGAAAATACTCTACTATTTACAATGAAAAACTCTCAGATGAAGCATTACCTCCCAGACTATTACATTGATATATAGAGATATAGAGAAATTTTATGTTATAGTCTTGATACAATAACCATCCGATATACCACGTTAGTGTTGGGATTGGGGCGTCAACCAACGCCCGTTGTCGCAGCGGAACTAATAGAGCAATGAGGAAGTTGAAGTAGCCGAGACGAATAAATTGAGCAAGCAAGTAGATCCACCAAACTAACACAAACACATCGGTGACTTATTCCGGTTAGTTTTTGCTTAATCCGGGAGGAAGTATAAGGAGATTTGATTTTCAACTAGAAGAGATTACAAGGAGTTATTGATTCACTCAATACACAAAATTAAACTCACCCACCAAGAACTATCTCTTTCTCGAGCCTCTCTTTGCAGTGGAGAAAATAATCTATGAAGTACTCCATCTCATATTGGAGGAGTTTACAATATATATAGAAGAATAGAGAGAAAACCTAGGTCTAATCTTGATTTTCAGTCGTCCGATATAACCTGAAAAGAAGTAACTGAATAGAAGCCGCACGATATAACTTGAAGTTGAAGATTGGGCTGAAACGACCTAACAAATCGAAGCCCAAAAATGAATACAGCGCCGCGGTCGGTCGACCATCCAACAAGAACGGTCGACCTTACCACTCTCTGACATTCCCTGTACATCGAGCGGTCGAGGGGTGCGGTCGACTGCAACATATGACAGTCGACCGCAACTATGTCTGCACCTTGCTACTGCTGTTTTTCCTTCTACTCACTTCGACGCTTCGACTTCCGTTCTTCATCTTACATTCTTCTAATATGAACAACGAGTATTCAAGACACAATCCTAACAAACTCCACCTTGGATTGCATACGAGTGCTATCATATGATGTATTACTCATCTCCAAACTCAAATCAATTCCACTTGCAAAGAAAACTTAGAACAATAGCTTCTTTTTCTAGTTAAAATGATCTCTACCCAATCTCACCGATTCCAGTATACCCCTTTAAGGGTACACCTCCGTAGATGTACTCACGAAGTTGCCAAACTCTGTACGAACTCCACCTACCCTTAGGCATTCTCCACCTCTCGACGATATTCGAACATCGTGGTCTCGTCTCAATAAATCTAGTTGTGGCAAACTAGCTGAGCTTACGGAAATAATGGGAAAAGAAATATCAACCCCTGCGCAGGATTTTCGAATTCCCAAAGCTTGTAGAGATTGTGTTGGCTTGGCCCAACCAGTCTCATACTTCTAATCACTTCACGACGATATTGAAAAACAGACAAAACTCCACATCGAGCTATGTACTTGCAGCCCCGTGCATCAAGAGTTCCCAAGGAAATCAGATTCTATTTCAGCAGAGGAATATTCAAAATATTCCTTAAAGTGAACATATTTAGACCTGACATATTCAACTCAACTGTTTCCTCACCTACTGCTTCACAAATCTTCCCAGTTTTCATTGTCACACAATGCCCCGTAGTAGACTTATAAGTAGAAAACAACTCCCTCTTGAAGCAAATATGAGAAGAACTTCCTGAGCCAAGAAACCAGCTAGAATCCACTTCTAAAGAATTTGAAACAAGAAGAGACGAACCACCTGAATCAAAGGCACTAACCACATTAGCGGTTGAACTCCCGTTCTTGGCGCTTTCCTGATTCTGTAATTTTCAACAGTCTTTCTTGATATGCCCTGGCCTCTTGCAATATCCGTAACGGATCGAATCCTTTTGCAAAACACTTTGTCTTTCCCTTGAAGGACCATCTACTGCTAGACAATTTGTAGGAATAGACGATGATGATTTATGGGTCTCCTTCCCAAGTTGATCTTCCTTCAATGCTTTGATTACACCATCTACCGAAATACTCTCCTTGACAGATCTATCGTGTAGCATGGTAGTGATCAAAGTCTCGTACGAATCCGGCAGTGAATATATCAGGTTGAAAGTTTTGTCTTCCTCACACACATCTGCGTTGATCGCCTTAAGTTCAGATAATACCTTATTGAACTCTGTAATGTGGTCTTGGAGATCGGTACCTTCCTTCATAAATAAATGGAACAACTTTCTCTTCCAATGCATCCAATCTAATAACGACGAACCGGAGTAATTAGCTATGAGTTTTTCCTACAAACATGCCGCATCAGTTTCTTCAAGAAATCTGCACTTGACCTCGTCCGCCAGGGATAGTCGGATCAGACTTATGGCTCTTTCACGAATATCTTCCCAACCGTCATCCCTCATATCAGTTGGCTTTTTTTTTCTTCTTAATGACTAACTGTAACCATTCTTGAACAAGAACATTATACATGTCAGTCTTCCAAAGATTGAAATTGATCTTTCCATCGAACTGCTTGATCTTCAAAATACTGTGGCTTGTCATCTTAATTAAGGAACTCGGCAATCTGAAGCTCTGAGACCATTTGTTGGGCTTGGGGCGTCAACCAACGCCCGTTGTCTCAACGGGACTAATAAAGCAATGAGAAAGTTGAAGTAGACGAGACGAATAAATTGAGCAAGCAAGTAGATCCACCAATCTAACACAAACACACTGATGACTTATCCCGATTAGCTTTTGCTTAATCCGGGGAGAAATATAGACAGATCTGATATTCAACTAGAAGAGATTACAATGAGTTATTGATTCACTCAATACAAGGAATTAAACTCACCCACCAAGAACTATCTCTCTCTCGAGCCTCTCTTTGCAATGGAGAAAATAATCTATGAAGTACTTCCTCTCATATTGGAGGAGTTTACAATATATATAGAGGAATAGAGAAAAAACCTAGGTCTAATCTTGATTCTCAGTCATCCGATATAACCTGAAAAGAAGTAACTGAATAGAAACCGCACGATCTAACTTGGAGTTGAAGATTGGGCTGAAACGACCTAACAAATCGAAGCCCAAAAACGAACACAGCGCCGCGGTTGGTCGACCATCCAACAAGACCGGTCGATCGTGTTGGATCCTGCAGGCAAGACAAATAACACTAGAGAGGGGGGGGGAGGTGAATAGTGTTGTTTAAAAAAAATTAAGAATTTGAACTTTTCGTTCTGTCCAGTCGACTTAAAAGGAGAATACAGTCAACTGGGGCTTAAGAGAAGAAGAGTATTTTATACAAGTCTGATCAGTCGACTTATAGTGAAAACTCAATCGACTTACCAGACAAGTATTCGAAGAGTATTTTATACAAGTCTGATCAGTCGACTTATAGAGGAGACTCAGTCGACTTGCTAGACAAGTTTTCGAATAAAACACAGAAAAATTAAAATGCAAGTGAAGAAAATACAACCATAGAGTACACAGCGATGTTTCCTGGTTCGGTCCTCCCGACCTACATCCAGTCCCCAAGCAACCCACTTGAGATTTTCCACTATTATTGAAGAAAATATAAGAATTTCCTACTGCGTTCGACAACAACCTTGCCAAACCTGTAGACCTCTCTTACCACTAGAGAGAGCACACCCACTCTACAACCTAGAGTGAAAATCCGACTCTACAACCAAGAGCCGTATTCTCCAACCGAGAGAACCACTCTCACAACCCGAGAGTGAAAAATAACAACAAAAGAGTTACAACAACCTATAGCTTTGTTTGTGATTTGTGAATTTGTATAGAGGCTAATAGGTCAACTTCTGAAATCAGTCTAAAATGAATTCGATGTTATACTAGACTGATTTTCAGAGAACCAAGACTTAGAGAATTTTTATGCTTTGAAACTTATGTTCTCTTTTTAAAAAAATGAAGACTTGAAAGCTTGTTGAAGATGAGTAACTGATGCTGTTTATTTCTGAGGCACGTGTGGAAGCACCAGGTGTGAGTTCGAACTCAATTTGTATTGAAGGAGATTGCCGCTCGTCTGCCGACCTTCGGTTGACCTTCTGGGGCCTACGATGAGCTCGGAAAGGCGTTGAAGGTTGGGCTCGGATCGGAAGGGTCGGATCCGAGGTCTTGTGTACCTGCAGACGGTCCTGAAACACCGGGGTTTGTCCCGGTGGCGGACCCTCCGACGCTCTAGTCAGTCTCTGTGAGAGAGTAGCAATAACTAGGTATATTTAAGTGGCAAAAGATTGATTACCTTCAAAAGGTGGGTGAGGGTCTAGTATTTATAGAAAATCCCAACCGGGTTTGGTTCCGCTTGGGGGCCGGGTTTGGATCCGAAAGCCCATGGGCCTGACGTGGCAGAAGGCCCAGGGGGTTTAGGGCGGTTGCTGTGATACCAGGAGTGGTATAGGGCTGACGTGGCGAAACCCTTGGCGGTATTTGGAGCTGACGTGGCCCATCGTGAGTCCTCTGTGCCTCTGGGGGAATCGGAGGGCCTAGGCTGCGCCAGGTCATCCCTCCGCCCCGCCAGAGAGGGGGGACGGCATGAGGGACTGCTCCGGATCGGACTCCGGGGGATACTGAGGCTCGTCAGTACGAGGAAGCCGGCACTGTGGGGGCAAACACGAGGTTCGGCGCCGACCCTGAAGGGGTCCGGAGCCGAACCAGGTCGGTATTCTTGCTTTTCTGAGTAGGAATTGTATTGGGCCTTGGATGGGCCTCAGGCCATTTTTACACTGTCACACAAGCCCCCCACTCCTGCAGGGGGTGCGGGAGCTAGCCGTGGAGGAGTGCTCATGGTTGTAGAAAATGGGATGGTGAGTCATTGGATCTTCGTGAGAAGAGTACCCTGGTGCCAGACCCGACCCCGAGCCGGTCGAGGGATTATGGGCCAACAAGGGGGGTGGCGAGCCGTTGGCCTTCCTGAGAAGACCTCCCTGGTGCCAGACCTGACCTCGAGCTTGGCGAGGGATTACTGGAAGGCAAGGGCGATGGCGAGCCGTGAAGCCTTCCTGAGAAGACTCCCCTGGTGCCGGACCCGACCTCGAGCTGATAGAGGGATTTATGGGCCAACAAGGGGGGTGGCGAGCCGTTGGCCTTCCTGAGAAGACCTCCCTGGTGCCAGACCTGACCTCGAGCTTGGCGAGGGATTACTGGAAGGCAAGGGCGATGGCGAGCCGTGAAGCCTTCCTGAGAAGACTCCCCTGGTACTGGACCCGACCTCGAGCTGATCGAGGGATTATGGGCCAACAAGGGGGGTGGCGAGCCGTTGGCCTTCCTGAGAAGACCTCCCTGGTGCCAGACCTGACCTCGAGCTTGGCGAGGGATTACTGGAAGGCAAGGGCGATGGCGACCCGTGAAGCCTTCCTGAGAAGACTCCCCTGGTACTGGACCCGGCCTCGAGCTGATCGAGGGATTATGGGCCAACAAGGGGGGTGGCGAGCCGTTGGCCTTCCTGAGAAGACCTCCCTGGTGCCAGACCTGACCTCGAGCTTGGCGAGGGATTACTGGAAGGCAAGGGCGATGGCGAGCCGTGAAGCCTTCCTGAGAAGACTCCCCTGGTACTGGACCCGGCCTCGAGCTGATCGAGGGATTATGGACCAACAAGGGGGGTGGCGAGCCGTTGGCCTTCCTGAGAAGACCTCCCTGGTGCCAGACCTGACCTCGAGCTTGGCGAGGGATTACTGGAAGGCAAGGGCGATGGCGAGCCGTGAAGCCTTCCTGAGAAGACTGCCCTGGTGCTAGACCCGACCCCGAGCTGGCCGGGGGATTTCGGGCTAATCAAGGGGGATGGCGACCGGTTGGCGCCTCAGAGTGACTGAGCGGGGATATCCCACCATTCATGTGGTGTATTGAAGGCTCTCCGAGAATGGTGTGATGGTCCAATTTCCTAGGGGCATTTAATGGCGCCGCCTAATAAATGTAGATGGTGCATGGTTTTCCGTTGATTGACCTTCCCTGCGCCTCAACGGTTAGTCCCTGGGGGAGGTTATAAATACCTCCCCCCTCCATTGTAGGTATGATCAAAACAGGGGTGGCCCATTGGCTCTCAGAGGTGTCTGCTTCGGCGGAAGCCTGTCTTTGGCTAATATTTTCGACCCTAGCAGCGTCGGAGAGGTGGTTACTCTGCCGCCCTGATCTTCTCTTGGATCTGATGGACCTTGATAGGGTGGCCGGGTCTACGGGAGATCAGGGCGAGAGGGGTGACGGCCGAAATCCGTGCTGTGGGAAGAGGAGCTTCGGTTTAGTGGTGGTTTTGCCGTCTGGATCCCTTTTCGGGTCAGACTGCCCTGTCATGGAGGTTTGGCCCGGGGGAGATCCAGACGAAAAGACGCACCCACCGTATACCGGCCTTGGGGCTGAAGGGCCTCGGATGGGGGGGCCACCTCCCGTCGGGGGTCGGTCAGTCCGTCTTGATAGGGCTGTAGGCGATGGCGGTTTCTGTTCCACCCTCGAACAGTTCGGGGTTTCGGCTGCCGAGGCTGTAAGTCCCGGGCTGCTCGAGGGTGAGAGGGGAACTGGTCGGACGCTGGAGCCCGGGGCGTCTGTCATATGACGGTGCCTTAAACTTAAAAAAAAAATGTTTTCTCCGTCGTGTATCCCACCCGACCCGACCCCAGAGTTAGGCCGTCAGTCTGGCGTCTGATGACGTCCCCCGCACAGGTTTCGAGAACGCGGCGCGATTTTCCAGGCGGCAGTTGTGCGTCAATCAGTGAACAGTAATCGCGGAAGTCGAGGAGCCGTTCTTCCCTTATATAAGTATTCCCCCTTTTTTCCCTTTCGCCCACTACAATCTTGCCGCTTCTTTCTTCAAAAAATCTCCCACCCCTTCAGCGATTGCTCTTGCAGTTTGCCGTACTCGGTTCGCCTTTCCGAAGCGGTCCCAGGTTAGTTTGGTAAGTTTGTTTTATCTTTAGGCACAGATGGATAGGGCTCAGTCCGGTTCGTCGGCGTCGTCGTCCAGGGGGGAAGTAAAGCCTGACTCTCCGTCGACGTCGTGGGAAGAGCCCGTGTTCGAGGAGGGATCGGTGCCCGTTGTGGGCCATACTGGCTCGGTTTCTTTGGAGGGCTCCGTAGGTGAGGGGGAAGCGATACACAAGTCGAGGGCGTCGCGTACTCGACGTCCCTTTGTGGTGGAGAGTAGTGGGTCGGAGGGAACCAGCGAGGGTTCGGACGGCATTCGCGTGCTAGAGCTGTCTTCCGATGAGGAGAGTGGCGAGGGCAATACAGTGAGGAGATCCACCGCTCAGGGTCGAGGACCGTCGGAGCGAGTTAAGAAGGAGAAGAGGGCCCCAGGAAAACCGGGGTCGAGGACCGGCGGTTCGAGCAAGGCGCCTGTTTTCCGTAATTTGATGACTGGCTCGCCCGTCCAGCCGAAGCATTTCCGTCAGTATCCCGACGATCTTTCTGACCAGGAGCTCTTCGGAGTGCAACCCTCTTCGCCGAGCCGGGGGAGGGTGATGATGGACGCGATCTCGACCGTTTTGGAGGGCGGGGATTTGGAGGTTCTGCAGCTGGCGTATCATATAGGGCCTGGTCACGAACTGCTGATGCCGAGCCCTACTCTGCGTCCCACCGATCCCTTATCAGCTTGGTACTGTGTCTTCCCGGTGGACGCTTTTATCTCTGGCCTGAGGTTGCCGGTCCACCCGTTCATTAGGGACGTGTTGAACTGGGCCTCCTTGGCGCCCATGCAGTACGGGCCGAACTCTTGGAAGCAGATCATCTGCTTTATGCTGATGTGCGAGGAGCAGCAAGTACCCCTGCGGTTGAACGTGTTCCGTGCAATGTTGATGGTCAATCCGTCGGCCGAGGGTGTATACTATATCTCTCCCCGGAGCGGGGGGAAGGTCGTTCGCCACCACCCCGATTCCATCAAGGGATGGAAGGAGAAGTATTTGGTGATCCGGAGTGAAGAGCCATGGGACATTCCTACTCGATGGAACCACTCCAAGCCGAGCCACCCACCGCCGAGGCAGGGGGATCTGTCGGCAGATGAATGGGGGTTTGTCGAGCGCCTCCGCCAGTCACCTAGCATTGATTGGACGGAGGTGACGGAGACCACTCTGGCGAGCGCTGGACTGAGCCCAGCTGTTATGCGTATGTAGTTGTTCCTTTCCTCTGGGTCCTTTCTTGCTTTCTTGCTCATTGCTCTTAATGGTTTTTTCTGCAGGTATGGATGAGGCATCGATCCAGGCAAGGCGGCTGGCCATGAAGAAGGAAAACGCCGAGAAGAAGAAGGCGGAGGCGGCGAAGAGGTCGAGGGAGCTGCCCCTTGTTATCTCGGAAGTTCAACTCGAGCCGAGGACCAAGAGGGGTCGCTCTGAGACGAGCAAGGGCGTGGCTTCTTCGAAGGGTCTGGGCCGAGCAGGGGCCTCTGTTCTCGACAAGGGGAAAGGTCCCTGGGTCGAGGCCGAGGAAGAGGATCCGGTGGTGGAGCTGTTGCGGCAGCGGTGGGCTCCTGACTGGTCGGTTCTGATGGGGGACCGCCTGACAGAGGAGGCCCAAGCCGTCGAAGTGGTGGAAAAGCTGGCGACCCCTTGCGATCGCAAGGCGATGGAGGGCGAGCCCGTAGAGGCGGCGTTCGCCCGCCTGGCACAGGCCACTGTGCAGGTAAGTCTGTCGACTCTGTCCCTCTTTGTTGATTTACGTGCCGAGGTCTCATCTTTGTCTGTCGTTGGTTGTAGGCCTGTATACAGGGGGCCAACATCAAGAACCTGTACGAGGCGTCCCTGGCTCAAGAGCGAGCTCGAGCGGAAAAGAGCGAGCTGGAGATGAAGGAGATGCGAATCGAACTCGAGGGTTCGCATAAGAGAGAGCAGCAGCTGGAGCTCCAGCTCAAGGCCAAGGATGTGGAGTGGGAGAAGAAGATGGCCTCCCTGAAGACGAAGTTTACCAAGGAGGCGGAGGAGGTGTTGCGCAAGGGCCAGCAGATGGTGATCGCGGCCCAGGACAAGAGCTATGAGAGGGCCCTCAGCCACGTGAGGCACTTCTTCCCGGCCCTCGATCTGTCCAATTTTGAGTATGATATGGAGATCGAGGGGACGTCGAAGACTCCGGGTGAAGCAGGGCCCGCCGTCGACCCCTCGGCCGACGCTCCCGTGGATCCGTCCGTCGGCGCGGAGGTGGGTCAATGAGTTGTGTAATTTTCGTCTTTCTTTTTCTCTCCCTCGATTGTGTTTGCCTCCCGCGGACTGGCCACCGCATTTTTTGTAAGAAACATTTGGATTTATAGTGGCAAGAAAAGTTTTTTGACCGGCCGGTTGGTTTGACCTCGGACATTTCTGAATCTTCTTGAGAATGTGTGTTGAGTTGGTTGGTTATCTTGTAGGTCGCGGCTATCCTTCCTGAAGGAGACTCCCGTAGTTTCTATGTGGCACGACTCCGGAGTAAGGTTAAGGTCCTGGAAGCCGCGCTGGCTCGCCACCGAAGGGGGGCTCGGGACACTGATGAAGCTTGTAACTTTTATCGGAATAAGTTCGCCGTCTTGAGTGCGGAGGCGCGCCGATTGAGAAGAGTGATGTGGGATCGGGAGCTCGGCGGGACGGACATCAGACGAGCCGGGCTAAGTACCTTGGAGCCGAGGTCCTCCCCTGGGGGGCTACCTCGCGACGTCTTTGTGGAGGAGGAGACGGAGATGCCTCGTTACAAGGCGATGCTGGGAGCCTCGTTCTCTTCATCCTTGGGTCGACTGGCGGAGGGGGTTCCCTCTGCGTTGCTGTTGTTGCAGTGGGCGCGACCGGATGACGCCCAGAGTTCGGTGGCTGGACCGTCGATTGGGGCTGAGGCTAAGGAATATCACAGCGAGGGGGGGGGCCCTAGTTGCTTGGTCGAAGTACTCTTTGTCCCTCGTTGGGCCCGGGGGGGGCCCTGATCTACCTGATTTGAGAAGAGTGGAGCGGTCTTGTAACGGTCTTTGTTTTTTCTTTCGTTTTATTTTTTCTCTTTGGAACGAAAAATAAAGGGGTATGAAAGAGGAATCCTTTTCCCTCCTTGCTCCGGCCAGCGATGCGGTACGAAATGTCGGAGGCAAGGTCTGGCTCCATCGTTCCGCGAGGGATCGAAGTGGGGCCTTAGGAAGGACCTTCGGTCCGGACTCGTATTGAGATTATCGAGACATTTGGGGTTCGGATAAAAAGGCATATTTTTAGTATAAGGTAGGGAGGGCCGCTAAGGCAGCCCTTTACAAACGAGGGTTTACACCAAAAACAAAAGATTTACATATAGCCGGGCCATAGTCTACGCTCGTCCGGCGTCGAGGGGGAACACGCCTCCACCGACGGTGGTCATGTAGCATGATCGCGCTGCTTCTTGACTGCCTCGGACGATGCCGACTCCTTGAGGGGTGGGGAACTTGAGCTTCAGATGGTAAGCCGAAGGCACCGCTTGTAGGGAGCATAGTCCAGGCCGGCCAAGTATGGCGTTGTAGGCCGCCTTGACGTTGACCATCATGAAGTCCATGGATTCGGTCCTCTTGACAGGAGTCGACCCGGCGGTAACGTCGAGGGTAACAATCCCTTCTATTACGACAGGGACGCCTGAGAACCCGTGCAGGGTGTATCCAGCTGGCTTGAGTTTTCCTCGGGGTAACCTGAGTTTTTCGAAGGCTTCGAGAAAAAGAATATTCACCGAGCTACCGTTGTCGACGAGGATCCTGCGGACCTCACAATTAGCCATGTGGAGGTTGATGACGAGAGCATCGCAGTGGGGCAAGCGAACACCTTCAAGGTCTGCCCCTGAGAAGGAGACCGGCCTTGATTGTAGTTTGGGCGAGGGGTTGTCTTTGACAGCGTTCACCTCTCGAAGGAAGGCTTTTTTGGAAGTGTTTGATCCGCCTCCCATCGGCCCTCCGTGGACACAGTGCAAGATGAAAGGGATATCCGCGGCTCCCTCGGAGTCGGGGTCCCGATCCTGGGACTGGTTTGGAGCAGGGTTCGGAGGCGATTGCCTCCGGTTCCTAGCGTCTCGCCGATCCCGTGGGCCTTCTCGGGTAAACTCTCGGAGGTATCCTCTGGAAATGAGTTCTTCAATTTCGTCTTTCAGGGCTCGGCATTGGTCGGTTTCGTGCCCGTGATCTCTGTGGAAGCGACAGTAAAAGCGCTGGTCTCGATTCTTGTTGTTATTAGATCGGGGGGGTAGTCGGACAATGCCCTTGTCTTCGATTTCCAAGAGGATGGCGGAGATGTTATGCGTCAGGGGAGTGTACCTCTCGAAGCGGGGGACTGGCGGGACCTTCTTTATGGCCCCCGGGTCCCTTGGAGCTTTCTTCGGTGGTTCGCCTTCCTCGGTCTTCCGCTTTCCTTTCCCGGTGGCATCCCTGGCATCTTCGGGATTGAGGGCCTCTTCTGCCCTAATGTATTTCTCGACCCTATTAAGGAGGTCGGGGAAGTCGATGGGGGGTCTCTTGGCCAGAGAGGCCTTCAGCTGTCCGGGGCGGACGTTGTGTCGGAATGCCGCTGAAGCGACGCCTGGGTCGAGGGAGGAGACCGACCTTGCCTCAGCGGTAAATCTCCGGACGAACATTCTGAGTGATTCCCCTTCTATCTGTTTGAGCCCAAGTAATGAGGCGCTGGTCCTTTCGGCCTTCCGGCTAGTGACAAAATGGGCAAGAAAATTGCCCTCGAGTTGGTCGAAGGAGTAAATGGAGCCGGGGGCGAGTTTCGAGAACCACTCGCGAGCAGGACCCCGAAGGGTGGCGGGGAAGGCTCGGCAGAGCAGGATATCCGAGGCGCTGTGAATCATCATGAGGGTTTTGAAACCCTCCATGTGATCAGCAGGATCTCCCTCGCCGTCGTAGGTCTCGAATTGAGGGGGCCGGAAATTCCGGGGTATTTCCGCTAGGAGGATGGGGGCGGAGAAGGGTGGACGGACAGGTCTGTACCCCTGAGCCATTCTTTGGTCGCCGTCCCTTATGTGATCGAGGCGGTCCTCCATTTCTTGTAGGCGTCTTAGGAGTACGTCATCGTCTCCCGGCTGGATCGTTGAAGGGCGGGACGCGCTGGCTTCGGCGTCCGATCCCGTTTGCGAATGGAGGGTTTCTTCCCTGGGGGCCCGTCGGAGGGCTCCCAGCATTTCTTTTCGGAAGTCTTGGAATTCCTTATGAGTGACGGGGGCTCTTTCGGCCCGGTTTGGTTGGTCCGAGGGTTGTCTTCCGACTCGGCTGAGCGCGGGTCTGCGTACCTCGGACGGTGGCCTCGGGCGGTTCGGGGCCGGGTTGGAAGCGGCCCTTCTCCTGCTGCGGGTAATCTTGCGGTTGAGGATTATTCCCCGGAGGTCGGGCTGGGCTGGCCGGCCGACGCTCCCTTGGGACTCCCGAGAGGGAGCCTTGTGTTTCGACGGGCGTGGCCTGGCTTTATTGGTGGGTGGGGGCGAGTCCCGTTGGTTGACGGAGGAAGCAGCCCCCTTGCCTTTGGTTGCCATGAGGATTCGGCTGTCGATGGCCTTTGAGGGTCTGGGTCGGATCGGCTTCTGGAGCAACTTTTCCCACAGACGGCGCCAACCTGATGCTGTTTATTTCTGAGGCACGTGTGGAAGCACCAGGTGTGAGTTCGAACTCAATTTGTATTGAAGGAGATTGCCGCTCGTCTGCCGACCTTCGGTTGACCTTCTGGGGCCTACGATGAGCTCGGAAAGGCGTTGAAGGTTGGGCTCGGATCGGAAGGGTCGGATCCGAGGTCTTGTGTACCTGCAGACGGTCCTGAAACACCGGGGTTTGTCCCGGTGGCGGACCCTCCGACGCTCTAGTCAGTCTCTGTGAGAGAGTAGCAATAACTAGGTATATTTAAGTGGCAAAAGATTGATTACCTTCAAAAGGTGGGTGAGGGTCTAGTATTTATAGAAAATCCCAACCGGGTTTGGTTCCGCTTGGGGGCCGGGTTTGGATCCGAAAGCCCATGGGCCTGACGTGGCAGAAGGCCCAGGGGGTTTAGGGCGGTTACTGTGATACCAGGAGTGGTATAGGGCTGACGTGACGAAACCCTTGGCGGTATTTGGAGCTGACGTGGCCCATCGTGAGTCCTCTGTGCCTCTGGGGGAATCGGAGGGCCTAGGCTGCGCCAGGTCATCCCTCCGCCCCGCCAGAGAGGGGGGACGGCATGAGGGACTGCTCCGGATCGGACTCCGGGGGATACTGAGGCTCGTCAGTACGAGGAAGCCGGCACTGTGGGGGCAAACACGAGGTTCGGCGCCGACCCTGAAGGGGTCCGGAGCCGAACCAGGTCGGTATTCTTGCTTTTCTGAGTAGGAATTGTATTGGGCCTTGGATGGGCCTCAGGCCATTTTTACACTGTCACAGTAACCTTTACCAAGTGATTTCTATACTCTATTTATAGAGTTAGAGTCACTGGACGTTGAGAAACAGTTGCACAAACTGTCAACCAACGGAAATAAAGATTTTGAATTAGAAAAACAAGTTTTAAAAACAGAAAACTATCGAAACGGCTTGAAAAGTTGACTGGGTTGCCATACTAAGTCGACTAGTTAGAGTTTGTATGAGTTCAGACAGTTTCGTACTAAGACAGTCGACTGGTTCCGAAGAGTGGTCGACTGGTACTCAACAGCTGCTCTTATTCAAGCTTATTTCGACCTTTTAACTTTTGTAAAAACACCCAAATATTAAAAGATATGTGTGAGTGTGTGTGTGACAAGGCTATTACAATATTTCTAAAACTCAAAGAATAAAAATTACAATTGTTACAAGATACTTTAATACAAAACATTTTGAAGCACTAGTCTTGTCTTGAGCTTGAGCCATTGTCTTTATGTCTTGAAGCTTGCTTGATCAAATGTGGCTTGAACTAAGTTTTCTGTGGATTGATCAATTCTCTTGAAAGCTTCATTGGATCAACTTTGCCTTTGTGTATTGCACCATGGTATTGTCTTTGATACACCCTGCAATATATAAGTGATATCACAACTTTGCATTGTGTTGTAGTCATTAAAACCAACAATCAACATTCTCCCCCTTTTTTTTATGATGACAACACAATGGCTTACAATAATAATAATTACAATATGTGATAAAAAGCTCCCCCTAACTAATATACACCATGCACACAAGTTAAAAAAATATGCAACAAAAACATGCACATGCACATCTAAAAAAAAATGCACCAAAACCACAAAACATACACAGCCTTACGCCTTACACAGCCTTTTCTCCCCCTTTGCCATCAACAAAAAATAGAAGGAGGAAAGAAACAATAACATAATGGAAACAAAAGAACAAACATATGGCAAAACCATAACAAATTTATACATATGAAATTGAAGTACATGGTTTCAAAGACAGCATAAAAGTGAAATACATAAAACATAACAAAAAATTACAAGAAAAAAATAAAAAATACATCAAGTTAGTCTTCGTCTTCTTCATCAACACCTTGAGAGACAGGAGGTGGAAATTGTTGGGTGAACAAGTGGGTTAGGTGAGTAAGACTGGCCTCAAAGGTATCCTGACGATCCATGAGATAGTTGATAGAATGATAAAGACTCTCCGGATCGGAAAAGACAGCTCTAGGACGAGATGAACTAGAGGCAGAAGACCTACGACCTGAAGTGGCTAAAGGAATAGGAGGGACATTCCTTCGAGGGGGAGAGTGAAAAATCTTCATACGAGCTAAACTCGCACGATCAAAAGACTCATAATGAGTGACAACACTAGACTCAAAAGTAAGATCAACTTCATAGAAGTTGAAAACATTAGTAAGTATTGCACCAAAAGGAAGAAAAGAAGTATGAGCCTTATGGAGAAGATTGAAAATGACTCGAATCCAATTTATTTGGATGTTGCCAAAAATCGCATAGACAGCTTGTTGCAACTCGTGAAAAAATTGATCGTAACTCCTCGTTTTAGGAATAATGTTATATGACAAAATTATTGCAACTAGTTTAGCAAGCAGTATAATTGATTGGTTAGTCATTGGGGGACCGCGATTTTGCAAGAAGATTTTTGAAAAGATAAGAGTCTTCATCCATATCAATCTCCCCTAAATCTAACCCTTCATATGGAATACCCAAAATAATTCCCAATTTTTCAGAAGTTAACCTCATACGAATATATTTTACTGTAGTAGAAAGAAATATTTCGTTACCATCCTCGAAAGTGGCAACTCTCATATTTGTATAAAAAAAATATATAAGTTGTGGATAGTAATAAGCTTGATTAATAATGGAAAGCAAGTTAAATAACCCACATTGTTCAAACAATGAGACTAAAGGGAACCTTTCTAAATAAGGAAAATTGACAAATCTCCCCGGAAAGATAGCAATCTGACAAATGAGAAAGAATTTCTCAACAAGGTTGGGGTTCCTAAGATATTGAAGGTAGTTGCTAGAGGATTGACCTTCCTCAACATTAGAACCATGAGCTCTCTTTGGAGGCATGATTCAACTCTAGAAAATTTAAAAGGGAAAGAGGTCAAGAAATTATGCTCAACAATGGAGATAGAAACAGAGGCACAAAGCTTCAAACAACTCGAAAATAGATTTCGGCAAGTGAAATGTACTCGAAATCTGAACGAAATCTTCAATTTTTGAGCTTCAAATCGCTGAAATCGCTAGGTTGAGGAGCAGCCAACTGGTCTATTTCTTCAAAGAGAGAGACAATGAAAAGAGGGGGAAATGAAAGAGGAGAAGTAAAAAACTAGGGTTTTACTTAGAATAGAGGGCTGTGATCAAGACTGGAGTTAATCAAAGGATAAGATCAGTCAACGGGTAAGAAAGGGTAAAGAGAAATGCCTCAAAAAATGCGCTGTTTTGAATTAGAAAGACAGATTGATGTCGCAACAGTCGACTGGTTTTGAGAAACTGTCGACTTAGTCGAAAGCAAATAAAACAAATAAAAATATCAAGTAATACTTCCATCAGTCGACTGGGTACTGTTCACACTCGACTGTCCAGAGCATAAAATTCAGTCAAAAAATAGACAATGAAAAATACTTGGTCAGTCGACTAAAACATAGTTTTAAGTCGACTTATACAAGATAAAAATTCAAGAAATATCATGAAACTGTAAATTCCTAGTTCTCTTCTTAAGGTGATAAAAGTGTCTTCCTTAAGTGGTTTAGTAAAGATATCTGCTACTTGTTTATCAGTAGAAATAAAGTCTTAAGATATATCTCCCTTTAAAACATGATCACGTAGAAAATGATGTCTAATATCAATGTGTTTCGTACGTGAGTGTTGAATCGGATTTTTAGATAAATTAATGGCGCTGGTATTATCACATATTATAACAGGTTATGAAAATAAAATACCATAATCTAATAGGGTTTGTTTCATCCACAAAATTTAGGCACAAGCCAAACTTGCAGCAATATATTCAGCTTCCGTAGTATATAGGGATAAAGAATTTTGCTTTTTTACTTTACCAAGATACTAGTGAATGTCCCAAAAAGTGACAAGTACCACTAGTACTTTTACGGTCAGTTTTATTGCCAGCAAAATCCCCATCACTATACGACAAAAGTTGAATGCTTCAGATGTTCTTAGTGTTGGGAGAATAATACAAGTTTTTACATAGGATCTTTGAAGTATAGATAGTGCACCTATACCAAGCGATATGACCATTATACAGTCTATATTGATATGGGTTAGATGACGTGGCCCTTCCTGGGCCACAGGATCCTCTCAAAAATCACTCATCCCTGATCACCAGATCTGCCACGTCAGCCCTAAGCTTCATGGGCTTCTGCCACGTCAGGCCCACGGGCAAACGGGTCCAGACCCGGCCCAAACGAGTTCAGACCCGCTTCACACTGCCAATAAATACCAGACCCTCTCCTACCTCCACAAGTAATCAATCTTTCTCCTCTCAAAAGCTCTAGCTACTGTTACTCTTCAGTGACTAACTAGACCGTCGGATGGCCTGCCACCGGGATCAACCCTGGTGTTCCTAGGCCGAGTGTAGGTACACGAGACCCCCGGAGCTGAGCCTCCAGATCCGAGCTGAGCATCCGGCCTTCACCTCACTCCCGCTTATTCCCAAGCCGTTCCCTCAGCTGAGGGTCGGGCATATAGCCAGTACCGAAACTTCCACTAAATTACAAATTGAGAGAACTCGCACCTGTTGCAGCCACACCCTAAAAACAAACCGCATCAGGTTGGCACCGTGTGTGGGAACCCGGTATGAACCTCAGTCCCAACCCAGCCATTAACGGCATCCAGTCCATCCGAGCTCGTATGGCGCCCAAGCCCGGAAGAGTTGTTACCTCTGCACGTCGCCCGGATAATCTTCCTCAGGACGTCCCTGCCAACACTCATGGATCCAACCATCCAAGGATCAACGGCGGACCCGGACCGGGCGCGTCTCGCTCGGTTGCAACCGACCTCCGTCGGCAGATCCAGAACCAACAAGCCAGCCGAATGAGGGGAGGGACCGCTTCCAACTCAGTCCCGAACCATCCCAGGCACCCATCCCGAGGGCGGGAGCCGGAGCTCTGTCGTGCCGATCGAAGGCTGCCACCCCAACTCGACTCGGTCAGACAAGCTCCAGTCTCCCGCCGCGAGTTTCAAGACTTCCGAAATGAAATCCTGCAGGCCATCTTAGGGATCCCCGTGAATGAGACACTCCACCGATCTCACACTCTATTGGACGCCGAAGCCAGCGGTCTTGCGGCCTAACCCACACGCCAGAGCAGGACGAGGATGTACTGCGGTGCCTCCAGAAAATGGAGAACCGCCTCAACCACTTCGGTGAGGGCGGCTTGAGGACGACCCCGGCTCATAGGTCGACCCGACTTCCTTTCTCCGCCGCAATCCTACAACCGAAAATACCTCGGAATTTCTGCCCTCCCCAATTCAAGACCTATGACAGTGAGGGTGATCCTGCTGATCACATGGAAGGCTTCAAGACCCTCATGATGATTCACAGCGCATCGGATCCCCTCCTGTGCCGTGCCTTCCCCACCACCCTCCGGGGTCCGGCTCGGGAATGGTTCTCTAAGCTCGTCCCCGGCTCCATCTACTCATTCGACCAACTGGAAGGCAACTTTCTTGCCCACTTCGTGACCAGCAGGAAGGCCGAGAAGACGAGCGCATCTCTGCTGGGCCTCCGGCAGAAGGAAGGGGAGTCACTCTGATAGTTCATCCGGAGGTTCACCGCTGAGGCATGGTTCGTCTCCTCCCTCGACGCTGGGGTAGCCTCGGCAGCCTTCCGGCACAACGTCGGGCACAGCCAGCTGAAGGCGTCCTTGGCCAAGAAGCCTCCCCTTGACTTCCCTGGCCTGCTCAATCGAGTCGAGAAATACATCCAAGCCGAAGAGGCCCTGAATCCGGAGGACATCAAAGAGGTTCCAGGGAAGGGAAAGCGCAAGGCTGACGAGGCCGAGCCAATCAAGAAGGTCGCAAGGGACGGGATCTGCATGAAGAAGGCCTCTCTGATCCCGCGTTTCGAGAGGTACACACCACTGACACAAAATGTGTCGGCCATCCTCCTTGCGATCGAAGACGCAGACCTCGTCCAGATGCCCCCTCGACTAACCAGCAATAAGAAGAGGGACCAGCGGTTCCACTGCCGCTTCCACCGGGACAACGGGCACGACACCGACTACTGTTGAGCCCTGAAGGACGAAATTAAGGCCTTCATCCGACGAGGGTATCTCCGAGAGTTCACCCGGGAAGATGCCCTGGACATGAGGGATACGAGAAATCGGAGGCTTTCTTCTCCCCCTCGCGCCCCTAAACAGCGTCCCGAACGGGACCCGGAGCTCGAAGAAAAGGAGGGCAAGCCATTCTGCACTGCATCCATGGGGGGGCCATGGGAGGAGAGTCCAGCACTTCCCGCAAAGTGTTTTTTCGAGAGGTAAATGCCGTCCAGGGCCTCCTTTCCCCCCAGGTTCAACAACTCCCCGTCTCCTTCTCGGGGGAAGACCTGGAGGGGGTTCGGCTCCCGCACTGCGATGCACTTGTCGTTATCCTCGTCAAGCTATGCTACCTATACACTCGGCGATGACCTTCAGCTACACTCATGTTATCTTCCCGAGAACAAGGTATGGGGGCTCGGCATCGACCTCGAGCAAGGCCTTGGCTTTTTCAAGCCATGCGACCTTTACGCTCGGCGATGTTCTCTGGCTACACTCATAACGGTTTCTCTTGGTATGGGGGCTCGACATCGACCTCAAGCAGGGTCTCGACTTCTTCAAGCCATGCTACCCATGCGCTCGGTGATGACCTTCAGTTATACTCATGCTATCTTCCCGAGAACAAGGTATGGGGGCTCGGCATCGACCTCGAGTAAGGCCTTGGATTTTTCAAGCCATGCGACCTTTATGCTCGGCGATGTTCTCTGACTACACTCATAACGGCTTCTCTTGGTATGGGGGCTCGGCATCGACCTCGAGCAGGGTCTCGGCTTCTTCAAGCCATGCTACCTATGCGCTCGGCGATGACCTTCAGCTACACTCATGCTATCTTCCCGAGAACAAGGTATGGGGGCTCGACATCGATCTTGAGCAAGGCCTTGGCTTCTTCAAGTCATGTGACCTTTATGCTCGGCGATGATCTTCGGCTACACTCATAACGGCTTCTCTTGGTATGGGGGCTCGACATCAACCTCGAGCATGGTCTCAGTTTTTTTAAGCCATGCTATCTATATGCTCGACGATGATCGCCGGCTACACTCGTACTATCTACCCGAGAACAGATCTGGGGGCTCGGCATCGACCTCAAGCAAGGCCTTGACCTTTTTCAAAGCCATGGACTTTTACGCTCGGCGATGATCTCTGGCTACACCCATATTTGCTTCTCTTCCTACGGGGGCTCGACATCGACCTCGAGCAGGATCTCGGCTTTTTTAAGCCATGCTACCTATACGCTCGGCGATGATCTCTGACTACACCCGTACTATCTACCCGAGAACAGATCTGGGGGCTCGGCATCGACCTCGAGCAAGGCCTTGGCTTTTTCCAAAACCATGGACCTTTATGCTCGAGATGATCTCCGGCTACACCCATATCCACTCTTCTTACGGGGGCTCGGCATCGACCCCAAGCGGGACATCGGCTTTTTCAAAGCCTCGTGACCTATGCGCTCGGCAATGACCTTCAGCTACACCCATACTACTGAACTCAAAAGTTTCTATTAAAGATTTAGGGTGCTCACCCTCAGGCAAACGCCCCGGGCCCCAAGTCTTTGGTCGGCCCACCTCTCACCTGCGAACAACTCGGGGTTTACGACCCTTAGAGCCCCAAACCCCGAATTGTTCGAGGGAGGCAGGGGAGCCACCGACCTAGGACCATCGCCCAAAAGAAGCTCTGAGCTCCCGGACCATGGTCGGGACACCTCTCACATGCTAGCAATCTTGGGCAGGCTGACCCCCAGGCTGTCTACCCAAAAATGCTCGAGTGTGGCAGGGGAGCCACCGATCCGGGACCTTCGCCCAGAAGGCTCTCCGAGCTCCTGGACCTTGGTCGACACACCTCTCACACGCTAGCAATCTTGGGCAGGCTGTCCTCCGGGCTGTCTACCCAAAAATGCTAGAGTGTGATAAGGGAGCCATCGATCCGGGACCCTCGGCCAAACAATTTCGTAGTAGGGCGCCCGCCTTCGACAGAGCACCCAAGGCTCTCCTTCCGAGGTCGGCCAACCTTTCACCCACTGACAACTTGGGGTAAACGGCCCTTGGAGCATGTTTTCACCCACTGAACCTTATATAGCCCCCCTGAGCAGCTCATTAATGACATCAGAAAGTCCATACGGCGGAAGATGAAACGTCGCCATTAATTCTTATCGGAAGGCGAAACGTTCCTTATTGCGCATTGTACGCCAGAGAATGCGGTTTAGCTCCCGAGCGAACCATGGCCTGATCACCCCCTCTGCTTCAGCGGCAACCCCAAGCGAAGCCCCGCTCAACAAAGGCCTCAGACTATGACCTTGCCAGTCTCACTTAACAAGTTATTAAAGCAAAGAAATCGAAATTTTATTACTCATGGAGCGCCAGAAACGACAACACAGTACAAATGAAAATTTTACAAATCACTCATCACTCGGCCTAAAACTGAAACTCGGTGCTCCCCATGGGACCCTTCGCGCGCTCCGCCGGTTCGGCCAGCAAGGGCACCCTGGCAACGGAGCTCTGTGCGTCGGTAGGCTGGGCCATCTCCAAGAAAAAAGTTGGAGAAGGCCCCAATATGGAATTGCTCGCCTCCTCGAGTAGACCGGCGCCTAGAATGAGCTTCAGCCTACGAATCTCCAATTCTTTCTCTACAACAGCCTCTCGAAGAAAGGACTCCGAAGTCAGTCGCCCAGTCGAGGTATCCGAGATCGACCAGCTCGTCTCAACTGCCCACCAGGCTTGGTCGGCTATGACCTTCTTCAGACGAGCGACCTCCAGGCTGAGCGACCTAGACTTGTTCATAAAGTAAGTCACGGCGGCCTCTCGATCCCGAGCCTACTTATGCTGGCGAGCCAGGACACTCTCCGTGGCCCCAAGCTCAGGTCGGACCCAGCAGAGCTCGGTAGAGCCAAGGTCGGTGCCGAGGACCTCATGCGTCTATCAAGAAGACGAGAAACACAACAAGTCACAAAGAGAAACGAAGAAAAACAAAAGTCATAGAGCATCGGCCAAAAATCTTTTATAAATTCAAAATTTGTATTACAAAAGGCGGTAGCCAGTCCACGTAAGGCGTATACAAAATCAAAAGAGAAAAAGTCCTAAACTAATTTTGAGGGGGGGACGGCACCTCTTAGTCCGCCGGATCTCCCTCGACCTCCTCTTGCCGAGGATCCCCCATCTCCTTGCCATCAGGCATAGGCAGATGCTCGGGCTGCCAGTTGTAGTGGAGGTGGTCGACCCTCTTGTCTGGGTAGATCAGCTGGAAGTGCTCCTTCGCCTTGTCGTAGGCCTCGTCCTGTGCCAGAATCAGGGTATCCGCCATGGTGATCTCCGCCTCCTCCATGGCCTTCTGTGCCTTCTCAGCCTCCACCCGGGCCTTCGCCTTGAAGTGTGCCAGCTCTTCCTTATGATGATCGGCCATCAAGGCCAGCTGAGCCTCGTGGACCGCCTCCATGCTCCGGGCTTCCTTCAGCTCGTCCGTCAGCTTGGTCACCTCGCGGAAGTACTTCTCTGCATTCCTCCTCTTGACGAGGACCTCCTTCTCTAAGCACTTCTGAAAGTGCTGCCCATGAAGCATCGCCTGTTCGAGGGAGAAAAAGTTAGAGGAAATTCTAGATTCTACACTCAAAGCAAAATTCTGAACACTTACCGAGAGCTGCGCCTGAGACCACCTCATGAAGGCCGTCTTGGACGTCTGTGTCGCCAGATCCATTCGATCTCGCTCTGTGGCGATATTCCTGACCACCTCTATAGCCACCGGACCCTCGAGCAGGGTATCCCCTGCAAGAAACCTCAATTTGGGGCATGCGGCCTCAGACCCTGCTTCCCTACCATCTGCTCGGCGCTGGGCCGGGGTGGAGGGAGCCTCTGCTCCCAGACCTCGGAGGCCCTTCTGCTACCCTAGCTTCCCCCCGTTTCCTTCGACACCCTCGGCGTGTTGTGGTGCTTCTTCGCCTTCTTCGGGGACGGCTCCACCGTCACCGAGGCCGACCCTTGACTAGGACCCGCGCGTGTGGCAGCCTTCTTCTCCTTGTCCGCCCTCCTTTTGGCGGCTATGGCCAACAAGGCCTGTCTGTTATCGAGCTGCTTGGCTGTCATCTCTGCAAAAGGGAAGAAAAGAAGTAAATGTTAATACGAAGGTAGAAATATAGACGAATTCAAAACAAAAACATACTAGGGTCAGCTGGGCTCAGTCCGGCTCGGGCCAGGTGTAGCTCCGTCACTCGCGGCCACCCTATATTGTGCCATCCAACGATCTTCTCCACCTTCGCCCATTCTTTCTCTGACAATTCACTGCGCTTCAGAGGCTTATGGTTCGGCTTACCGAAGTTCCGGGAGGTTGGAATCTTCCAAGGCTTCTCGCTCCGGACTATGAAATACTTCTCCTTCCATCCTTTGATGGAGTCCGAATGGTCGTGCATCACCTTCTTATGAGGTCGCGGTGAAAGATAGAAGATTCCCTCTGCATCACCCAGTGAGCTCATCCCCAAGATGGCGCGAAAATATTTAAGCCTCGGCTTGATCCCCTTCTCTCGACGCTTCAAGATGAAGCAGATCAAGTGTTTCCACGAATTGGGTCGTACTGCATCGGACTCAACTTCACCCAATTCAAAACCCTCTCGATGAAGGGGTGAAGCGGCAGCCTAAGCCCCGATATGAAGGCATCCTCGGGAAACATACAGTAGCCCGACCCAAGAGCTGTGGTGGGACGGATCTCAGGTTTCAGAATCTGAAGTTCGAACTCCATCGGGATGAAGTAGGCCGCCCTCAGGATGTGTAGGTAGTCCGCCCTCAAGATGCACTGAATGCTGTCCATCCTAATCTTCACCCGACCCTCGTCCCCCAGCAGGGAGGTGAACGCAATGAGGCCTTCAACGTCGTCAGGGTACATCCTAATCGACCCTGTGTTTCTAAAGGACACGGGGGCAGACTCAAATCCCGGTCCGGGACCATATTTATCCGGCGTAGGGGGCTATCCGGACGAACCCACTTCCTCTTCCTCCTACGAGGGTGAGGCTTCCTCTCCGAAGATGGAGTCGCTAATGGGGGCAGAGGAGGGAGATCACCCTCACCCTCGGCTATCCCTTCGGCGGCTCCTCCTTCCTCTTCTCCCCGACCATCGTCTCCCTCAGCCTCCTGAGCAGGCTCCTCGTGGTCGTCCTCCAGACCAATCTCTTCCCCCTTGGGGTCTTCTTCTTCGTCCTCCGTCTTCTCATCAACCTCCTCTCCATCGGGGTCTCCTTCTGGGTCCCCTTCGTGCTCACCTTCCTCCACAGGCTCCTTCCCTGGCCTCCGGGATCTGAAGGGTTGCACGACAAAAACTACGTCATCCCCCTCATCCGACCCTAGATCTGACTGAACCTCATCCTTGATTCCATAATCACCCAGAGACCAAGATATCGATGGTGACTCACCTTCTCTCTCGGAACGGCCTGACGAGCTTGCCTCGGAGCCAGATTGAGCGCGCGACATTACAAATCAGAAATACTAACCTGAGAGTATCGAAAAACGGAAAGATCACCGGAGAAAGGTCGTCGACGGCAATGAAAGAAAATCCCTGTTCTGAAGACTAAAAAAAGCAAGTGTGGAAATGAAGGAGAGGGGGAGGGGGGGGATTTATAATAGAGGAGGATACTCCTCGAGTTTCACGAAAAGATCTAACCGTTGGATCTTAATCATCAAGATCCAACGGCCACTAGGATCTGAGTCGCTTCGATTCTGGCGCCTGTGACGTCAGCATGGGGCACAAAATTACCTCTTTACCCTCAGCCTGCTTAGCCGATGCAACAGCTCAAAATGCATGGCCAGCTGCTCATGAGCTACCCCCAGGCTTTTCCAACAAGTCAAGAGGCTCGGCATTCAGATGGCACCACGAGCCACAAAAATCTCCTCTATTCAGCATGAGGCTCGGCGCTCGGATGGCACCGCGAGCCCCAAATTTCTCCTCAAATCGGCATGAGGTTCACGCTCGAATGGCACCGCGAGCCACGAAAATCTCCTCTATTCAGCATGAGGCTCGGTGCTCGAATGGCACCGCGAGCCACAAAAATTTCCTCTATTCAGCATGAGGCTTGGTGCTCGGATGTCACCGCGAGCCCCAAATTTCTCCTCTATTCAGCATGAGGCTCGGTGCTTGGATGGCACCGCGAACCCCAAATTTCTCCTCAAATCAGCTTGAGGTTCGACGCTCGGATGGCACCGCGAGCCACGAAAATCTCCTCTATTCAGCATGAGGCTCAGCGTTCGGATGGCACTGCGAGCCCCAAATTTCTTCTCTATTCAGCATGAGGCTCGGCACTCGGATGGCACCGCGAGCCCCAAATTTCTCCTCAAATCAGCTTGAGGTTCGCCGCTCGGATGGCACCGCGAGCCCCAAATTTCTCCTCTATTCAGCATGAGGCTCGGTGCTCGAATGACACCGCGAGCCCCAAATTTCTCCTCAAATCAGCTTGAGGTTCGGCACTCGGATGGCACCGCGAGCCACAAACTTCTCCCCAATTCAGCATGAGGCTTGGCGCTCGGATGGCACCGCTCGGCAAACCGAGCTCCTCCTCTTCAGAGCTCGACGTCCCCTTGCTTTTCCAACAAGTGAGGGGGCTCGTCTCCCGACCCTCGACGCTCGGCAAAGCGAGCTCCTTCTCTTCAGATCTCGACGTCCCCTTTCTTTTCCAACAAGTGAGGGGGCTCGTCTCCCGACCCTCGACGCTCGGCAAAGCGAGCTCCTCCTCTTCAGAGCTCCCATTGCTTTTCCAACAAGTGAGGGGGCTCGTCTCCCGACCCTCGACGCTCGGCAAAGCGAGCTCCTCCTTTTCAGATCTCGACGTCCCCTTGCTTTTCCAACAAGTGAGGGGGCTCGTCTCCCAACCCTCGACGCTCGGCAAAGCGAGCTCCTCCTCTTTAGAGCTCCCCTTGCTTTTCCAACAAGTGAAGGGGCTCGTCTCCTGACTCTCGACGCTCGGCAAAGCGAACTCCTCCTCTTCAGATCTCGACGTCCCCTTGTTTTTCCAACAAGTGAGGGGGCTCGTCTTCCGACCCTCGACGCTCGGCAAACCGAGCTCCTCCTCTTCAAAGCTCGACGTCCCCTTGCTTTTTCAACAAATGAGGGAGCTCGTCTCCCGACCCTCGACTCTCGGCAAACCGAGCTCCTCCTCTTCTTCAAATCTCGACGTCCCCTTACTTTTTCAACAAGAGAGGGGGGTCGTTTCCCGATCCTCGATGCTCGGCAAAGCAAGCTCCTCCTCTTCAAAGCTCCCCTTGCTTTTCCAACAAGTGAGGGGGCTCGTCTCCCGACCATCGACTCTCGGCAAACCGAGCTCCTCCTCTTCAAATCTCGACGTCCCCTTGCTTTTCCAACAAGTAAGGGGGCTCGTCTCCCGACCCTCGACGCTCGGCAAAGCGAGCTCCTCCTCTTCAGATCCCAACACCCCTCGTGACTCCGAGAGGGTATCCCCTTCATCCTACCTCGCTGGCCTTTTCAGGAAGATACGAATCCCGTTCTTCGCCGTACACACCACTCTGCTCTTCCTACCGAGGTCAAAAACCACTCCTACACGGTTGGATTATCCGGCCCTCCAAGAGTGGGGGGCTCCTGATATGGGTCAGATGACGTGGCCCCTCCTGGGCCACAGGATCCCCTCAAAAACCATTCACCCCTGATCATCAGGTCTACCACGTCAGCCCTAAGCCCCATGGGCTTCTGCCACGTCAGGCCCACGGGCAAACGGGTCCAGACCCGGCCCAAACGAGTCCAGACCCGCTTCACACTGCATATAAATACCAGGCCCTCTCCCACCTCCACAGGTAATCAATCTTTCTCCTCTCAAAAGCTCTAGCTACTGTTACTCTTCAGTGACTAACTAGATCGTCGGAGGGTCTGCCACCGGGATCAACCCCGATATTCTTAGGCCGAGTGCAGGTACACGAGACCCCCGGAGCCGAGCCTCCAGATCCGAGCCGAGCATCCGGCCTTCACCTCACTCCTGCCTATTCCCAAGTCGTTCCCTCAGCTGAGGGTCGGGCGTATAGCCAGTACCGAAACTTTCACTAAATTACAAATTGAGAGAACTCACACCTGTTGCAGCCACACCCCCAAAAACAAACCGCATCATATATCAACAAGTTTAATCTTTGGGGTGTGGCCCAACAATGCATATCCATCAATTGGAATAGTTTCTGTGCTGCTATTGTGAGTTTCCCTTAGTTAGAAGTAGGAACTACCGGGTAATTTTGTTGATCATGAGAGTGCTGTATGTAACTATGGATCATTTTCAACAAAAAGAAAAGAAAAGAGAGTGTTGTATGACAGTCGACGTCTACGATATGACAAAAACTTATGAGTGTGGAAGTCTCAAATGTGATCGGAGGTGATAAACTTATGAGTGTGGAAGTCTCAAATGGTTCGTACTTCTCCAATTACCTTATGTTGCAAATCCAAATTATTTCTTTTTCCTGTTAGGCAACAAAACCAAATTATTTCGTCAGTTTTATACTAATTAATTAGATAATTGGAAGGATATCTTACTGTAGGATGTGATACCAAGAAGTACATCAAATTGATACTGTACTGAGAAGTATGTGATAGTTCATCGTCTTAGTCTATGTTGCATAAAACCTATGTGTAAAAAATGTATAATTTGAAACTTTTAAAACCTGTCTACAAAAAATGTGGAATTTGGAACTTTCCATCACTCGAATCAAGTTTATTGCTGGCAGCTTTTGAGTCATCCAATTCCCAATTTATTCTGCTTCAGGTTGAAATCTAACCTGGGTCTCACACTTGGAAGTGGGGAGACATGCCTTTGCACTGCAAGAGATTGCCATTCAGTTACACAGTTCTTTGACATGCATCCCTCCAGTATTAAATCACATATGATGTAGTACACAAAACTTTGGCATGCACGAACCAACCGTGCATTATTTTACATGTATACAGACAGTTTATTATCATTCATGTGTGTGGGCAAAAATAACAAAATTTGCCTGAAGATTCAAAAACGGTAAGTAGAAGCTAGCCCACTTCGAATATCTAAGAGAGCCATGTGAACTCGTTTATTTTTTAAATGAACGGTTAGTTCTACTCCACTTCTTTTTTTTTTTGATCATAAAGGTTGGGTTCTACTCCACTTCTTAAGTTTGAAGACCATGTCAATTTGTTCATACTATGGCTTGATATAGTGGTATATAGAAACCCGTAATGGGCAGTAATATACATTGTCTGTTGATGGCGAGCTAGAGCATTTAGTTGGGAGAAGATATATAAAATTGCTAAATGGAAATGGCAGAACAGAAATTGCTTATGAGGGAACAAATGAAGTTAATTGTGGTACTTGTAGTGTGACGGTGTGAGTGTGTGAGCATTGGTCACCATGGTGTAATTTGTGATGATGTTCCATGATGATGATTGTGATGGGAGCGAACTCAGCAAAGGTTGATAGAAAATTTATTAAAGTGTATGCATTGTGACCGTTAGTGAGAGAGGATTTACCTTTTAATTTGAACATGCTGTTTTAAGAGCTGGGTGATTTGAAAACAGAAGGCACGAGCTGCACGAGAATTAATTGTGCTAGCCACAATTTAAACTTTCCTTTATATCTTTGTGCTCGTTATCAGTTAGTTTGGACATTGAATGTGAGGGTTTGAGGAATTTATAATCTTGTGCATTTCCAAGCATTCTGTGCATGTATAGAAGCAATTAGCAGATACTAGTTGCTGTATGTCTAACAGTGTGGAAAATTGTTACTCCTAATGGTTTTTTCTCATGTCATAAATTGATAAATGCTCCAGATATGATATACAATTCTTAGCTTAAGGTGTGTTCGTACTCTTTATATGTTGTCATTTTTAATTGTGATGCCAATATCTTATTATGTGAATTTTTTTTATTGAGTATTGTTTATTATGTGACTTTTTTATATGTAACGAAACATTTACTCAATATTTTGGTATTGTTTATTCTTGCACCAAAAGAAACAAAAAAAAATTCTTAAAAACTAACATACAGTTTTTAGCGTAATGTCAACTTTTTTTTATGTACTTAGGTAGCTGAACTTTCAGAACTAGCTAGCGTGTCCAATTGTGCGGGAAACTATTCACTCTGTTGTTCATGGTCTTCTTGCAACCCTTTCTCCCAAGATGCAGTCAAAATCTCCACCACAATCTGAGAATAATGCCCCAGGAGGAACCCTAAAATGTTGGAGAGGATGATTGTGCAGAGCTTGTGGAGAACACATCCCTTCAGTTCCAGCCCATGATTTCACTTTCACGAGACTATCTAGCTCGCCTTCTCTTTTGGTATGACCCATTCCTTCCCTGAAATTCACATTTTAAATTGCTTTGAAAGGAAATGGGAATTTGAAATAGTTAAATCCCGATCTGAACTTCATAAGTTTTTTTTTTATTGCTTATTTTGTTAAATTTTTTATTGAAACACGGGGGTCATTTGTCAACCTTTTACGATAAAAAAAAAAAAATCACGAAGAAATTTTTTTTCTCTCTTTTGTTTTAAAGAAAAATGTAGGAAAATGCACAAATGTTTCGCTACCCAGTGGCGGAGCCACACCAAGCCCAGGGTGAGCTCCCACTGGGCTTGTGCAACCCCCTTTGTATAGGCCCAGTTATTATTATTTTTTTCTTTTCAATAGAAGCCCATGCAGCTGCTCCCCCTGAGCTTGGTCCACATATGGAAGCCCACTGACCCGCTCCACTCTCGGCCCACAATCACACTGAGCCACTCCCTCTTCTTCCACTGCTCTCTTCTTCGTCTTCCTTTTACTTCTTTTTTCTTTCTTTCTTCCCGATCTCCAAAAACCTAGCTCCAAATCCAAACCCTTAATCTCTCTCTCAAATCTGCCCCCACAACCTCTCACTGCCATTCCGTCGTCATCTCCGTAGGCGTTGAAGTCGGAAGTCACCCATCTCTCAAGGTGATGGCGTTGTCTTCCGGTCTTCATCTTCGAAAAATCTAGCAAGGAGTTCTATCGTCATCTTCACAGATCACAGAGAGTTCAGTCAGGTATACATAGTTCATATTTACTTTGTCAACCAAAATATTGTTACTTTTCACTGATTTAGGTTTTTTTTTATCAAAAAAATTTATTTAAAAAAATTAGGATTAGGGCCGCTAGCCTAATTTTGATGAAGGATAGACTGAAGTTTCACACCTATTCCAGAAGTGAATTCCTTAAGTTTATTTGGTTTATCGAATTATAGCTAAATTAGATGGATGGTGACTTACAATCGAACGGAAATTTTAATATTTTCCGAGTAAAATTAGGGTTTTTTTTTTTGGAAAAGAGAATACGATTTATGCATACAATAGGTTCATCAAAAGAATTAAGCATGATTATCGTAAGTGATATTTTTGTATGTTCTTTAATCTCCAAAGTTGTTCTAGGGACTAATTAATCCTAACCAAAAGCCAAAAATCAGCCACCCGGGTGTTATGTAATACCTCATGAAGACTTCTCCACTTGATCAATCCTCTTTCTCTAGCTCTAAA
Organism: Hemerocallis citrina; assembly: GCA_017893485.1. Lineage (NCBI taxonomy): Eukaryota > Viridiplantae > Streptophyta > Magnoliopsida > Asparagales > Asphodelaceae > Hemerocallis > Hemerocallis citrina. Next base: position 60,613,416 of record CM030361.1, read on the forward strand.
GGAACATGCTTTTAAATCGTAAGTCTTGATAGATTTGGTCTAATATGATTTTGCTTCTTCTGGATGAAAATCCTGGTTCCGCCACTGTCGTTACCTCTACACTGTATACTTCTACACAAATGTTTCGTTACCTCTACACCATATTGATTATTTTTTTCTGTTGCTTTTATATCCCATGAAGTTTTACTTGCGATTTTTTTTTCTTTTATCAGATCTCTAAAATTATATCCTATAAAATATGTCAGAATATTAAACTTTTTAAACTTTTTTCTCCTTCCATTGACTGCGGAAACCTTTAACTCTCTTTCATCCACCCTAATCGTCGCAATGGCTTCCAAAACTTGTTCACTTCGACCTGTTTCTCACAGCATCAAATCCTGCAAATGATAATAATAATATTATTATTATCATTATTATTAATAACGATGCATTTAAATATTAATAAAAGAATGATACGATTAGACGGGCATTTTTTTCAAATCCCAAATATTAATAAAAGAATGATGCATTTAAATCAAATCCCAAAAATAAAAGAATGATGTGATTAGACGGCATTTAAATATTAATAAGTTGCATTCATGGCTAAGTTGACTAAAGCACCTGTCTAATAAACGGGAGGCCTGAGTTTAACTCTCAATGAAAGCACTTTTTTATGCCTTTTCTATTAAAAAAAGTAAATTAAAATTACAATTTGAGAAAATATTAATTTCTAATGGTTTTAGCTCACAAAAAAAATAATATACAATCTTACAAAATATTAAAATTTCAATTTCAATAAAAAAATACAATTTATTTTTAAAAACTCAGAACATGAGAAATATTTAACATGCATTTTTTTTTTTTTAAAAAAAATGATAAATTTTACTTGCCGCTAGTGAGCTTTTATCAATTTGCATCTCAAACCCTTTTTTTATTACTTGCACCATACTATTCAAGTTTTTGCTTACCATCTCATTTATATTTAACTCACGCCGTTAAATTTAATGTGTAATGATCAAAATTCAAATATTATTCATTTATTATTTTATTTTATCTAAAAAAATCAATTATTATTATGAGCTATCTCAAATCATATCTCTTTCTCTCTCGAATTTTCCATCTCCATATCACCTTCTGCTTCAGAGTTATCTCAATTTCAACAAAAGAAGAACCCATCTCTCTCTCTCTCTCTCTCTCTCTCTCTCTCTCTCTCTCTCTCTCTCTCTCTCTCTCTCTATATATATATATATATATATATATATATCAATCTTCCCCTCTTTCGTGTTTTAAACAACTTAGACAGAGTAGTATTATCTGGGCACATAACCTAAAAATAAAAGAATACGATGATTAGCCAGGCATTCAAATATTGTAAACATGCTTTCATGGCTCAGTTGGCTAGAGCACCCGTCTAGTAAACGGGAGGTCTTGAGTTCAACTCTCAGTGGAAGCACTTTTTTTGTTTTTTAAAATTAAATTAAAATTATGAAAATATAATAATTTCAACTAAATTTATCTCAATAAAATTAAAATACAATTTGAGAAAGTATTAAAATTTCAATTACAAAAAATAAATACAATTTAAAAAAATGTACAGCTTGAAAAGTATTACATATTCATTTTAAGAAGGACAAAATTCTAAATTTCAGTTGAGGCTAGTGAGAATTTATCAAATTGCATCTCATCATTGATCATACTCAACATTTTCTTGGAAAGATTGTACTCTAGAATTTAAGTTTTTGCTTATGTTTGACTGACACCATTAAATATAGTGTTTAAGGACTAAAATAGCCCTCCAAACACTCTTTTAGAACTGAATAGTTAATTAGAAACACCATTTTATCAAAACTTTTCATCTTCATTTACATTATCTCTTTCTCTACAATTTTCCATCTACATATCTTATGAGCTCTCTCAAATCCACCCAAATTCAACAAAAGAGGAGCCATCCCCCCGCCCGAATCGGTTTATCAGGACAAATAACCCAAAAATAAAAGAATGATATGATTAGACGGGCATTTAAATATTAATAACTTGCATTCATGGCTCAGTTGGCCAAAGCACCTGTCTAATAAATGGGAGGTCTTGAGTATAACTCTAGTGAAAGCACCTTTTTATGTCTTTCCTTTAAAAAAGTAAATTAAAATTACAATTTGAGAAAATATTAATTTCTAATGGTTTTAGCTCACAAAAAATAATATACATTCTTACAAAATATTAAAATTTCAATTTCAATAAAAAATACAATTTATTTTTAAAAACTCATAACATGAGAAATATTAAACATGCATTGTTTTATTAAAAAATGATAAATTTCACTTAACGCCGGTGAGCTTTCATCAATTTGCATCTCAAACCCTTTTTTTATTTTTTTGACTTGCACAATACTATTCAAGTTTTTACTTACCATCTCATTTATATTTAACTCACGCCGTTAAATTTAATGTGTAATGATCAAAATTCAAATATTATTCAAATATTATTT
>CM030361.1:60620879-60869261 GCA_017893485.1 Hemerocallis citrina
CAAAACCCTTTCATGTTCTTTTACCTTATCTCTTTCTATCCAATTTTCCATCTACATACCACTCTTTGTGTCGGAGCTCTCTCAAATCCAAAAAAAAAAGAGAGAGAACCCATCTCCACCTCTCTCTCTCTCTCTCTCTCTCTCTCTCTCTCTCTCTCTTCCCCTCTACCTTGGTTTAAACAACATTAACACAATTGGATCATCGGAAAACAACCCAAAAAAAAATAAAAATACGATGATTAGTCTCACATTAAAATATTATCAATTTGCTTTCATGGCTCAGTTGGCTAGAGCACTCGTCTAGTAAACGGGCGGTCCGAAGTTCAACTTTCAGTGAAAGCATTGTTTTTTGTCTTTTATTTAAAAAATTCAATTATTATTTTGAGCTATCTCAAATCATATCTCTTTCTCTTGAATTTTCCATCTCCGGATCACCTTCTGTTTCGGAGCCCATCTCCACTTCTCTCTCTCTCACTCTCGGTTTAAACAACTTTGACAGAGTAGGATTATCCGGGCAAATAACCAAAAATAAAAGAATACGATGATTAGACGGACATTCAAATATTGTCAACTTGCATTTATGGCTCAGTTGGCTAGAGCACCTGTCTAGTAAACTGCAGGTCCTGAGTTCAACTCTCAGTGAAAGCATTTTTTGTTTTTTAAAAATTAAATTAAAATTATGAGAATATAACAATTTCTAATATATTCATCTCAAAAAAATTAAAATACAATTTGAGAAATTATTAAAATTTCACTGAGTTCAACTCTCGGTGAAAGCACTTTTTTTGTTTTTTTTAAATTAAATTAAAATTATGAGAATATAATAATTTCTAATATATTTATCTAAAAAATAAAATACAATTTGAGAAATCATTAAAATTTCAATTAAAAAATACAATTTTAAAAACTGTGCAACTTGAGAAGTATTAAATATTCATTTTTAGAAGGAAAAAATTAAAAATTTCAATTAAGGCTTGTGAGCTTTTATCAAATTGCATCTCATCATTGATCATACTCAACATTTTTTAAAAAGACTGTACTCTAGAATTTAAGTTTTTGCTTGGCACATCACTTATATTTGACTCACACCATTAAATATAGTGTTCAAGGACTAAAATAGCCCTCCAAACACTCTTTTAGAACTGAAAACTGAAAACTAAATTAGCCCTCAAAACTCTTCATCTTCATTTACCTTATCTCTTTCTCTACAATTTTCCATCTACATTTCTCTCTCACTGTATCAGCTCTCTCAAATCCACCTAAATCCTATTGAGTTTATGTCTTGTATACAATATTGGATATGAAGACGATAAGACGATGGAGAGACAAAGGCGATTGGAAACGGAGTGGATGCAAGAAACAGTCAGCAGCAACTACAGCAGAAGTTGCGGTCGACCGTCCCTAATGAGCAGTCGATCGTCCCATGCAAGAAGTCTTCCAGAGGGGAGGACAGTCGACCACCTTGTTGGTGCGGTCGACCGACAGCGGCGCTGATGGGTTTCGAGCTTGAGTCTAGGTGATTCGTGAAAAGCCCAACTTGCTCTTCAAGTTAGATCGTGTGGCTCCTATCGTAAGGTTATCTCTTATGTACTATCCAATGGCTATTGTAATAAGATATCAACTTAGGGTTTGTCTCTATATCTATATAAATAATTGTTACGGCTCATAGATTCATGATGATTCTATTGAGTGCCGAATAGAAGAAGAGAGTACTTCATCTAAGAGGGTGAGAAAGTTCTCCATTGTAAGCAGCATCAAGTTCCATTAGGCTTGAGTGCGGGTCGTGATGAGAATTGTAATATTCTTGTATCTTCTCTAGTTGAAATAATATCTCGGTTCATCCTCCCCCGGATTAAGGCGAAAGCCCCAACCAGGACAATTCTTGTGTGGTTTGTGTGTTTGGTATGATCTAGTCTTGCTTGGTGGTTTGTGTTGATTGTGTCAATGACTCAACAAAATCATCATATTTCCTAACAAGTGGTATCAGAGCAATTAGGATTCATGGGTTTGTTCGAGTTCCTTGGAGATGGCAGATCAAAAGACGAAGATCAAGCGGTTTGACGGTAAGACCAACTTCAATCTATGGAAGGTGGACATGTATGATGTTTTGGTTCAAAAGGACTTGCACCTTGCCCTAGAAGAGAAAACCAACCGACATGCAGCAGGAGAAGTGGGATGATATTCGTTTGAAGGCCTTGAGTTTAATCCGGTTGCAATTGGCGGACGAAGTCAAGTGTAATATCCTTGAGGAGAAAAGTGCGGCGAGTCTATGGACGAAACTCAAAACTGACTACTCGGGATCGTCGTTGCTAGATTGGATGTATTGGAAAAAGAAGTTGTTTAGGTTCTCAATGAAGGAAGGTACCCATCTTCAAGATCATATTGTGGAGTTCAATAAAGTAATATCTGAACTGAAGGCGATTAACGCGGATGATCTTAGCGAAGAGAATAAAGCTTTCAACTTGATTTATTCACTGCCAACTTCTTATGATCACTTGATAACTACCATGCTACATGGGAAATCGGCCAAGGAGACACTTACTGTAGCCGGGGTGATTAAAGGTCTGAAGGAAGATGAACTAAGAAAGGAGACTCATAAAGGAGGGTCTATTTCTTTAGGGGGTTTTGTAGTGGATGGTGATACTTTAATTGGAAGGGCTGTGACACACAAGGGTAAGATTCATTGCCATTACTGTAGAGGAGTTGGGCATTACAAGAGAGACTGTCACAAGTGGTTGTGTCAGAAGAGTGTTACTAAAGAAGGGGAACAAGCCTATATAGTCAGCGCAACTGAGTCAAGTAATAATGTTGATTGTTGTCTTCTTGTTTCAAGTTCTTCATATGTAGATTCAAGTTGGTATCTTGATTCGGAAAGTTCTTCTCATATTTGCTCCGAGAGGGAGATGTTTTCTACTTACAAGTCATCAACAAGCCGTAGTGTGAGAACGGGGAGTGGTGAGATTTGTAAAGTGGTGGGTGAGGGAACAGTGGAATTAGAGATGCCAGATGGTAAAGGTTTCACACTAGAAGAGGTCATGCATATTCCTTCGATACAGAAGAATCTTATATCCTTGGGTACTCTTGATGCTCGTGGCTGCAGGTACACAGCTCGAGGTGGAGTTTTGACAGTTTGGGATAGTCGTCGTAAGGTAATAAAGGGTAAGAGAGGGATTGGACAGGGTCAGCACAACCTCTACCAGCTTTGTGGGAGCAGAAAAACTCGGCCGAGTGTATGGAAGCCCATAGTTCCTAAAGCATCATCTAGTAAGCCGTCACTAGAATTATCAACACAAGACTGCAACGTTCGAATACCTTTGGAAGGTGGAGAAAGTCTTGATATAGGTGGAGTTCGTGTGGAGGGTGGCACCTCCATGATTACATCTACATGGGTGTGCCCTTGAGGGGGGCATACAGCAGGAGGAAAACAGGTGGAGGTTTGTTCAACTAGAAGGAGAAGCCATAAAAACATGTTGTTTACAAAGCGGAGAAGAAAGGTCTAGAAGAGTTTAAATCACACAGGTATGGATTCATGTGTATGCAATCCAGGGTGGAGATTGTTGGGTTTATGTCTTACATACAATATTGGATAAGAAGACGATAAGACAATGGAGAGACAAAGGCGATTGGAAACGGAGTGGAGGCAAGAAACACTCAGCAGCAGCTACAACAGAAGTTGCGGTCGACCGTCCCTAATGAGCGGTCTACCGTCCCACCATGCAAGAAGTCTTCTAGAGGGGAGGACAGTCGACCGCCTTGTTGGTGCGGTCGACCGACAACAGCGCTGATGGGTTTGGGGCTTGAGTCTAGGTGATTCGTGAAAAGCTCAACTTGCTCTTCATGTTAGATCGTGTGGCTCCTATCGTAGGGTTATCTCTTATGTACTATCCAATGGCTATTGTAACAAGATATCAACTTAGGGTTTGTCTCTAGATCTATATAAACAATTGTAACGGCTCATAGATCCATGATAATTCTACTGAGTGCCGAATAGAAGAAGAGAGTACTTCATCTGAGAGGGTGAGAGAGTTCTCCATTGTAAGCAGCATCAAGTTCCATTAGGCTTGAGAGAGAGTCGTTGTGAGATTTGTAATATTCTTGTATCTTCTCTAGTTGAAATAATATCTCAATTCTTCCTCCCCCGGATTAAGGCGAAAGCCCCAACCGGGACAATTCCTGTGTGCTTTGTGTGTTTGGTGTGATCTAGTCTTACTTAGTGGTTTGTGTTGATTGTGTCAAAGACTCAACAAGATCCTCATATTTCCTAACAAATCCAACAAAAGAGGATCCATCCCCCCACCCGAATAGGTTTATCCAGACAAATAACCCAAAAATAAAAGAATGATATGATTAGACTGGCATTTAAATATTAATAACTTGCATTCAAGCCGAGTTGGCTAAAGCACCAGTCTAGTAAACGGGAGGTCCTGAGTTTAACTCTCAATGAAAGCACTTTTTTATGCCTTTCCTCTAAAAAAAAGTAAATTAAAATTACAATTTGAGAAAATATTAATTTCTAATGGTTTTAGCTCATAACAAATAATATACAATCTTACAAAATATTAAAATTTCAATTTCAATAAAAAATTACAATTAATTTTTAAAAACTCAAAACATGAGAAATATTAAACATGCATTTTTTATTTAAAAATGATAAATTTCACTTAACCCTAGTGAGCTTTTATCAAATTGCATCTCAAATCCCTTCTTTTTTACTTGCACCATACTATTCATCTTTTTACTTACCATCTAATTTATATTTAACTCACACCGTTAAATTTATTGTGTAATGATCAAAATTCAAATATTATTTTATTTTATCTAAAAAAATCCATTATTATTATGAGCAACCTCAAATCATATCTCTTTCTCTCAAATTTTCCATCTCCATATCACCTTATGATTCGGGGCTATCTCAATTCCAACAAAAGAAGAACCCATCTCCACCTCTCTCTCTCTCTCTTCCCCGCTTTCTTGGTTTAAACAACTTTGATAGAGTAGGATCATCCGGGAAAATAACCCAAAAATAAAAAAATACGATGATTATCCAGGCATTCAAATATTATTAACATGCTTTCATGGCTCAGTTGGCTACATCACCTGTCTAGTAAACGGGAGATCCAGAATTTCAAGTCTCAGTTAAGGCACTTTTTTTGTTTTTTAAAATTAAATTAAAATTACGAGAATATAATAATTTCTAATTATTTATCTCAATAAAACTAAAATACAATTTGAGATATTATTAAAATTTTAGTTACAAAAAATAAATACAAATTAAAAAAAAAAGTACAACATGAGAAGTATTAAATACTCATTTTCAGAAGGAAAAAATTATAAATTTCACTTAAGGCTAGTGAGCTTTTATCAAATTGCATCTCATCATTGTTCATACTCAACATTTTCTTTTAAATGTACTCTAGAATTTAATTTTTTGCTTGGCACATCACTTATATTTGACTAACACCATTAAATATAGTGTTTAAGGACTAAAACAGCCCTCCAAACACTCTTTTAGAATGAATAGTTAATTAGAAACACCGTTTGATCAAAACTCTTCATCTTCATTTACCTTATCTCTTTCTTTACAATTTTCCATCTTCATATCTCTCTCATTGTATGAGCTCTCTCAAATCCACTCAAATCCAACAAAAGAGGAGCCATCACCCCACCCGAATAGGTTTATTTGGACAAAAAACCCAAAACTAAAAGAATGATATGATTAGATGGCCATTTAAATATTAATAACTTGCATTCATGTCTCAATTGGCTAAAGCACATGTCTAGTAAACGGGCGGTCCTGAGTTTAACTCTCAATGAAAGCACTTTTTTATACCTTTCCTCTAAAAAAAGTAAATTTAAATTACAATTTGAGAAAATATTAATATCTAATGGTTTTTAGCTCACAAAAAATAATATACAATCAAACTAAATATTAAAATTTCAATTTCAATAAAAAAATACAATTTATTTTTAAAAACTCAGAACCTGAGAAATATTAAACATGCATTTTTTTTTAATTAAAAAATGATAAATTTCACTTAACGCTAGTGAGCTTTTATTAATTTGCATCTCAACCACCCTTCCCCCCCCCCCCCCCCCCCCCCCCCCCCCCCTCCGTTTTTTTTACTTGCACCATGCTATTCAAGTTGTTACTTACCATCTCATTTATATTTAACTCACACCGTTAAATTTAATGTGTAATGATAAAAAATAGCAAACCCCCCCCCCCCCCCCCCCCCCCCCCAACCCAAAACAAAATAAACCTCACTTTTAGGACCGAATAATTAATTAGAAACACTATTTGATCAATACCCTTTCATGTTCTTTTACCTTATCTCTTTCTCTCCAATTTTCCTTCTTCATATCATCCATTGTGTCAGAGCTCTCTCAAATCCAAAAAAGAAGAAGAATCCATCTCCGCCTCTCTCTCTCTCTCTCTCTCTCCCCCTCTCTTTCACTCTACCTTGGTTTAAACAACATTAACACAATTGGATCATCGAAAAATAACCCGAAAATAAAAAAAATTACGATGATTAGCCTCACATTAAAATATTATTAACTTGCTTTCATCGCTCAGTTGGCTAGAGCACCCGTCTAGTAATCGAGAGGTCTCGAGTTCAACTTTTAGAGAAATCATTTTTTTTCTCTTTTGCTTAAAAAATTCAATTATTATTATGAGCTATCTCAAATCATCTCTTTCTCTCGAATGAGCTATCTCAAATCCAACAAAAGAAAATCCCATCTCCACTTCTCTTTCTCTCTTCCCCTATTTCTTGGTTTAAACAATTTTGATAGAGTAGAATTATCTGGACAAATAACCCAAAAATAAAATAATACGTTGATTAGGCGGCATTCAAATATTGTTAACATGCTTTCATGGCTCAGTTTGCTAGAGCACTCGTCTAATAAACAGGAGGTCCTTAGTTCAACTCTTAATGAAAGCACTTTTTTGGTTTTTTTAAAATTAAATTAAAATTATGAGAATATAATAATTTCTAATATATTTATATCAATAAAAAATAAAATAAAATTTGATAAATCATTAAAATTTCAATTAAAAAAAATAAATACAAATTTAAAAAATGTACAACTTGAGAAGTATTAAATATTCATTTTCAGAAGGAAAAAATTATAAATTTCAATTAAGGCTAGTGAGCTTTTATCAAATTGCATCTCATCATTGATCACACTGAACATTTTTTTATAAAGATTGTACTCAAGAGTTGAAGTTTTTGCTGGGCACCTCACTTATATTTGACTCACAACATTAAATATAGTGTTTAATTAATGACTAAAATAGTCCTCCAAACACTCTTAGAACTGAATTGTTAATTAGAAACACCATTTGATCAAAACTCTTCATCTTCATTTACCTTATTTCTTTCTCTACAATTTTCCATCTGCATATCTCTCTCACTGTATGAGCTCTCTCAAATCCACCCAAATCCAACAAAAGAGGAGTCATCCCCCCTCTCGAATAGGTTTATCTGGACAAATAATCCAAAAATAAAAGAATGATATGATTATACGGGCATTAAAATATTAATAACTTGCATTCATGGCTCAGTTGGCTAAAGCACTTGTCTAGTAAACGAGTGGTCCTGAGTTTAACTCTCAACGAAAGCACTTTTTTTGCCTTTCCTTTAAAAAAAAATAAATTAAAATTACAATTTGAGAAATATTAATTTCTATTAGTTTTAGCTCACAAAAAATAATATACAATCTCACAAAATATTAAAATTTCAATTTCAATAAGAAAGATACAATTTATTTTAAAAAACTCAGAACCTGAGAAATATTAAACATGCATTTTTTTTATTAGAAACTGATAAATTTCACTTAACCCTAGTGAGCTTTTATCAATTTGCATCTCACCCTTTTTTTCTTTTTACTTGCACCATACTCTTCAAGTTTTTACATACCATCTTATTTATATTTAATTCACACCGTTAAATTTAATGTGTAATGATCAAAATAGCACCTCCCACCCAATAAAAACCCCACTTTTAAATACTGAATAAATAATTAGAAACACCCTTTGATCAAAACTCGTTCATGTTCTTTACCTTATCTCTCTCTCCAATTTTCCATCTCCATATCACCCTTTGTGTCGGAGCTCTCTCGAAATCAACAAAAGAAGAACCCATCCCCACTTCTCTCTCTCTCTCTCTCTCTCTCTCTCTCTCTTCCCCTCTTTCTTGGTTTAAACAACTTTGACAGAGTAGAATTATCCTGGCAAATAACCCAAAAATAAAAGAATACGATGATTAGTCAGGCATTAAAATATTGTTAACATTCTTTCATGGCTCAGTTGGTTAGAGCACCCGTCTAGTAAATGGGAGGTCTTGAGTTCACTCTCAATGAAAGCACTTATTTTGTTTTTTTAAATTAAATTAAAATTATGAGAATATAATAATTTCTAATATATTTATCTCAAAAAAATAAAATACAATGTGAGAAATTATTAAAATTTCAATTAAAAGAAATAAATACAATTTTAATAAATGTACAACTTGAGAAGTATTAAATATTCATTTTCAGATAAATTAAAATTATGAGAATATAATAACTTCTAATATATTTATCTAAAAAAACACAATGTGAGAAATTATTAAAATTTCAATTAAAAAAAATAAATACAATTTTTAAAAATGTACAACTTGAGAAGTATTAAATATTCATTTCCAGAAGGAAAAAATTATAAATTTCACTTAAGGCTAGTGAGCTTTTATCAAATTGCATTTCATCATTGTTCATACTCAACATTTTCTTTTAATTGTACTCTAGAATTTAATTTTTTGCTTGGCACATCACTTATATTTGACTGACACCATTAAATATAGTGTTTAAGGACTAAAGTAGCCCTCCAAACACTCTTTTAGAACTGAATAGTTAATTAGAAACACCGTTTGATCAAAACTCTTCATCTTCATTTACCTTATCTCATTCTCTACAATTTCTAATCAAAATAGCACCCCCCCCCCCCCCCCCCCCCCCCCCCACACACACACACACAAAAGAGGCTAACTTTTAGGAATGAAGAACTAATTAGAAACACCCTTTCATCAAAAACCTTTTATGTTCCTTTACCTTATCTCTTTCTCTCCAATTTTCCATCTCCATATCACCCTATGTGTCAGAGCTCTCTGTCACGCCCCGTTTCACAAAATACGGGAATACGAGTTCATGACTGAGGCCCGGCGAATGATGCGAATATACCATTCATAAGCTGTACAGGTAACTCAACAACAAGATAACAATAAAACCACGCAGGCATGTAAAATCATAGTAGGATAACAAAAATACATGACATAGTTCATAACATAACCAACAGCTGGGAATAAAAACATAGTTACGGATCAAACATGTCCGGATTACAATAAAGAGTAGCATGAATAAAATATGAACTAAAGATAACATGATAATTAACAAGACTAAAACACTTGATCAGCAACACCTTCTGGTAACTCTCCATTCGGGCCTGCAAGTACATTAATACAAAAAGAAGAAATAAGAAGATACTTGTTAATGCAAGTCACAGGCCGCAAGTGGTACAAGCTAAGGGGATAAGTACAAAAACAAAACAAGAAGCACAAAAAAGATCATGGAGTCAAGAATCATGTAATAGAAAAATTGCAATATGTAAACAGGATCATGAACAAGACATCATGAAACAAGTGGCATGTAAACAAGTAATCAAGTAAACAAGTCAACATGAACAAGTACATGTAATTGGGTCATGCAAGTGCACATGTTAATCTTATGTCTTTTATTAATTCTATCTAATGTAGCACTTCATGCATTCATACTTTTACTGCATGGTTGCTACATGCAAGCAAATTACGTTTAGGTCTAGTGGTGGATTCTATAGGTCACGTACTCTGTAAAAATATATCAATTGTATCTTTTATCGAGATACGTGCAAACTTATAAAGTGAAACATATAAAGTGTAAACTTATAGCGTGAAATATATAAACTTATAATTTGCAAACTTGCAACTTGCATCGGGAAACCACAAGCTCCCGTCCGAGTACGCTCTTCTATATTACCTACTACTAGATCTTTACCCTTATACCCTAGCCTGTTACTTTTATTAATTTTAATCAACAATAACAAGATATCATATTTAAACTACTATCATGGGTAAAACAATCATGCACATAATCATGTGTAATTCTAAGAGTACATATGTGTGTACCAATCGTGTTCATATAATGCATATGGCAACAAGGTATTCGTGATCAAGTATGAATATGAGATCAACGGATTATGTATAGCAACAGATTTCAATTCGACCGAAGGATACGAATTAGAATCAAAGAATATACTTACGGTATTTTTTAAAGGAAGTTTATACGAGAACAAACGAGTTGTACAAGAGGATACTTGCCTGATAACCGACGACGATGATACCGAATACCAGAATAACGGGATCAGAATCCCGGACAGCGAAGCACGTGCAAGATACGTGCACGGAGACTAGTGTACAAAGAGACAGCAACACAACAAAAGCCAACAGCAAAACAACACACTCAACTTCTCCACAACAGCAAACACACCAAACTCCACTTCACGATCGGATCTCCCCACACAAACACCAAACACCAATAAAATAACCCAACATGTCTTCCCAACACAGCAAACTCCAAAACAATCCTCTCCTCCACAACCACCAAACAGCAAAAGTAACCAATCCCCACACCACACAGAACAGCAAATAGCCAATGCCTAATCCCCTCTCATAAATACCCAACAGCAAAACCAACCACTCACCTCTCTTCTCCTACCTTTCGACAGAGAAAGAGAGAGAGAACGGGTGGGGGAATGAACGGCGCGACTGGAGGTTGCGACTAAGTGGCGACGGGCGACGGGAAGTCGCAAGGTGGTCACGACGATGTTGTGGTCGAGGAGTGTCACGGCGATGGGGAAACGACGGCTCGGTGGTGCTCTATTTTTCGAAGGAAACAGAGGAGGCATGGGAGGACTGGACGATGACTGAGGATGTGCACCGCAGCGAAGGCGAGGTGGCTCGATGGGGTTGAGGGTGAGTCGAGTGAGACGAGGAAGACGATGGAGAGGGCAGAGAACAAAGGTAGTGGGTTCGAAGCTCGGCAATGGTGATGCAAGCGGAAGGTGACTGTGGAGTTGAAGAAGGCGAGGAGCTAGGGGGTCCTCCGGTGGTGATGGCGTCGAGGGAAGCTCGACAGGGGAGAGGCAAGAGGTGGTCGCACTGGCGATGGAGGTGGAGGACTTCGGCAGAGGAATTTGGCGGAGGCACAATAATGGTGGCAGTGACGGGGAAGAGAGTGGAGGAGGAAGAAGGCGACTACGGAGGAGGCAATGGTGGCAGGCGGAGGCGACGGGGTCGACTGAGGGCGATGGGTTGCGACTGGCGATGAGGAGGCGGGATGAAGATGGGTTCTCGGAGGCGGTGGAGTTTGGTGGAGCGGCGAGGGTGACGAGCAGCGAGGGAGAGCTCGAGGACGGCAATGGTGGGATGGAGGTATGAGGTAGACGAAGGGGGAAGTTTGGGTTCTCTGTGTTTCGATTTCGAAACAGAGATAGATAGAGAGATAGTGTGGGAGAAGGAAGAGACGGGAGAGAGAGAGATGGGAGAGGGGGAGAGGGGGAGAGGGGGAGAGAACAGGGAAAAGGGGGGGTTTATAAATAAAATAAATATAATAGGTTTGGTTAATGGGTAGTTTATTAGGAGTTAGTGGGTAGATTTCGGTTAAGAAATGAAGGGGTGGATTAGTGGGGTGATTAATTAGTTTATTGGGGGTTATGGGGTTACGGGAGGTGAGGGGGGGGGGGGATGTAAGGGATTTTGTATACGGATAGTTTTTTTTTTTTTTTTTTTTTTTTGAGGGGAAGATTTTGTATACTGATAGTTGAATTTGGGTAAGGTAGGATAATGTGTTAACGGATTGGGATCCTATAGGTATGGGTTTGGGTTGTAAACTTGGACTTTATATTTGGGCTTCACAAATTAGAATAAGTATGAATAAAAGAATATGTTATTGGGCTCAAAACAAATTAGTTATAGGATTGGGCTTATAATAAATAATTAAACAATTAGGCTTGAGCTTCAAATCATTTAAATAAATCAATTAGGGTATTAGGCTTATAATAAATAGTTAGACAATTGAATAATTGTATATTGGGCTACATAAAATAGTTTGAATAATATAAACAATTAAGAAAGAATAGTTACAAGATACTAAGAATTTAAAATATGAAAAAATATTTGAAAAAATATATGTATTAACGGAAACAGGGGTTACACTCTCAAATCCAAAAAAAAAAAAGAGAACCCATCTCTCTCTCTCTCTCCCTCCCTCCCTCATCAACCTTGGTTGAAACAACTTTAACATAACAAGATTACCGACAAATAAACCCAAAAACAAAAAATATGATGATTGGCCTGGCATTAAATTGTTATTAACTTGCTTTCATGGATCAGTTGGCTAAAGCACCCGTCTAGTAAACGGGAGGTCCTGAGTTTGACTCTCAGCGGAAGCAATTTTTTTGTCTTTTATATAATTTCTAACATATCTATCTCAAAAATTGAGAAAATATAAAAAAAATTGAATTTAAAAAATTAAAACGTATCTACCTCAAAAATTTGAGAAAATAAAAAATTTGAATTTAAAAAATTAATACAATTTAAAAAAAATACAAATTGAGAAATATTAAAATTTCGGTTTCAGAAGGAAAAAATTGATAAATTTCACTTAACGCTATTGAGTTTTTATCAATTTGCATCTCATCATACTCATCATTTTTTTTGGAGATTGTACTCTAGTATTTAAGTTTTTTACTTAGCATCTCATTTACATTTGTCTGACACTGTTAAATATAGTGTGTAATGATCAAAATTGCCAACTCAAAATCATTTGATCTAATTATAAATACCATTTGATCAAAACACTTTAATCTTACCTTAGAGCATCTCCAACCACGCTAGCTATTTTGGCTAGCTAGAATAGCCAAAATAGATAACAAACGGATAATTTGGCTAGCGAAAAAATCTCACACTCCAACCATGCTATCTATTTTGGCTAGCCATAAATGTTTTAATTTTTATTTACTAAAAAATAGTTACAATAATATTTTTAACACTTCCTGAGAAGAATCACACATTATTATTAACACTTCCTGAGAGTGAAGCCAGAGATCCCTTTCTAGTCTCACTTCACAACCAAAATACGAAGTAATGGAGTGATTAGATGATTCTGTAGAGAACTTCATTGGAGTGCAGCTCCAACAATGTGGAGAAGACTCTAGCAAAGATGTCAAATTGTTCTATGCACAAATAAAATCTCAAAAACCATAGGGAATTCAAGAAGAACTATGTGCAAACAAGTGTAGCAGTGCAGAAAAATCTCTCAAGGAATCATGTATTAGATTAAACTCTATATACCACTTCATTGGAGTGCACCACCAACAATTTAGAGAAGACTCGAGCTGAGTGGTCAAATTGTTCTGTGCACAGATAAAATCTCAAAAACCATATTATAGGGATTCAAGAAGAACTATGTGCAAACAAGTGTAGCAGTGCAGAACAGATTATCTCTCACAGAAAGAAGACACTGAAAATTTTGGACATATCAATACTCATGGAATTATAAAATAACAACTGCGTGTCATTGATTACAAATCTGTGGAACACATCATTGGAGTACAACTCAGATCTGGAGAAGACTCAAGCAGAGAGGGCAATTTGTTCTTTGCACCAAGAAAATATAGAAAACCATATTGGGTATTCAAAATCATCGATATGCAGATAAGAACAGGTACGGCAGATTATAAGAATAAGATCTACCTCACAAGAAGTGAAGACTATTTGGAAATATCATACAATAAGATTCTCATGTAATGGTAGTAGATAACAAAGTAGAACACTTCATGGGAGTGCAACTCCTAAAATTGGAGATATTGAAGCAAACTCAGGCAGACAGGATGATAACTTGTATGCACGTATAAATAAGATCTCACAAAACATATAGAAAATTCCAGAACTATGTGCAAATAAGTGCACAAGTGCTGAAGAACTAGTTCTAGCTCTTAACAAATGAAAAGTGCTTGGTAAAATTTTGGACATGTCAACAGAAGATTAGATAAAACACACCATAGCAGTGAATAAATTTAAGACCAATTCATTGAAGGCCCCTGATTTGTATGTATATTAATGGAAATCCTTGAGGAAAACCATAATGTTCTATTGATTAAAATCTTAGCACTGTAAATTATTTATTCTTAATCTTGTGTGTATACAATTATCAAGTTTTTCAGTCTTGCGGATGTTAAATTATCAAGTGTATACAATCATCACAGCCATACTCAAAGCCAAAACTTAAGGAAACCATACACAGTGACTTCATTAACCAAACATGATTACATAAAAATCCCATGGCAAATGCCTTGAGGAAATAAATAGATGCAGATGAAGTTTTAAAATGTGAAAATATCCACTTGAAATTTAAAGACAAATGGCTAGGTTATAATCAAATCTCACTAGAACCAAAGATTCGAGACCTAGGAATTGTGCAATACCTCCTTGAGACGGTGGAAGGCGGTGCAAGGCGAAGGGAATTGGCGAGCGGCAACAATGGCGGAGCTTCGACTGGACGGCTGAGCGGCGTTCGACTAGAGGAAGGCGACGGAAGCTCGAGCGAAGGCGATGACTGAACGGGAGGCTGTGGCTGTCGATGAAGCGAGCGGCGGGACTTCGGGGTCGGATGAGATCGAGACTGGAGGGAGAAGGCGAGTTGGGTTTGGAGCTTGAAGACGATCGATTTTGGAGGAGGGCTTCGATGGCGAGCGGATCCCGCTCGCCAGATTTGGCGAGCGGATCGCGAGCGAGAAGCATTTTGCTAGAGTAGCGAATGAGATAGCGAGTCCGTTGGAGAAGATTTTGGGGGATTTAATCGCTATTTTGGCTAATCTAAATGAGATAGCGAGTCCGTTGGAGATGGTCTTACCATATCTCTTTATCTCCAATTTTCCATATCGCCTTCTATTTCAGAGCTATCTCAAATCTAACAAAAGAAGAACCTATCTCCACAGCTCCACTTCTCTCTCTCTCTTCCTTGGTTTAAACAACTTTGACAGTATGATTATCCGGGCAAATAACCCAAAAATAAAAGAATATGATGATTAGCCAAGCATTATTAAAATGCTTTCATGGCTCAGTTGGCTAGAGCACCCGTCTAGTAAACGGGAGGTCCTGAGTTCAACTCTCAGTGAAAGCACCTTTTTCATTTTTGAAAAAAAGGGAATGTAAGGAATGTAATATTTTGTTACTATTGATAGTAGAGAGGATGGATAAGGACAATTATAGTCTCTTCATTATCCAACTGTTACTTTACATTTTATACGAAAAGTGTGAAATCATAAACTATAATGTACGTGGAGAGGAATGAAAAGGACAAAAAAAAACTATAATGTACGTGCGATGTACGCGGTGGGGAACGAAAAGGGAACAAAAAAAATACCAACACGTGCGATGCACGCGGAGGGGAATGAAAAGGACAAAAAAAACACCATAATGCATGTGCGATGCACGCGGAAGGGAATGGAAAGTAAAAAAAGGAAAAAAAAGTCAACACGTGCGTTGCACGTGTTGACAAAATTACAAAATGACAAAAAAAAAAAAAATGGTGACAAATGACACTAATCCCTTCTCCCATTATAATAGTAGAGATTACTTTCCTTCACAATTTACATTTTATTTAAGTAAATTTAAAATGTGAACGGGATACTCTATTTTTAAGTTGGCAAAAGTGAATTTTCTTTATTTTTTTTACTTGCATATTACCAAATCTAAAAGTGGTGAAGTGCCTCCATATTCACATTTTTCATCCTCACTCCGCTATTGTCGGAGCCGTAGTTGTTGTTTTTTTTTTTTTTTTTTTTTTTTGGGGTGCATTCTATGGATAATCGAAAAGGACAAAAAAAAATGCGTTAAAAAAGTTGCGTTGTTATATATATATATATATATATAGGGGTCGGTTCGGGTGAAAACCAACCCTGGGGTGAGAACCTAAGGGTCTATCCCAGCCATTCATCTGTGTAATCTTAACGGTCAAGATTTTTTAAAATTAAACAATAAAATTAATTAATTTTTGCATTAAGATGTCAATCCCTTTAATTAAGGGATGGGGACCGCGTAATAAAAGAAATAATTATAAATTGCCTTTTTTTGTGTGCGACGGTTAAGGCAAATTTGGTCAAACTGGAGAGAGAAATAATTTATTCCCGTAAAATATTGGAGAAGATTTTGTTTCCCAAATTAATAGCAACTGCAGAATCATTCACCATTTCGTTCCTTACAGTTACTCTTTATTACAGTCACTACAAAAGAAAGTAGCTTTCCCGGCGGTTTTTTCCCGGCGTTTTACTAGTAGCGCCGGGGTAGGGAGCCAGTAGGAATTGGGCGCCAGATGGGATGGTCATACACCGGCGGTCTATTTAAAACGCCGGTGAATGTTAGTATTCACCGGCGTTTTAGCTGAACACGCCGGTGAAGTTTATTATTCACCGGCGTTTTTTATTATAAACGCCGGCGAATATACTGGCACATTCACCGGCGTTTCCAATTAAAACGCCGGTGAATAACTGGGAATAAAACCCGCGAACCCTAATCGTTCGCTCGCCATTTACCCATTACCCCCCCCAAAAAAAAGGGAAAAAAGGCGCTTCCTTTCCCTCCTTCCCCGCTCTATTTCCCGCGCGTTTGTCTCCGCCGCTTCGTCCTCTTCGACGGCCTTCGACCATTCGAAATCGTCCCTTATTCCCTTCGTCCTTTTCGATTTCGTTCTTCCCTCTCTCGATCTGGAGGTGAATCGGCGGTCGCCCCCTCTCTCTCTCTCTCCTACGCCCCCGCCCTCGTCGCCCCGCTCCCTCCCTCTCTCTTCGGTATGATCTCTTGATTTCCCTTATTTTCCAAAAAAGGCAGCTTTTTTCAGTTTGGCATGAAAAATATATGCTTAGATAATGAAAAATATATGCCTGTTACGTGTTCGATTTCCTTAGCATGAACGGTTTAGTTGAGATGAAGAATTAATAGAAAAATATATGCTTAGATAATGGAAATTTTCATCTTCTTTTACTGTTAATGAAGCTGATTTCATGCATCTGATTGTCTTCATGGCATGTTTGTTTTTTTACCCAAAATGGGTTCACTGTGAACTGAGGATATTGTATAGGTACGTATGCCAAAATTCTCTGGCCGGATATGCACCACACTTGGGTTTTAGATTTAGTTGGGCACAGTGAATTAGTAGAGCAACATATAAGCTCAGTTAATGGGAAATTTTCATTTTCAGATACTATTAAAGTAACCTGATTGCAATCTTTGGCATGGTTTTTTAACACAAAATGGGTTCACTTCCAAACTAAGTATGCTGCATAGCATACCCGTTTTCTTTCACTGTTAATGAAGCTGATTTCATGCATCTGATTGTCTTCTTGGCATGATTGTTTTTTACCCAAAATGGGTTCACTGTGAACTGAGGATGCTATAGGTACGTATGTCAAAATCCTGCGGCCGGATACGCACAACAATTGGATTTTAGATTTAGTTGGGCTAAAGAAGTAGTAGAGCAACATATAAGCTCAGATAATGGGAGATTTTCATTTTCAGATACCGTTAAAGTAACCTGATTGCAATCTTTGGCATGGTTTTTTTACACAAAATGGGTTCACTTCCAAAATGAGTATGCTGCATGCATAGCATCCCCAGTTTGTATAGGTTCACTTCCAGACTAAGTGAACTGAGGATGCTATAGGTACGTATGCCAAAATCCTTTGGATACGCACAACAATTGGGTTAGATTTAGTTGGGTTGAAGAAGTAGTATAGCAACATATAAGCTCTGATAATGGAAAATTTATCATTTTCAAATACTGTTAAAGTAACCTGATTGTCAATCTTTGGCATGGTTTTTTATACGAAAATGGGTTAACTTCCAATCTAAGTATGCTGTTAGCATCCCCATTTTCTTTTTTTGTTGTTAGTGAAGCTTATTTTCATGCATCTGATTGTCATCTTGGCATGTTTTTTTTACCAAAATCGGTTCACTGTGAACTGAGGATGGTATAGGTACGTATGCCAAAATCCTCCGGCCGGATATGCGGTTACAATTGGGTTTTAGATTTAGTTGGGATGAAGAAGTAGTAGAGCAACATATAAGCTCAGATAATGGGAAATTTTTCATTTTCAGATACTGTTAAAGTAACCTGACTGGAATCCTTGGCATGGTTTTTTAACAAAATGGGTTCACTTCGTAACTAAGTATGCTGCATAGCATCCCCAGTTTCTTTCACTGTTAATTAATTGAAGCTTATCCCCTGCATCTGATTGTCATTTTGGCATGTTTTTTTGACCAAACTGGGTTCACTGTGAACTGAGGATGCTATAGCTCTATGCCAAAATTCTCCGGCTATGTACAACAATTGGTTCAGCGTGCAAAATATATGCTTACATACTAGACATTTTAATTTTTCTTTTACTGTTTCTTTTGTTTAGTAGTATTATTATTATTATTATTATTATTATTATTATGAGATAAGTGATTATTAGTAGTCATGAACAGAATAGTTCATGAGTCATCAGATCTTCTTGTTACCGTAGTTACAACAGGACGCACTCATTATTCGGCCGATTCCTCTTCATCAGCAAAATACCCTTTACCATCATCATCTCCTTGAACGGAAAGCCAAATACAGGGGAGACTATAGTCGATTTTTTTTTATGCTCGAACACAGGGTGTGTGATAAAATACCGTCTAAGGTGGTTGTGATCATTTCCACAAAAGGTCGTTTAGGGTTTGGTGAATAGAGTAGATTGTATTAAGAAGTAGTTTTTTTTTTGTACATTTTTTGGAGCCACAATTTCTTTATTTTACAGTTAGAGATTATATCGTTCATTTATTTGCAGCTAGGGTTGATTTTCAAATAGGTGAAATTTAATATACAAAATGCCTTTTACTGTTATTACTATTTAATATATAAAATTTTAATTTCAGACTGTGTGCTATTGATATAATGGATAGAAGTTGGATTAGTAAACCACGATTATCCAAGGAGTACCGTGATGGTATTAAAGATTTTATTATCTTTGCCAAACGACATTCCCGTGATCCCAACCTAATCCTTTGTCCATGCCTTCACTGTACAAATTGTATGCTGAGGACATGTGACGTAGTACATACACACTTGGCTGTCAACGGTTTTCTTCAAAGGTACACAAGGTGGTTTTGTCATGGAGAGGATCATACGGCAGCTCCTGTTCATCCGGTTGTATTAGAAAATGAGGCTGAGCCCTTAGTGAACGAAGACTTAAGCGTTCCCGATGAGATGCATGCTTTGTTACAAGATGCCATGGGGAATCATAATGTTCCTTTCCACACCAATGACCCAACAACCGAAGTTCACAATGAGTCAATAGAAACAAACCAGATTGGTGGTGGGGTGGACGAGGAAATGTCTGGCCCCACCCATGAAAATAATAAGCAGCAAGAATCCTTCGCTAAGTTACTTGAAGATGCTAGTATCCCGTTGTACCGCGACTGCACCAAATTTTCTAAGTTCTCATTCATTGTCAGACTATTTCAGATTAAA
The DNA here is from genome assembly GCA_017893485.1 of Hemerocallis citrina. Taxonomy (NCBI): domain Eukaryota; kingdom Viridiplantae; phylum Streptophyta; class Magnoliopsida; order Asparagales; family Asphodelaceae; genus Hemerocallis; species Hemerocallis citrina. Next base: position 60,640,503 of record CM030361.1, read on the forward strand.
TGTTTAAACGGGTGGTCTGCTAAGTCCTTCACTATGCTACTTGAATTGTTGAATGAAGCATTTCCTGAAATCTGTATTCCAAACTCAGCCTATAAAATCAAAAAATTCCTAAGTTCTCTCGATCTAGGATATGAGAAGATAGCAGCATGTCCAAATGACTGTATGCTTTTCACGAGTGGTAAGGAAAGTCTGGATAATTGCGAAGTGTGTGGTTCTTCGAAATGGAAAGAAAGACCAAATCAAGACGAGGGAGCCAGCGGATCTACTAAGCGAAGTAGGAAAAAGAAGCCTGCCAAAACATTGCGTTACTTTCCTCTGATCCCTAGGTTACAAAGGTTGTTTATGTCCACGAAAACTTCTTCTAATATGAAATGGCATGCTGAAGGCCGCACTAATGATGGGATTCTTAGACATCCTGCTGATTCTCAATCTTGGAAAAGATTTGATGAAAGATATCCTGATTTTGCGGAAGATCCTCGAAATGTGAGACTTGGACTAGCTAGTGATGGCTTCAACCCTTTCAGGCAAATGAGCAGTACATACAGCATATGGCCGGTTGTGTTGATACCATACAATTTGCCGCCTTGGAAATGCATGAAGCAGTCCTCATTTATTTTGTCCATGATAGTTCCTGGACCGAAAGGTCCTGGAAATGATATAGATGTGTACCTACAACGGTTAATAGATGAACTTCAGAAGTTGTGGGTGGGTGTTCCAACCTATGATGCTGTGGCTAAAGAAACATTTTCTCTTCGTGCCGTGTTGTCTTGGACCATCAATGATTTTCCAGCATATGCAAATTTATCTGGATATAGTACTAAAGGACGTTATGCATGTCCATGTTGTGCTGACCAAACTAGTTCAAGGTGGTTGTACAATGGCAGAAAGTTTTGCTATATGGGTCATAGGAGATGGTTGCCTGACACACATATATTTCGGGCAGAGGCAGCGACATTTGATGGCACCGACGAGTGGGAACATGCTCCTGGGTCTTCCTCTGGTTCAGATATTTTGAGGCGGGTAGATGGTCATCAATTCAAATATGGAAAGGAACCAGAAGTCAGGACAAAGGACAAGAAAAGGGCAAGGCCGGAGCAAGATGAGGAGACCGATCTATATGGCGAGGATGAGGATCAAAACTTGACGAGTTTAGGTGCATGGAAGAAGAAGAGTATTTTCTTCAAGTTGCCGTATTGGGAATTCAACTTACTGAGACATAATTTAGATGTGATGCATATCGGCAAAAATATAGGTGAGAATTGTATAGGAACAGTTATGGGAGATGATCGGAAGACAAAGGACAATCTGAAGAGCCGACTTGATTTGAAGTCAATGGGCATCCGACATGAGTTGCACCCAGAAGAATTGCCGAACGGGAAAGTGCTCCTACCTCCTGCAATCTATTCAATGTCAAAATCGGAGTTGGAGTTGTTTTGCAAAGTACTACTTGAACTGAAAGTCCCCGATAGCTATTCTTCTAACATGGCAAAATGTGTCAACTTTAAAGAGAAGAGGCTTCAGGGGCTAAAGTCACACGACTACCACATCCTAATGCAGGATCTCCTTCCTGTGGCCCTAAGGTCTTCAATGTGTGAGCAAGTCACTACTGTCCTGAAAGATCTTTGTAGCATATATAAAGGTATTTGCTCAAGAATGCTTCGTGTTGAAGATCTGGACCAATTGGAGCAGCAGGCGGCATTGACACTTAGTAAAATGGAGATGATATTTCCTCCATCGTTTTTCACTATTATGATTCACTTGATAATCCACCTTGCTGGTGAAGCCAGAATCGGTGGTCCTGTTCACTATCGGTGGATGTACCCCATTGAGAGGTAAAATAATTCGTTCATCTTACGAAATTGAATTTTCAAAAGCTCATTTCTTTTAATCCCCTAATCCGCTCTAGTTTATTAATTGTACATGTTCAGGTACCTATACCGGCTAAAGGGTTATGTGAAAAATAGAGCATATCCTGAAGGGTCAATAGCCCAGGGATATCTATCAGAGGAGTGCTCACATTTTTTTTCCAGGTATATGCCTGGTGTGGAGACATCTTCCAGTAGACCACGTAGAAATCCAGACATTTCCAACCTTGATGGTGCACAATATCTTTTTGATACCACTGGCACCACTGTTGGTAAAGTTGATGCATTTGAGCTCGATAGCTTAGCGTGGGAACAGGCACATCGATATGTGCTAGACCATCATGCATCAGTGGAACCATTTCGAAAGTAAGTTGCTTTTAAATGTAAATCGAATACAGTGCAAACCGCGGAGTTTGATATTTTTGATACTTTTCTTATTCCTAATTTCAATTGCTTGTTTTTTAGCGAATTTGTCAGGGACATCAAACGAAGGGCTAGACCAAGAAGACTACCACCACGTGAACAAAACAAGCTGATGAATGAAAAATTTCATAAGTGGTTTGAATCTCATGTAGGTGAATTACAGTTATGCAAGTTAATCTTTATTATATCTATATTTTCTATGGTGTTGATACGATTTGCGCAAAATTAATAGGTACATTCTTTGGGTCCTGAAGGTGCGTCGTCTGAAATACAAGTACTTGCCAAAGGTCCCTATCAGATGGCCAAAAGATACGGAGGATACATATTCAATGGTTTTAGATTTCGTACTAAGGATCGTGAATCTAATTTGAAGTCTCAAAATAGTGGAATGGTAGTGACGTCTAAGACTAGAAGTTATGCTTCCAAATCGGACACGAGGCCTGTAGATGGGGATCTCGACTACTATGGAGTGCTCACGGATATCATTGAGTTGAATTATTTTGGCCATTTCCGTGTTGTCTTATTTCGTGGGGATTGGGCTGAGTTTGATAGGAATTTTGCTAACAACAAGGACAAGCTTGGCTTCACAGTTGTGAACTTCTCAAAATTGATTCACATCGGTACACACATTAGCCATGAGCCATTTGTGTTTCCATCCCAAGTCCAACAAGTGTTCTACATTGCAGATCCAACCCTGCCAAAATCGTATGTGGCTATCCCTATGCAACCAAGAGATGTATTCCAACTGGGCGATACTTCAGACGATGAAGACAGTGAAGACATGAACAGTTACATTGCTTCTGAGTTTCCTGTATTTGATGTAAACACAACCGATCTTGGAATTTGCGGGACTTGGCTCCGCAAGGATGGAGAAGAGGGCGATGTACTGGAAGATGTCGTATTGTAGTTTACATGATTTTTTATGCAAGTTTATTATATGTCTGTAATTTTATGTCTTAAATCTTGTTGTAATATTATGTCTGTAATTTCGAATATGTTCATTATGAATTTAATACACTGGTTTAATTGTCTTTCTATTTTCTACTGCTTGGTATTATTTACATTAAACTATGCTTAGTGTCATTTGAACCAAACTATCATTTGAACCAAGTTATCGGATCCTTGACAGGTACAACATGCCGAGGCGTGGAAAGAGGGTAAATATAAATGATGGCAACGAGAGCCATGGGGATGAGCAGCCACTAAATAATAGTGGCAGGCAAACATATGAGAGTGAGGGTGGCACGCCGCCCACTGTCAAAAAATATCGGTAAGTCTTGAAATTGGTATTTTTAAAGAGATTATGTTCCTTGAATGCATGAAAGACACGTACTAGTGTTTGTGAGTCTGCATTGTGGCTGTCGTCTATGTCGCATTTCGTCTATGTTTCTTAAGTGGGCTGTGATTAGAGAGAAAGGGCTGGAGTGGAGATCTGGAAACCCAAAATAGAGACATCTCGTTTATTATAATCTACACTTATTGTTGGACCAATCCCCTCTTGCTGTTGTTGCTGATGTCTCTTTGTGTGCGTGTGGTGAAGAGAATGAAGGGATGAGAGAGAGATGAGGAAAATGCCGCTATGTTAGCCTGGTGTATCCTCATTCTCTACGATCCCTCTTTCTGGCTCCATATACGGCTTCTATATTAAATTGGTTTCCTTCCACGATGACAGTCCGTAATACTACACTTGATATGAGCCCATGTTCATAGCTGCATCCTACTGCATACTCACAAACAACTAATACTTGTCGGCCTTGCATCGTATGCCCAATCCCATTTTGGCACATAACCTGGTATAGATGACATTGTACTGATTTGGAGGAGGTGAATATGGGACCATACAATAGCTTAAGAAGACCATCAGGTTTGTGAAATAAGCTTCACTAACAGTGAAAGAAACTGGGGATGCTATGCAGCATACTCATTTTGGAAGTGAACCCATTTTGTGTTAAAAAAACCATGCCAAAGATTGCAATCAGATGCATGAAATCAGCTTCTTTAACAGTATCTGAAAATGAAAACTTTTCATAATCTGAGCATATATGTTTCTTTAACAGTGACTGTGAACAATTGTTCTTAATTGGGCTGTGATTAGAAAGAGACGAGTTGGAGTGGAGATCTGGAAACCCATATAGAGACATCTTGTTCATAATAATTTATTATGGTTGTTGTTCTTGTCGCTCTTGCTGTTGTTGCTGATGTCTCTATGTGTTCGTGTGCTGAAGGGAAAGAAGGGGTGAGAGAGAGATGAGGAAAATGCCGCTATGTTAGCCTGGTGTATCCTCATTCTCTACCATTCCTCTTTCTGGCTTCTATATTTGGTTTCCTTCCACGATGACAATTCCAGTTAAAACTACACTTGCTATGAGCCCTATTCGTATTTTTATTCCATCAAGAATTGATCTATGACTACAATCTCCATTCAAAACCCAATTGTTCACTCAAACATGCTCCTTGTATCTGAACTCAAACATCACATTAATAAACATCTTTTCTGATAATGGCTACAATTGTGGAAGCTCTCTCTAAGTCTCAATTCATCAAGGTTTTGTTGCCTACTTCTTTACAGAAGCTGGTACTCTATTCTTCTTTAAAGAGAGGAGAATGGAGTACCAACTTCTGTAAAGAAGTAGGCAACAAAACCTTGAAGAATTGAGGCTTAGAGAGAGCTTCCACAAGTGTAGCCATTATTAGAAAAGATGTTTATTAATGTCATGTTTGAGTTCAGAAACAAGGGGCATGTTTGAGTGAACAATTTTCCAAACAAGCTTCACTAACAGTGAAGGAAACTGGGGATGCTATGCAGCCTACTTAGTTTCTTTAACAGTGACTGAAAATTTCCATAATCTGAGCATATAAATTTTTCATAATCTGAGCATATATGTTTCTTTAGCAGTGACTGTGAACAATTGTTCTTAATTGGGCTGTGATTAGAAAGAGACGAGTTGGAGTGGAGAAGGGAAAGAAGGGGTGAGAGAGAGATGAGGAAAATGCCGCTATGTTAGCCTGGTGTATCCTCATTCTCTACCATTCCTCTTTCTGGCTTCTATATTTGGTTTCCTTCCACGATGACAATTCCAGTTAAAACTACACTTGCTATGAGCCCTATTCGTATTTTTCTTCCATGAACTGAGGATGGTGCATAGGCTGGTGCCTGGTGTATCCTCATTCTCTAGCATCCCCAGTTTCTTTCACTGTGAGTGAAGCTTATTTCACAAACCTGATGGTCTTCTTAAGCTATTGTATGGTCCCATTTTCACTAACTGTTAGTGAAGCTCATTTCAAGCACCTGATTGTCTTCTTGGCATGTATGTTTTTAAACCAAAAATGGGTTCACTGTGGTCATCAGATGATGGAGAAATTTTCATTTTCAAATACTGTCAATGTAACCGGTTTTTTTAACACCAAATGGGTTCACTTCCAAAATGAGTATGCTGCATAGCATCCCCAGTTTCTATCACTGTTAGTGAAGCTTACTTCACATATCCTGATGGTCTTCTTAAGCTATTTTATGGTCCCATTTTCACTAACTGTGAGTGAAGCTCATTTCAAGCACCTGATTGTCTTCTTGGCATGTATGTTTTTATACCGAAAATGGGTTCACTGTGAACTGAGGATATTGTATAGGTACGTATGCCAAAATTCTCCGGCCGGATATGCACCACACTTGGGTTTTGCGATATAGTTGGGCTAAAAAAGTAGTAGAGCAACATATAAGCTGAGATAATGAAGAAATTTTCATTTTTGGGCACTGTCAATGTAACCTGATTGCAATCTTTGGCATGGTTTTTTTAACACAAAATGGGTTCACTTCCAAAATGAGTATGCTGCATAGCATCCCCAGTTTCTTTCACTGTTAGTGGAGATTATTTCACAAACCTGATGGTCTTCTTAAGCTATTGTATGGTCCCATTTTCACTAACTGTTAGTGAAGCTGATTTCAAGCACCTGATTGTCTTCTTGGCATGTATGTTTTTAAACCAAAAATGGGTTCACTGTGGTCATCAGATGATGGAGAAATTTTCATTTTCAAATACTGTCAATGTAACCGGTTTTTTTAACACCAAATGGGTTCACTTCCAAAATGAGTATGTTGCATAGCATCCCCAGTTTCTATCACTGTTAGTGAAGCTTACTTCACAAACCTGATGGTCTTCTTAAGCTATTTTATGGTCCCATTTTCACTAACTGTTAGTGAAGCTCATTTCAAGCACCTGATTGTCTTCTTGGCATGTATGTTTTTATACCGAAAATGAGTTCACTGTGAACTGAGGATATTGTATAGGTACGTATGCCAAAATTCTCCGGCCGGTTTTGCGATATAGTTGGGCTAAAAAAGTAGTAGAGCAACATATAAGCTGAGATAATGAAGAAATTTTCATTTTCGGGCACTGTCAATGTAACCTGATTGCAATCTTTGGCATGGTTTTTTTAACACAAAATGGGTTCACTTCCAAAATGAGTATGCTGCATAGCATCCCCAGTTTCTTTCACTGTTAGTGAAGATTATTTCACAAACCTGATGGTCTTCTTAAGCTATTGTATGGTCCCATTTTCACTAACTGTTAGTGAAGCTCATTTCAAGCACCTGATTGTCTTCTTGGCATGTATGTTTTTAAACCAAAAATGGGTTCACTGTGGTCATCAGATGATGGAGAAATTTTCATTTTCAAATACTGTCAATGTAACCGGTTTTTTTAACACCAAATGGGTTCACTTCCAAAATGAGTATGCTGCATAGCATCCCCAGTTTCTATCACTGTTAGTGAAGCTTACTTCACAAACCTGATGGTCTTCTTAAGCTATTTTATGGTCCCATTTTCACTAACTGTTAGTGAAGCTCATTTCAAGCACCTGATTGTCTTCTTGGCATGTATGTTTTTATACCGAAAATGGGTTCACTGTGAACTGAGGATATTGTATAGGTACGTATGCCAAAATTCTCCGGCCGGTTTTGCGATATAGTTGGGCTAAAAAAGTAGTAGAGCAACATATAAGCTGAGATAATGAAGAAATTTTCATTTTCGGGCACTGTCAATGTAACCTGATTGCAATCTTTGGCATGGTTTTTTTAACACAAAATGGGTTCACTTCCAAAATGAGTATGCTGCATAGCATCCCCAGTTTCTTTCACTGTTAATGAAGATTATTTCACAAACCTGATGGTCTTCTTAAGCTATTGTATGGTCCCATTTTCACTAACTGGTAGTGAAGCTCATTTCAAGCACCTGATTGTCTTCTTGGCATGTATGTTTTTAAACCAAAAATGGGTTCACTGTGGTCATCAGATGATGGAGAAATTTTCATTTTCAAATACTGTCAATGTAACCGGTTTTTTTAACACCAAATGGGTTCACTTCCAAAATGAGTATGCTGCATAGCATCCCCAGTTTCTATCACTGTTAGTGAAGCTTACTTCACATATCCTGATGGTCTTCTTAAGCTATTTTATGGTCCCATTTTCACTAACTGTGAGTGAAGCTGATTTCAAGCACCTGATTGTCTTCTTGGCATGTATGTTTTTATACCAAAAAATGGGTTCACTGTGAACTGAGGATATTGTATAGGTACGCATGCCAAAATTATCCGGCCGGATATGCACCACACTTGGGTTTTGCGATATAGTTGGTGCTGAAAAAGTAGTAGAGCAGCATATAAGCTCAGATAATGGAGAAATTTTCATTTTCGGATACTGTCAATGTAACCTTATTGTTTAACACAAAATGGGTTCACTTCCAAACTAAGTATGCTGCATAGCATTCTCAGTTCTTCTTTTGTTGATAGTGAAGCTTATTTTCATGCATCTGATTGTGATCTTGGCATGTTTTTTTGAGCAAAATGGGTTTACTGTGAACTGAGGATGCTATAGGTACGTATGCCAAAATCCTCCGGATACGCACAACAATTGGGTTTTAGATTTAGTTGGGCACAGTGAATTAGTAGAGCAACATATAAGCTCAGTTAATGGAAATTTTCATTTTCAGATACTGTTAATGAAGCTGATTGCCATCTTTGGCATGATTTTTGAACAAAAATGGGTTCACTTCCAAACTAAGTATGCTGCTAGCATCCTCATTTTCTTTCACTGTTAATGAAGCGTATTTCATTAAGATCCAGGATGGCAAATTTTGACTGGGCTATGATTGGATTGTTTAGTGGATGTGGTCTATGTTCTTAATTGGGCTGTGATTAGAAAGAGTGGGCTCGAGTGGAGAACTGAAAACCCATATAGAGACATCTTGTTCATAATAATTTATTATTATTGTTGTTCTTGTCGCTCTTAAGGTGGTTGCTGATGTCTCTTTCTGTTCGTGTGCTGAAGGGAAATAAGGGATGAGAGAGAGATGAGGAAAATGCCGCTATGGTAGCCTGGTGTATCCAAAGTCTCTACCTTTCTTCTTTCTGTTTCCATTTCTGGCTTCTATATATATTTGGTTTCCTTCCACGATGACAGTTTCCTAAAAATACACTTGATATGAGCCCTATCTTATTTTTTCTTATTTTTCTTATATTTGGTTTCCGTCCACGATGACAGTTTCATGGATTGTCTGAACAATCCATGAAGGACATGCTTAGATACTGAATTTTCATTTGTTTTATTGTTTTAGATAGTTGATATTCCCAATCAGAGGAGAATATAAAGGTTTCAAGTTAGATACTGAATTTTCATTTGTTTTGTTATTTTAGATATATTTAAAAACAAAATTAAGTACGAAATTTTTAGCATTGCAATGTAATTATTTTACCTCTGTATATAGCATTAACAATTCCATTTGCAGTTGGCACTTTTATCTTATAATTCGAGACACAGGTAGTTCTTTTTGCAAGTTCAAAAAATATGTATATTCTGTATTGTGATCTACTGTTCAATTAAACTATTATTTTTTATTCACAGAGTGGTCGTCAAGATGAAGGAAATGCAGATGATCAGAGCTGAAGCTACTCGAGGGGTATGAATCTGCGGTCCTCCTTGCTGTTCTTATGTCCTCCTTGCTGTATGGTTGTTGTTCTTATGTCCTCCTCCTTGCCGTTGTTATGTCAGACTGGTTTTTTTTATGAGAGTTATGTCATACTTTGAATTTGGGATATTTTGGATATTTGTCAGACTGGTTTGTTTGGATATTTTGGATGTTAGTCTCTATATTAATTTGTTAATTATGACATTGTTAATTAATCAATGAATTTGGACGTTGATATGACACGTGTGAAACTTGATTATCTTTAATTATTCTTGTGTTTGGCTGTGGTTTGCGCAGTAGTATGCAACGAAATTGATCGAATCAGTTGTGAGAATTAGTTTACAGGTTATGTAAATGAAACTGTGAATTGAAATTGAACGGAAAAGCGGAGTATCAAAAATAAACGGGCATATCCAGAACGGCGTTTTAAAAAACGGCGGTGTATATAATTTAATTGTTGGAGTGTATGATACACCGGCGTTTCAACGTACGCCGGTGAAAGTTTTCAGCTGTAACGGCACAGGTATATACCGGCATTTTATAAACGCCGGCGTATATAACTACACCGGCGTTTTTAGTCGCGCCGGTGTTCGTAAACAGGGAAAAACAGGCGCTTACAAACGGACATACACCGGCGTTTCCTGACCGCCGGTATACTTTCGATATACACCGGCGTTTTTATTTACGCCGGTGAATGGATAAATACCGACGGTTTACAACCGCCGGTGTATGTATATAGGCACACAAACACGGCACCCAGAAACGGACATACACCGGCGTTTTATGACCGCCGGTATACTTTCCATATACACCGGCGTTTTTATTTACGCCGGTGAATGGATAAATACCGGCGGTTTACGACCGCCGGTGTATGTATATAGGCACACAAATACGGCACCCAGAAATGGACATACACCGGCGTTTTATGACCGCCGGTGTAGTCCTAGTATTTACCGGCGTCCCCCAAAAACGCCGGTGTAGGACCCTTCGTTTCAGCGACGCCCGCTTCGGCGGCAGTTGGACCGGCGTTATTGTAAACGCCGGTGAAAGTTTCCCCGGCGTAAAAAAACGCCGGTATAGACGGAAAAAACCGCCGGGAAAGCTACTTTCTTTTGTAGTGAGTTGCTATTTATAATTATTACAGTTGTTGTTTAAGTGGTAGCTGTATAATTATTTCAGTTGCTATATATATGTATTACAGTTGCTATTCGAGTTGCTATATATATGTATTTCAGTTGCTATATTTATAATTATTTCAGTTGCTATATATATGTATTACAGTTGCTATATATATGTATTTCAGTTGCTATTCGAGTTGCTATATATATGTATTTCAGTTGCTATATTTATAATTATTTCAGTTGCTATATATATGTATTTCAGTTGCTATATATATGTATTACAGTTGCTTTTAACTTCAGTTGCTATTTATAGTATTCCTTCACCAATTTCAGTTGCTATTTATAATTATTTCAGTTGCTATTTATAATTTATACAGTTGCTATTTATAATTATTACAGTTGCTATTCGAGAAGATTTTGTATCCCAACTTAATAGCAACTTAATAGCAACTTGCTATATATATGTATTTCAGTTGCTATATATATGTATTACAGTTGCTATTCGAGTTGCTATATATATGTATTTCAGTTGCTATATTTATAATTATTTCAGTTGCTATATATATGTATTTCAGTTGCTATATATATGTATTACAGTTGCTTTTAACTTCAGTTGCTATTTATAGTATTCCTTCACCAATTTCAGTTGCTATTTATATTTATTTCAGTTGCTATTTATAATTTATACAGTTGCTATTTATAATTATTACAGTTGCTATTCGAGAAAATTTTGTATCCCAACTTAATAGCAACTTCAGAATCATCACCAATTCGTTCCTTCACCAATTCGTTCACTATATAGCAACTGACTGTATTGTAAGTAGATACAATAGCAACTTCAGTTGCTATTTATAATTTTAACTTCAGTTGCTATTTATAGTATTCCTTCACCAATTTCAGTTGCTATTTATAATTATTTCAGTTGCTATTTATAATTTATACAGTTGCTATTTATAATTATTACAGTTGCTATTCGAGAAGATTTTGTATCCCAACTTAATAGCAACTTCAGAATCATCACCAATTCGTTCATTCCTTTTAGAAAATTAAAGAAGACTTTTATATTTGGTTTTTGGCACACACATTAGCTCACTCTAATTGGTTTTATAACATTTCTTCGTTATTTTTATAGGGTGAACTAGTTTGTATACGAGTTTTGGTTAAACAGGGTGGGATTCTTCATCCTTTTTTATCCAGGGTTTATACTATTGCAATTATAAAATGAAAACAATATTTGGTCAAATTTGTTATAATTTTAGTAAATGATATGATATAGTTGATAAGTGTAGTCATCTGTCTAATATTGACCGAAAAAATATTGACCGGAAAATCTGTCTAATATCTTCCTTCCTTTTATTATGCGGTCCCCAACGCTTAATTAAAGGGATTGACATCTAAAATCAAAAATTAATTAATCTAATTAATTATAACGGATAACATCTAGACCGTTAATATTAGTCAGATGAATGGCTGGGATAGGCCCTTAGGTTCTCACCCCAGGGAATGGTTCTCACCCGAACCTTTCTATATATATAAAGGTTCGGGTGAGAACCATTCCCTGGGGTGAGAACCTAAGGGCCTCTCCCAACCACTCATATGCTTAATCTTAACGGTCAAGATTTTTTCAATTAAACAATAAGATTAATTAATATTTGCATTAAGATGGAATCCCTTTAATTAAGGGATGTTGGTTGCGAAATAAAAGGAATAATTATAAATTGCCTTTTTTTTGTGTGCGACGGTTAAGGCAAATTTGGTCAAACTGGAGAGAGAAATAATTTATTCCCGTAAAATATTGGAAAAGATTTTGTTTCCCAAATTAATAGCAACTGCAGAATCATTCACCATTTCGTTCCTTACAGTTACTGTTTATTACAGTTGCTATTTATAATTATTACAGTTGCTGTTTAAGTGGTCAGGTATTGCTGTATAATTATTTCAGTTGCTATTTATAATTATTACAGTTGCTATTCGAGAAGATTTTGTATCCCAAATTAATAGCAACTGCAGAATCATCACCAATTCGTTCCTTCACCAATTCGTTCACTATAATAGCAACTGACTGTATTGTAAGTAGATACAACTAGTGCATATTTTAGCAGGAATATATATATATATATATATATATATATATATTGTTTGTTTATCATTTTGCAAACTTATGTTGTACATGCTGTCAGTTTCCATATAGCAACTGAATGTTTTTTGAATAGCAACTAACTGCATTGTACGTAGCAACAAAAATTTAATATTTAGCAACAGTGTACGTAGCAACAAATGTTGTTCATCCCGATGAAGATTGTGGTTCGGCTGAAAATAAAATAAAAAAGGCAATATATGTTGCCTAATAATCTGTGATCTTCATTCCTTTTATTTCGCGATCTTCATTTCTTAATTAAAGGGATTCTCATCTTAATGCAAATATTAATTAATATTATTGTTTAATTGACAAAATCTTGACCGTTAAGATTAAGCAGATGAGTGGCTGGGATAGGCCCTTAGGTTCTCAGCCCAGGACATGGTTCTCACCCGAACCTCTCTCTCTCTTTCTCTCTCTCTCTCTCTCTCTCTCTCTCTCTCTCTATATATATATATATATATATATATAATAAAACACAAAGAAAGCTATCAAGTGGCTCTCCTTCAATCCCCTCAAAAATCAAAGGTCCAGATCTTACCTCACAAAACATATTTTCCCCCAAAAAATTTCCCCCCAAAACTCAAATTCAAATCCCCCAATCAAAACAACTCATATATTTATTTATTTTTTTTCTCCCTTTCCCTCCCTTTTCTATTTACAAAATTAAGAAACTATGAATTTTAAAAATTTTAAAAAAATAAAAAATTAAAAAACTAAAAAAATCAAAAAAAAAATCATATAATATGTTTTTTGCCAGACCCCTAAAAATTTCTCACATAATATGTTTGCTACTTCAATTAATTTGCTGGACCTCCAAAACTATATTATATGATCAAACAATGTGCACCGTTCCGAAGACGTGCTGTAGGCACGTGTCAACGGGCAAACCTAGTATATAATAAAACACAAAGAAAGCTATCAAGTGGCTCTCCTTCAATTTCCCAAAAATCAAAGGCTCAGATCTAATTTCAAAAAACATATTTTTCCCTCCAAAACTCAAATTCAAATCTCCCACCCAAAACAACTCATATATTTATTTATTTTATTTTTTTTCTCTCTCTCTCCCTCCCAATTCTATTCAAAAAATTAAGAAAACAATTCATATATATATATATATATATATATATATATATTTTCTCTCTCTCTCCCTTCCTCTTCTATTAAAAAAATTAAGAAAATAAAAATTTAAAAATTTTTTAAAAAATAAAAAAACCAAAAAACTTAAAAACTTTAAAAAATTAAAAAAATAAAAACTTTAAAAATAATTCAAAAAAATCAAAAAAATCATATAATATGTTATTTGCTCTGTGTTTGCTACTTCAATTAATTTGTTGGACCTCCAAAACTATTTTATATGATCAAACAAGGTGCACCGTTCCGAAGACGTGCCGTAGGCACGTGTCAACGGGCAAACCTAGTATATATATATATATATATATATATATAAAGGTGACCTCGTTACCGCTTCATTAATCAAGATTTAACGAAACAGGTAGTACAAATAATAACATTTATCTGTTTCAAACGAAACAGTGAAGAACAATTAAAAAGCACAGCTACATTTCTAACTAGTCCCTCCCCTAACTAAACACGTAAACTTGGCATTTGCACCATGTTCTTCCACCAAAACCTCCTAGATGTATTTAAATTCCAACAAAAATCAAATTTGGAATTCAAACTTCATCGACCTAGCTCTCCACCCCGAAGACTCTTTGACCATCCCTCAAACTTTCACCAGGTAACAACCACATCCACCATCTCTTGCTGGCATACTTACGACCCTTTTCACAACGATGTCATCGTGAACCCGTCAAACCAACCACACCACAATGTCTTCTTTCGATTGCATCAAATCCAACTCTCAACAGTAGTCGTGTTTCTCAACCGATAATGAGAGCGTTTGCACTCGCCGATAACTCTACCAAATGTATTTTGAATTACAACCAAAACTAGTTTGAAATTCAAATTACACAAGCGTATTCCCCTCACAGGAGGTCCTGAATTATGGATAAGGACAATTATATAATTCGTTGGGGATTACAATGGGGCTTCATTGCTTTTGGTAGTCTCTTCATTATCCAACTGTTACTTTACATTTTATACAAAAAGTGTGAAACCATATTACTTATCCATATTACTTTCCTTGACAATTTACATTTTATTTAAGTAAATTTAAAATGTGAACGTGGACACTCTATTTTTTAGTTGGCAAAAGTGTTTTTTTAAATTTTCTTTTTATGTTTTTTACTTGCATATTACCAAATCTAAAAGTGATGAAGTGCCTCCATATTCACATTTTTCATCCTCACTCCGCTCTTGTCGGAGCCGGGTTTTTTTTTTTTTTTTTTTTTTTTGATAATCGAAAAGGACAAAAAAAAATTGTGTGGTTTTTTTTTTTAATATAAAAAGATGTTCTCGTCACCGCTTCATTAATCATCTTTTTTTATTTTTTATTTTAAAAAAAAATTAAAATTGCATTATGAAAGGGAATGTAAGGAATGTAATATTTTGTTGATACAAGAGAGGATGGATAAGGACAATTATAGTCTCTTCATTATCCAACTGTTTACATTTTATACGAAAAGTGTGAAACCATATTACTTATCCATATTACTTTCCTTCACAATTTACATTTTATTTAAGTAAATTTAAAATGTGAACGTGGATACTCTATTTTTTAGTTGGCAAAAGTGAATTTTTTAAATTTTTTTTACTTGCATATTACCAAATCTGAAAGTGATGAAGTGCCTCCATATTCACATTTTTCATCCTCGCTCCGCTATTGTCGGAGCCGTTGTTTGTTTGTTTGTTTGAGATTTTTTTTTTTTTGTTTTTGTTTTTGTGCATTCTATTGATAATCGAAAAGGACCAAAAAAAAATGCGTGGTTTTTTTTTTATTTATAAAAAGTTGACCTCGTTACCAATTCATTAATCAAGAATTAACGAAACAAGTAGTACAAATAATAACATTTATCTGTTCCAAACGAAACAGTGAAGAACAATTAAAAAGCACAGCTACATTTCTAACTAGTCCATTCTCTAACTAAACACGTAAACTTGGCATTTGCACCCTGTTCTTCCACCAAAACCTCCTAGATGTATTTAAATTTCAACAAAAATCAAATTTGGAATTCAAACTTCATCGACCTAGCTCTCCACCCCGAAAACTCTTTGACCATCTCCAAACGCTCACCAGGCAACAACCACATCCACCATCTCTTGCTGGCATACTTACGACCCTCTTCACAACGATGTCGTCGTGAACTCGCCTAACCAACCCCACCGCAATGCCTTCTTTCGATTGCATCAAATCCAGCTCTCAACAGTAGTCGTGTTTCTCAACCGATAATGAGAGTGTTTGCACTCGCCGATAACTCTACCAAATGTATTTTGAATTACAACCAAAACTAGTTGGAAATTCAAATTATACAAGCGTATTTCTCTCACGGGAGGTCCTGGATTACGGACAAGGACAATTATATAATTCGTTGGGGATTACAGTGGGGCTTCATTGCTTTTAGTAGTCTCTTCATTATCCAACTGTTACTTTACATTTTATACGAAAAGTATGAAACCATATTACTTATCCATATTACTTTCCTTCACAATTTACATTTTATTTAAGTAAATTTAAAATGTGAACGTGGATACTCTATTTTTTAGATGGCAAAAGTGTTTTTTTTAATTTTTTTTTTATGTTTTTTACTTGCATATTACCAAATCTAAAAGTGATGAAGTGCCTCCATATTCACATTTTTCATCCTCACTCCGCTCTTGTCGGAGCCGGGTTTTTTTTTTTTTTAAATTATAAAAAAGTGACCTTGTCACCCCTTCATTAATCAAGAATTAGCGAAACAAGTAGTACAAATAATAACATCTATCTGTTCCAAACGAAACAGTAAAAAATAATTACAAAGTACAGTCTACATCTCTAACTTGTCCCTCCCCTAACTAAACACGTAAACTTGGCATTTGTACTCTGTTCTCCTACCAAAACTTCCTAGATGTATTTAAATTCCAACAAAAATCAAATCTGGAATTCAAACTTCATCGACTTAGCTCTCCACCCCGAAGACTCCTTGACCATCCCCCAAACGCTCACCAGGCCACAACCACATCCACCATCTCTTGCTGGCATACTTACGTCCCTCTCCACAACGATGTCGTCGTGAACCTGCCAAACCAACCCCACCGCAATGCCTTCTTTCGATTGCATCAAATCCAGTTCTTAACAGTAGTCATGTTTCTCAACCGATAATGAGAGCGTTTGCACTCGCCGATAACTCTACCAAATGTACTTTGAATTACAACCAAAACTAGTTTGAAATTCAAATTACATAAGCATATTCTCCTCACGCTTCCCAACTAAAATATGAATTTAAAAAAACTATATTGAAATTCAGATCACAATTCAACTCCCCTTCCACAGATTTAATTCAAATTTGAATTTCAAAAACCCTAATTCAAAATTCAAATTTGTATTTCACTCCTCTAACTCAAAATTCAAATTCGAATTTCAAACCCTATTTTAAAATTCAAATTTTACAATCAATCAATCAATCAATTGCACTCCCCCCTTTCCTCCAACCTCTTTCACCAGCCAACCAAGCCCAATCACCCTCGCCCATCTCCACGTCCTCCCCCTTCTTGACGCCACCGTCAACCTCTTCGACGATGCTGCAGCAACCTCGAGTGCCATCGACCTCGCCTACGACCGTGGCCGTCGTCTCTCTCCTGCCCTTCTCCCCACCCCCGATGCTCTCATCGTGCGCCTCCATCGACATCACCCCAACCTGCTTCCCCGACGTCGTGACGCTCTCTGCATCCGCCGTCGAGCCAAGCCCAGCTCCGACTTTCGATGACCCAACCCTATTTGGTCTCTCAGTGATGCGAGCACTCCTCTGTCGACGTATTCAACCACAACACCACTCTGATGAGCTCCGGTTGAGCTTACGACGGGCCTCTCCTCGTCGACACCCATAGCCTCACCAATTTCCCTCACCAACAGCCGTCGATGCTGTCGACAAGTCATCGTCTCCAATCGAAGCCCCTTCTCGACCGTTATCATCGTCCCCCTCGCACCCTACTCCTTTCCAGACGGCACCGCTCAGCCGTCGACCTAGTCCCCTTAGAGTCGAACCTACTCGCCGCTCCGTCCCTCTCCAAAATCTCACATCTGACAATTCGTGGTCGTCACACACCGTCCCTCACCTTTATGGCGTCGGAGGGTGGAAAAGGGAAAAAAATGCGTGTTTTTTGTTGTTGATAAAAGATGACCCCCGTCATCGTTCCATTAATGATGATTAATGAAACAAAGTATTAAAAAATAACAACCAAAATCAGGAGCACACTGCTTCGATTAACAACCTCCTACAGAGTTCCATACAACACACCCCCACTCTAGTACAACCCATACATCAAAAGAAATAAAGTCAAAATTCTCGTCCGAGTCAACAGACGTTCCTTTCCCCCATATTGAAATTTCTCTATGCCTCATCACTCATCTTCATCTTCTTTAATGCTCCCGCATAACCTGCCCAATCATGTATAAGAAAGAAAATTTTATTCATCAAGATTGAGAATGTATAGACAATATTGCGAAAGCATAAATCATTCCGGTCTAGCCAAAGGTTCAAAATTGTTGCCGCTATCGCTATGTCCCACGCCCGTCTATCATCTTTCCTGATTAGATTTTCCCTCATACTACCCCACAGCTCTCTCGTTGACCTAGGTTGCTGAGGGCATTCGAACCCCCTACATATTACTTCCCAAGTGAGGGCAGCCTTGTGACATGTGAAAAAAATGTGTGTGACGTTTTCTTCCTCCTGTAAGCAGCTTTCACACCTGATATCAATTTGCATATTCCTTTTTCTAAGATTGTCTTTGGACAGTATCGCATCGTTGAATACCAGCCAGCAGAAAACTTTCACTTTTAGAGGTGCCTGTGTTCCCCAGATGATGTTTTGTTCTTTACATCTCAATCCCCCGTTGTTTAGCCATTTGTACATTGACGCCACCGAAGATAGTTTTGACTCGTCAATATTCCACCATCTTTCATCTGTAGCATTGGTCATCTGTCCTCCTTCAGCTTGGACGAATCTATTTAGTTCTTCGAATTGAGCAATACTCTCGGTTGTCTGCCGGCCTGAGACAGTGAGCCTAAGTTTGCCATTCCTCCATACATCCGCCACTAATGAGTCTTGGTTCACTGTTAACTCTGCTGCTAGCGGGAAAAGGTTGTTCAAAGCTCTGTTCCCACACCACTTATCCTTCCAAAATCTGGTGTTCCTCCCATTCCCTATCCTGCACCTCGTATTAGTGTTGAATATATTCCCTTGTTTTGCCACTCCTCTCCAGAGAAACTAGACCTTTCCACCTGCGCTTCTTCCCCCAAAACGGTACTTCTTCCTCTTTCGGAACATGTCGAATGAGTAACACCACTATACTTTGCGCCGATTATAGATCTTCAACCACCACTTGCTAAGATGAGCTCTGTTCATGTCGTGGAGGTTAATAATTTCCAACCCGCCGAATTCTCTTTTCTTACAAACCCTCCCCCACTTGACCAGATGGAACCTTTTATTACCCTCATCGGTTCCTTTATACAAGAAACATCTTCTAATTTTGTCAATCTTGTTGATGACCCACTTCGGTAACTCGTACACGGACATTAAATATAGCGGGCTAGCGCTAAGTACCGAATTTAGCAATGTAATTCTTCCTCCTAACGAAAGAAAGCGACTCTTCCACCCTGCCAATTTCTTAGCAATGTTTTCAATCACAGGAGTCCAATCTTCTCTTACCAACGGACCTGGCCTAATCGGAGTTCCTAGATATTTAATTGGGTATCGCCCACCTCGCATCCTATTGCCACCGCGATCGAATTGACTGATGTAGTTAGTTGGTCGCTGATCGGGATAACGATGGTCTTGTTAAAGTTCACTTTTAGGCCCGACCATCCCTGGAAGCAAAGCAGTGCAACGTTTATAGCCAACACTTCCTCCATTTTTGACGTCCCGAACAACAATGTGTCATCGGCATATTGTAGAATAGACATTGGTTGTGCCACTCCTTTAATCTCAATCCCCTTGATTACATTGTGCTCTTGTGCCCTCCTAATCATTTCCGCCAACCCATCCGCTACAGTAGTAAATAGTAGAGGTGACAGAGGGTCCCCCTGCCTAAGTCCTCTTCCATATCTAATTTCTTTTCCTTGCCATCTGTTCACCCTTATGGACAATTTCCCGCCTTGAACACACGTTTTCATCCAAGCTCGCAATTTTAACCCAAAACCTTTTAACTCCAGTGCCTCATCCACGCTCTCCCAATGCACCGAGTTATAGGCCTTTTGAAAGTCCAATTTTAGTAGGAATCCCTCTGATTTTCCTTTATAACCCCTGTGCACTATCTCGTGTGCTGAAGCTATGCTGTCCATAATGTCTCTTCCACGGATAAATCCATTTTGCGAGGGTGCCACAACCTCATCTAGATGAGGTGCTAATCTTTAAGCCAACATTTTCGTCATAATTTTGAACGATCCATTTAAAAGGCTAATAGGCCTGAGGTCTTCATCCGTGCAAACCTCACCTTTCTTCGGAATCAGAATAATTGTGGCATAGTTTAGTCTGTCCAACATTGTGTTTCCGTCATAGAGTTCGTTGAAGATATTCATAAAATCCAACCTAATGATTTGCCAGTATCGTTTGTAGAAGAAGATTGGTAAACCATCTGGACCTGGTGCTTTTTCCTGTCCGAGCTGTTTGATTGCTTTGCGAACTTCCTCTTATGTAAATCTAAGCTCAATACCCTCGCTACCATCTAATGTGGAAGAGCTCCACATATCCGATGCGAGAGTGCATCTGTTGGTGGTTCTTCTACCCAGTAGCTCATGGTATTTCTTGTCTAAGTGTTCTCTGATCCTCCCCTAATCTTCTGTCCACGTTCCCTCAACGAATATTCCTGTTATATGGTTTTTTCTTCTTCTCCCGTTTGCCACTTTGTGAAAGAATTTTGTATTTACGTCCCCTTCCCTGAGCCATTGAATTCTCGACCGTTGCTATCAATACATCTCATCCCTTGTCCCTATGTGCTGCAACTCTAGTCTTCCTATAGCCATTTCGTCTTTTTCTGAGGCGAGTAGCTCCCTTTCCTCTTGCAGGGGTTCCAAGACGTGAATTCTATTGCCTAACTGCTCCCTTCTTACATTGACCTCTCCCATCTTCTGTCTAGCTCAACCTTTTAACCTCATGCGAAGTCGCTTAACCTTTCCATTCAAATTCCAACTGCCGTCGTTTCGATGGTGTGAGCATCCCAAGACTCTTTGATGACTTGCCTGGTCTCGTCCATCGTCGTTCAAGCTTTCTCAAATCTAAAGGGCGAACTCTTTTTTGCAGTCACTTGTCCACAATCTAAGATTAGGGGTAAATGATCGGACGTGAATCTCGTTGCCGTCTTCACTTTTGATAGCGAGAATGTATCTTCCCAGTCATTTCGTTGCATGTTTGACCAAGTAAATTTCGTGTCTTGCATCTCTAACTCCAGCAACTCCAACTCATCTATAGTCTTGTTGAACAGTTCCTGTTCACTGCTCCTGTGCCCGCGACCTCTATGTTCGTGTTGGAATCTGGTGATGTTAAAATCCCCTTCCACCACCCAAGGGCCATCCCACTTACTCCTAAACTCTTGAAGCTCCTTCCATAGCTCCTTACGTTGTCTCGAGTCGTATGGACCGTACACACTAGTCACCACGTGCACCCAGTCATCGCATCTCTTTCTTATCCTCATTGACACCTAAAAAAACCCAAAATTCGTTTATAATCTCAAAAACTCTGACATCCGCCCCCACCGCAATGCCTCTCGAATAACCCACCGTAGACTTCCATCTCCAATCGAAGTCCGCCAACCCTCTAAGCGAAGTAAATTCCTCGGAAGACGGATTCTCAATTTTGGTTTTTTGAAACCCGCAAATACTAGGGAAAATTTTATTCAAAGTAAAATTAATAGACCTTTTTTTGATTCTCTACCTCATACCTCTAACATTCCAGAAGACGTAACTCATTAACAAACGTTCTTAACTCCTACCCTCTACATCTATCAGTCACACTTGGACTTAGGCCATTGCTAGTCTAGACTCCCCTCTAATAATGATGACGTTTTCTAATTGTTCCCCCTATTAGAACCCATGGCCAGACCGTAAAGACTAGCAAAATATATGAGCGAATCATCATTTAATGAATTAAGAACATACAGGTCAGCAGTGAAAGTACCTCCATCAGTGATGTCCTGCTCTGTTGTCTTGTTAGGCATCTTGTTTAACTCTTCCCGACTGAGCTGTTGATTCCCTACTTTGTTCATCTGTCTCTTTCCCTTCCTCTTGTACTCATTTAATTTCTTGCTACTACTGCTGCATATGCTCCCCCTGTAGTCTTTGTCGCCAATATATGTTTCTGAATCTGAGATAAAGTTATCTTCTCTAACCCCGTCTAACGCTCCAATCATCCCCCCTGGAATCAGTGTCTGTACCATGTGTAGTAACTTCTTCCCCAATGTTGCATTGAACATCTTCCCCAAGGTTGCCGAGAACATCTTCCCCAAGGTTTTCTTTTCCACCAGTGTTTGCTTCCTGGGCCACAATCAACGCTAATGGGCCCCCACTTGACTCGATATTGGGCTTAGATCCAATCAATAGAGTAGCCAACTGCCTATTGTTGATCAAAGCATTCAATGCAACTTTGATTGATTCCTGCACATCATCTTCTGAAAACAGCAGCCACTTACTATTCACTAGCCCCAGACCCTTACTCGCCTTGAGCCCCACGTCGTCTTGTCGCTTCAAAATCCCTCATGTTCCCTTGTACCTCTTCCCCCCTGTCCTATCGCCGAATGACGTCCCCTTACCCTTTCCACGATAGAGGTTTTCTCTTTGTTGAGCAGGACGCCTTTCATACACGTCAGCTCTCCTTTCATTGATAGGTGGGTCCCTCTCAAGAGTGCTTCTTTTTTGAATTGGACGGCCGTGATGCACTTGATCCCTAACATCTGGTTTTGATAACGATCTAAAACCTATTACAGATGAGTGGCCACGATTGAACGAGACCAGATCTAAAGGCCTATCTTCATCTTCTACCTTCCACTGCACATCTCCACCGCTGAAATTCCCTCCTTCAGAAATGGCCATACTTCGGAACGACATGCTCTTCTTCGCCTCGACAATTACCATCACCTCGTAAGCTTCATTTTCGAAGTCTACCACCACCTTCGACGGGATTGCAGCACGGCTAGATACTCCGATTCTCAGTCTAGCGAATTTTCGACAAGAGTGAGTTAGAGTCCTTTTGTCGATCTCAATCAGCATTCCGAAGCTTCGTAGAATGTTTTGGAACCCCGATTTCACCCAGCAGTGGAATGGTAAGTTGTATAGCCTAATCCACATCGACGTTAATGATTTCGGCTTAACCGCTCCGAATTCCCGCGATTATTGTTTGAAAGTAACAAAGAACTCCATGCCATGTGAGTCTTTCCCCTCTAAACCCTTCACGCTAAAAGCCTCCGCCACCATGTCTCCATTACTGCAGTGCACGAAGAAGGAGTTTTCAGCGATCTGCTGCACGACCCAGGTAGACGACGTGGTCAATAGAAATGCTACGGAGAGCAACTCTGAAATGTCTCTCTCTTGTGGGTTGCCGGTGCGCGATTTCGCCATGATGCAGTTGTTATACTGTCGCTCGAAATCCGCCATTAATGGCATCGGCGTGATCGAAGCGTGAATCACTTTCCTCTCTCTCGCAGAGCTTTCCCGAGTGTTGCTAGCGTCTGAGAGTATCGGAGTTGCCGGCGTTAGTGGAAGTTTGTCAGTCGGAGCTCCCTCGTTTCTTTTCCTTGGACACGCCGTCGAGATATGACCCGACTTTTTGCACACATAACAGAACCAGTCGTTCTTGCAATTGCTGATCGAGTGGCCCATCTTCGCGCATTTGTGACAATCAGCCTGAGTAATGGCTTCCTCTCACCTGAGTAACTTTGGCTCTATCCCCCCTTTCGGTTCCTCCTCGGCTTGACCAAAACCCACTCGCCATCTTCATCTTCCCTTTTCCTGATCTTCTCTAGCTCTATCGATGGCGAGCGACGTCCAGCTCCGTCTTCCTCATTGACACCTTAGTAACCTCTGCGAACATTCTCTGCTTCTTCTCAATAGGCCTAGCCTCCTGGATCCTCTGTTCCGTCGACGAACGATATTCACTCTTCCCAACCCTGTCTCTTCCCCCCTCCGGTAGTCATCCCTCTCCGCCTCCCTGCCAGAGCGCACCTCACGGCCTCGTGCTACACCTGACTGATCTCTATGACCAGTTGGTGAGCGTGAAGAGTTCCTTCCCCTCGATCTGCTTCGTTGAAGAAGTTGGTGCTCATGATCCTTGCTTGTCCTTGCCGCAACCTCCTCGTCCCTATCGCGCTTTGTCATCATAGGCAAACTTCGATCGTGTGCCCGGCGTTGCTTACTGACCTGATGAAGGTGCTGATCTGGGCGTGGTTGAGGGTGATGAGGATGAGCTGAGTGGGAATGGGATCTCATACCGTCGTATCTAATTTATCGCGTGTTAAAAGTTGCGTGTTAAAGTACCAATTTATCGCTTTACATTTTAAAATGAGTCTCCATTGAGTCCAATCCACAAAACCCTTTGTCGCAAAACCGGAAGAAAATGGTTCGATCATAATCGCAATCACCGCACCCGATCCAATCCAACCCGAATCCGATCCGAGAGCGAGAGACGAAAATGCAGGACCTCCTTCCTCTCAAAAATCTCTAATGGCGCCTCCTTCCCCAAATCCCACTCCCAATCTCAAATCCACTCTCAGATCTGACCAAATCTTACCAACCAACCACCAGATCCACTCACCCAAACCCCCAGCTATGCCTTCCATGTTCCGCTTCAACTCCACCATCAACTCGATCACCGAAGAAGAAGACGATCAAGACCAAGAAAAAGTCCAAACTTTATCGTTCACGTCACCATCCTCCTCCTCTTCCCTCGCTTGCGTCCTCAACTCCGAGATCGCTGCCGTCCTCGCCGTCATGCGCCGCAACGTCCGTTGGGGCGGCCGCTACGCCGACGAACACCTCGACCACTCCCTCATCCTCTCCCTCAAATCCCTCCGCCGCCGCCTCTTCGCCTTCCCCCGTCCCCGCCACCATGACTGCATCCGCCCGTTTCTCGACGTCATCCGCTCCGACGAAACCGGCGCCCCCATCACCGGCGTCGCTCTCTCCTCCCTATACAAGATCCTCTCGCTCGATTTTATAGATCCGGAATCGGATGCGGCTGACGTCATGGCTGACGTGGTGGAGGCGGTGACGTGCTGCAGGTTCGAGGTGACCGATCCGGCGTCGGAGGAGGCGGTGCTGATGAAGATCCTGCAGGTTCTTGTGGCGGTGATGAAGAGCAGGGCTGCGGCGGTGCTGAGTAATCAGCATGTTTGTACGATTGTGAATACGTGCTTTCGGGTGGTGCATCAGGCGGGGACAAAAGGGGAGCTGCTGCAGAGAGTGTCGAGGCACACAATGCATGAGTTGGTGAGGTGTGTTTTTGCTCATTTGCCGGAGGTTAAGGGTGGGGAGGAGCGAAGCAATGTCAAGCCTCCTGAGGTGAGATACTGTGGTTTATGTATGCTAGGGAACAAAGTTTGATATAATTTGAGGCCGAAAGGCCTGACTTGGATCAAAGTTCGGAGAGCCAACGTTATGCAGATTCATACAATAACTCTAGTTGTCTTTTTAACTTAGTGTTTGGCCGCTCTAGTTACGATAAATTAGGCCTTAGTGGAGTTTAGATAACTCGTGTTATCTAAACTTTTGGGGTGAGGTAATTGTAGTTATCACAAATTCAAGACAGGTTGCGAACAGCAACCTACCTAAAGTTGTGGCAGCTGAACTAATGTAAGATAACTCTTAGTTCCTAAACAGACTCTAATAGCCTTATTTATTGTCATTCAATGTTTGTTTTTAATGTTTCTTATAGTTTGCTTGGAAATAGAGATAAAAAAGTACTGCACATATACAATACTGTAGGTTTAGTAAGAGATATTTGGACCAGTTTGGTATCAGCAAGCTTAATATTGATAAAAAGTACTGCACGTATGCATTTCTCTTTTGAGTAAGAGTAATATTTCAACCAGTTTGATCCGATTTGTGATGTTAGCATGATAAATAGAGATTAAAAGTACTGTAGATACACAATTCTCTAGTTATAGTTAAAGAGATATTTCAATTGATATAATCTGAATTTGGGATGCTATGGTTCTTTATTGGTGTTCAGATGGGCGAAGTTGACAAGAATCAGGCATTTGGGATCGAGCAATTAGAGAATGGAAATGGAAGTGTTGGGTCAGGGGTGGAAACACAAAATGTGATGACGAGGGGAATGGTAGAACCTTATGGCGTTCCTTGTATGGTTGAGATATTCCACTTCTTGTGCTCACTGTTAAACATTTCTGAGCAAATTGAGATGAGTCCTAGGTCTAACCCAATAGCTTTTGATGAAGATGTGCCTCTCTTTGCTCTCGGGTTAATCAATTCGGCTATTGAGTTGGGGGCTTCCTCTATTAGCAAACACCCTAAACTGTTGGCGTTGATACAGGATGAGTTGTTTCGGAACCTCATGCAGTTTGGTCTTTCAATGAGCCCTCTCATTCTATCCATGGTTTGCAGCATTGTATTGAATCTCTATTGTCATTTGAGAACAGAGCTAAAGCTTCAGCTAGAGGCATTCTTCTCCTGTGTGATCTTGAGGCTGGCACAAAGCCGATATGGGGCAGGGTACCATCAGCAGGAGGTTGCCATGGAGGCTCTTGTGGACTTCTGCCGACAGAAGACTTTTATGCCCGAAATGTATGCAAATTTAGATTGTGACATAACTTGCAGCAATGTATTTGAAAACCTTGCCAACCTTCTCTCAAAGAGTGCATTCCCCGTGAACAGCCCGTTGACTACTATGCATATCCTTGCCTTGGATGGTTTAATTGCAGTAATTCAGGGAATGGCTGAAAGGATACGGAATTCACCTCCTCGATTAGAGGAAGCCCAACTTGAACTTGAGGAATACAGTCCGTTCTGGACAGTTAAGTGCAAGGACTACTCTGATCCAGAGCAATGGGTCAAATTTGTTCGGAGGAGAAAGTACATCAAGAAAAGGCTGATGATTGGTGCTGATCACTTCAACAGAGATCCAAAGAAGGGTTTGGAGTTTCTTCAAGGAACTCATCTTTTGCCTGAGAAGCTTGACCCCCAGAGTGTGGCGTGTTTCTTTAGATTTACTGCTGGGTTAGATAAGAACCTTGTTGGAGATTTCTTGGGCAATCATGATGAGTTTTGTGTTCAAGTGCTTCATGAGTTTGCTGGGACCTTTGACTTTGAGGACATGAATCTCGATACTGCTCTAAGGCTGTTTCTAGAGACATTTAGACTGCCAGGTGAGTCTCAGAAGATACAGAGAGTGCTTGAGGCTTTCTCTGAAAGATACTATGAGCAGTCACCTCGGATTCTTGCTAACAAAGATGCTGCTCTCGTGCTGTCATACTCTCTCATAATGCTAAACACAGACCAACATAATGTACAGGTAAAGAAGAAGATGACTGAAGATGATTTCATTCGAAATAACCGCCACATAAATGGTGGAAAAGACCTTCCAAGAGAATTTTTAACCGAGCTATACCATTCTATCTGCCAAAATGAGATTAGGACCATCCCTGACCAAGGGGTTGTTGGGTTCCCTGAGATGTTCCCCAGTCGTTGGATTGATCTGATGCGGAAATCAAAGAAGACGTCTCCATATATTGTCTGTGACTCACGCCCTTTTCTGGATCGTGATATGTTTGTAATCATGTCGGGTCCTGCCATTGCTGCAGTCTCTGTAGTTTTTGACTATGCTGAGGAAGAAGAAGTTTACATGACCTGTGTGGATGGGTTCATGGCTGTCGCCAAGATATCAGCCTACCACCATCTGGAAGATGTACTGGATGACTTAGTGGTCTCACTCTGTAAGTTCACTACTCTTCTCAACACTTCCTTAGTTGATGAGCCAGTTACTGCTTTCGGGGATGACACAAAAGCCAGGATGGCAACTGAAGCAGCCTTCAACATAGCAAATAGATATGGAGATTTCATACGCACAGGTTGGAGAAATATATTGGATTGCATCTTGAGGCTTCATAAACTTGGCCTACTTCCTGCTCGGGTTGCTAGTGATGCAGCCGATGATTCTGAACTCTCTGCTGATTCCATGCATGGGCGGCCGCCTCCAAGTTCTCTTCCCCCCTCTCAAATTCCACCTATGGGCACCCCTCGTCGATCCTCTGGGCTTATGGGGAGATTTAGTCAACTACTGTCACTTGATACAGAGGAGCCAAGGTCACAACCAACCGAACAGCAACTTGCATCTCATCAGAGGACTCTTCAAACCATTCAAAAGTGCCGCATAGACACTATATTCACCGAAAGCAAGTTCCTACAATCAGATTCACTACTACATCTTGCTCGTGCCCTTATTTGGGCAGCTGGTCGACCTCAGAAAGTAACAAACTCGCCTGATGATGAAGACACTGCTGTTTTCTGTTTGGAGCTACTAATTGCTATCACTCTTAACAATCGGGATAGGATAGTTCTGCTGTGGCAGGGCGTTTATGAGTACATAGCCAACATTGTTCAGAGTTCTGTGATGCCTTGTGCTCTTGTTGAGAAAGCTGTCTTTGGATTATTACGGATTTGCCAGCGGTTGCTTCCTTACAAGGAAAACCTAGCTGATGAGCTCTTGAGGTCCCTTCAGTTGGTTTTGAAACTTGATGCCCGGGTTGCTGATGCTTACTGCGAAAACATAACGCAAGAAGTCACAAGACTTGTGAAGGCAAATGCTAACCATATAAAATCTCATATGGGGTGGAGGACTATCACCTCTTTGCTTTCCATCACAGCGCGTCATCCAGAAGCTTCCGAAGTGGGCTTTGAGGCATTGGTTTTTATTATGTCTGATGGGGCACACCTCTCACCGGTTAACTATGGTCTCTGTATTGAGACGTCGAGGCAGTTTGCAGAGTCTCGTGTTGGGCTAACTGATAGATCTGTGCATGCATTGGACTTGATGGCAGAGTCAGTTGTCTTTCTTGCTCACTGGTCCAGTGAGGCCAATGAAGCTAGTGAAGAAAATGATAAGATCCAAGAAGGAATTAGAGAGATGTGGTTGAGGCTGGTGCAGGCATTAAAAAAGGTGAGTGGAGACCAGAGAGAGGAAGTTAGAAATCATGCAGTAGGATCACTTCAGCGATGTTTGTTGGGATCTGATGGGATTTGCTTGTCGCCTTCTGTATGGCTGCAGGCTTTTGACCTTGTTATATTTGCTCTTCTTGATGATCTGTTAGGAAATGCCCAGAATCAGTCACTGAAAGACTACAGGAATATGGAGGTTACTCTCTTGCATGCCATCAAATTGTCATCCAAAATCTTTTTGCAGTTCTTAGAAAAGCTCTCGGGATTGAGTGGCTTCAGCAAGTTGTGGCTAGGGTATCTTGGTCGGATGGAGAAATACATGAAGGTGAAATTGAGAGGAAAGAGAAGCGATAAGCTCCAAGAAGTGATTCCAGAGCTACTAAAGAACACGCTGCTTGTAATGAAATCGAAAAAGATTCTTGTGAAGAGAACGATAATAGGTGGGGATAGTCTGTGGGAACTAACATGGCTTCATGTGAATAACATTGTGCCATCTTTGCAGTCTGAATTGTTCCCAGATCATGAAACTGAGCAGAAGGATTCAGGCAGTGAAGTACAGCCTGTTGAAAGTGGTTTGGGTACTGATGAAGGCAATCGGGGTGGAGGCTGATTACTTGACCTTTAAGACTGTTTCTTACACAAGTGGAACTCATGGGTCATCTTCAGTTGAATTATGAAGTAATTTCCAGGTATACTTTATTATTTTTCTTGACTTTTGGTATATATTTTTCCGTAACTGCCATTTGATTTGATCTTGTTGGTTGTTACATGTTGTCTCCTTTTCTATTTTTTATCGAATGGAGGTTTAACATTAGTCTTTTTCAAGAAGTTTAATCTCACATATGTTTTGTCTCATGTTTGTGAATTTGTGTATGCGTGTATGCCTAGGAAGCACAAATAACAGTATGGTATGGATGACAAAAAAATTGTGTATATTAGGGGCTGGCTATAATATTATATGTTATAGTAAGATATATCATGAACACGCTTAAATTTATCCAGATGACCCCAAATCTCCAGTATAATTTTGAGTTGTAAGATCAGACTAAAAGGTTTTTAATATGTAGAAATCAACAGTTTGTTTTTCATTCCATACAAAATTACAAATTAGGAGAAGCATCACTAGTGATGGCAAAAGTAATAAAATTTACTAGTGTATGAAAAGAGTGCAAAAGTGTTTGAATTTTGTTGGTTATATGTTCACTAAGGGGGTGTTTGGATGGCCACATGTTCACTGTAAGAACTTAAATTAGTGGGGAGAGCATACCGCACAACTTAAATTAGTGGGGAGAGCATACCGCACAAATTTTGTCGTTTAGTGCGATTTCACTTCCACTATTTTTGCTCCAAAAACACGCACACAGCACTGTTCACGAGTTTGTTAATATTTTATTTCTCTCAACTCTCGCTCTCCACTTCTTTCAGTTTGCTTTGTAGTTGAATAAAGCAACATAATGCTATTTAAAGAAGCTAACTTTCCTCACCTGGCCGATGTGGGACTAAAGTCTCCACATTCATAAGCTTTGGGTTTTTTTTTGTCTTGGTTTTTTTCCTTTGTTTTTTTTTTTGATTCAGTTTTTATTTTTTAGCTTTGGTTTTTTTTGTTTAGCTTCAATTTTTGGATTTTGGGTTTGGTTTTTTTAAAGGTTTTAATTTTTTTTAGTTTCGGTTTTTTAATTTTCGTTTTTTTGGGTTTAATTCCATTAAGATTAATTTAGTTTAATTAGTTTAAACCCTAATTAATTGAGATTAGTTTCAAATAAACCAAAAGTTAAAAATTGTTTTTAAAATTAATTTTCTACAGCGTTCTTACAACTCAAACAAACCTATTCTTTAATGGAAAACTATTCCTGCTACAGGAAATCTACATTCAACCAAACAACTTTTTCATATCTCATTTCCACCTATTTCTTTTCTCTATAGTAATCTTACAACTTTGAGTTTTACAACCAACCAAACACCCCCTAAGAGCATCTGTAGTCGTTGGCTGTATATACATTTTATGGATATTTTGGGAAAAAAACCTTGTAGTCGTGTATATATTCATTTTTTGGGTATAGGATGAATAGTAGACATTTATATTTGGCAGATGAAATGGAATTATGCATATTTTAGAAATCGGAAGATTATTTACTGTCTTAGTGTCGGACGGTATATGATCTGCCGTCTGAGAAAATTTTTTAATTGCAAAAGCTTGGGACGGAATATGATATGCCGTTTGGATTTTTTTTATTATAAAAAGACAATGTCAACTTAGATGCTGACATTTGAGGAAAAAACAAAAAAAAATTAGTGCAAATGTGTTGGACGGGAGATGATCTCCCGACCTTCAAATTTTATTTTATTACTAAATTTTCCCGTCGGTACGTGCCTACGGCACGTTTTCGGAACGATACAAAACACGAAAAGCCATGTAAACAGTAAAACAATAATTATGTAGCTCAAGTTTGAATAGTATGACAATAATTAGTTATAAATAAAAGTCTATGTTTCCATTAGTTTATGTTGAAAAATAATTATAAATGGGGGTATAAAATCTAACTTCTTAGAACTTTAAGTGTGGAAAATAATGAAATTTAATTGTTGAAGAGATATTTGCTATTAAAAATTCTGAAAATTTACAAAACCGAAATCTTAAAATCTAAATTTCTAAGTAAATAAAGAAAGAATGGGATAGAGAGATAGAGAGAGAGAGAGAGAGAGAGAGAGAGAGAGAGAGAAATATGAAAAAGTAAAGAGAGAAGAGATAGATAGTAATAAAGTAATGAGTTTTTTAGGGGGGGAAATTTGGTTTTTGGGTTTGAAATTTTAGAGGAAAAATGTGTTTTGTGAGGTTTGATATAAGCCTTTGATTTTGGGGGGATTGATTGTGAGCCACTTGATAGCTTTCTTTGTAATTTATTATATAGATTTTGTTTTTTATTAAATTCATCACACATTGGAGGTTTGAGAAAATTTAAAAAAAATAGGAAAAAAATGGTTAGAAGGCAAATGATATGCCGTTTGAGGAAAAAAATAAAATAAAATTAATTTGTCGGACAGGAGATCACACTTTTTTTTTCAATCAGATGGCAGATGTTATGCCGTCTACAAATTTTTTTTCTTCCGCTTTTACGAAAATTGTTCAAACGGTATATCATCTTCCGTTTAATTAAAAAAAAGCCATTTTTTGAGTATTGACGACTGCGGCGCTACCCCAAAAAAGCTATTTCTATATTTTTCATATACCCATTTTTTTTAGCAAAATGAGTACAGATGCTCTAAGTAGTCGATAAGTGGACCTGTCCAAAATAAACTATATGTAGTAAAATTGACTAATTGAGAGCACATGTGAGAAGTGTATAAATGTGTCCAAAGAGTGTCAGCAAAATGTGGCGTCTGACATGGATCTGACTCCAAGTTAGAAGTGCACATGCTACATACAGTTGGATTGGAGAATTTCTGAGGGTCTTCCTGATACTTTCAGTAATTTTGACTTTTCTGTTATGTAAATTCCAGCTAAATTAACCAGTTTGATGGGAGTTCCTAAACTGCATCTTGATAACTATATGGCAGACCTGGCTTTCGAACATGGAGATGATATACTACAAAATAGAAAAGCCAAGATTGAGCTATGTACTATGTGGAAGCAACTCATGCTAAGCAGTCATCAAGGTCAACATTTAATACCTTGTTTAATTTTTATCTTTTTTTTGGGTGTGGTCGTGCTTCCTTATTTTGATATAGATTTCTTAGTTAGCTTTACATTTTCCTTTGGTGCGTGACACAGATTTGCAGTTCCTCATATTGATCCTTGTAATTTGCTGATTGTTCATATTATTGTTTCTGCTACTGTATTAAGACTGCTGATAATTCTAATATAAATATTTGATGAATCTGAAAGCTGATCCCAATTTTCTTTGCCCGAATGATTCTCAAGGCACTCCACATTCA
The DNA here is from genome assembly GCA_017893485.1 of Hemerocallis citrina. Lineage (NCBI taxonomy): Eukaryota > Viridiplantae > Streptophyta > Magnoliopsida > Asparagales > Asphodelaceae > Hemerocallis > Hemerocallis citrina. The sequence goes on from CM030361.1 coordinate 60,673,196, forward strand.
TTAAGTTGCATTATTGTCTGCCCTTTTTTCCTTTACAGATCTTAGTCTTTTCTTTTTCCCTTTTGGTAAAAGACTAGTTATTGATCATTAGAATGACCCAAAATTATTCCTTTGAAAATCATTTGTTCTGTTAGTTTTTGCCAAAAAAACTTTACTGAACTGTTCAATCCCAATTCAAAGATTTAATTAAAGAGTAAGAAAAACCTGATAATCTACTGTAAATCGGATCATTCTACAAGACTGGATTAACAACACCACCTTTCTAAATTGTGACGGTTACATAAAAAAGTTGCAAGCAGATCATTCTTCGAAATTAGATTAACAAATAATGAATGGGTGGGTGATACTAGATTCTCGATCTCTTAATGTACAGATGAAAAAGAGGTATGTCAAACCAACATGTTATCTGCCTCCTAATTTTCCATTTATTATTGTTCAGTGAAAGGAAGTTCTCTCATGAAGAATTTGATCTTAAGTTTAACGTTCTTTGGATTCATAATGCTTCGATATGCAAGTGTGATAGTTGTTCAGTGGTAAGCCTCTTCGTTGGTGAATAAGAGGTCAGGATTTAGAATCCCGCTTGCACAAAAAAAATTCCCCAATTAATATATATATTTGGTTGCACACGACTATCGTGAGCACTCACGGAGTAGAGCTTCCATGAAAAATCTGAACCGTTCATATCTTTCTACACGCCTAAGATAGCCTAACAATAAGAGATCAAGTAATTTGAAGTTCATTTGCCCCTGATTTACCTCATCACAAAATTGTATGGCCGAAAATTATAACAGCCTGATGGATGGGCAAATGAACTTCAAATTACTTGATTTCTTATTGTTATGCTATTGTATGCATGCAGCACAAGATGGGCAGATCAGATTTTTCATGGGGGCTTTACTCCGTGAGTACTCACGGAAAGTAGTATACAACGAAAGATTATATATATATATATATATATATATATATATATATATATATATATATAATCTTTCGTTGTATGCATGCAGCACAAGATGGGCAGATCAGATTTTTCATGGGGGCTTTACTCTGAAACAACGAAAGATTATATATATATATATATATATATATATATATATATATATATATATATATATATATATATATATTTGAGCAATGCTCCATTGCAAACCATTGAAGCTCGAACAACGGCTTCGTTTATTTTGAACCTAAGGCCTTGTTCCGAACAACGGCTTAGGTTATATTCAGAACGACTTATGTATATAATCTAAGCCGTTGTTTTGGAACAACGGCTTAGGTTTATAACCTAAGCAGTTGTTTCCAACAACGACTTTAGTGGTTTGCATACTCGTTTGCACGGGACCCGCCACCAGTCAACCTCACCCACCTCTCAAGCTCACCACTCCACCGTACAAATCCTAAATCCCAAATCCTAAATCCCGAATCCCAAATTGGTTTTTTTTTTTTAGAGTTTTTTTCTTTCAAGAATTTATGAGAATAGTGAAAATCAGTACTAGATAGATGTCTCTGAAGTTATCTGAGTGTTTCTTGATTGACTCGTAGAAGTGATTTCAAGATTGTATGGTGTAAAAAGTCAACTTTGTTTTCAAGATTTGGGATTTGGGCGGTGGCAGTGGTGAGCTTGAGAGGTGGGTGAGGTCGATTGGTGGCGGTGCTAGGTGGAGATAGAGAGTGGAGGCTAGGGTTTCGAAGGTGGAGCTTTGGGGTAGGTTGCAGAGGTCGGGGAGTTTGGAGACGGAGTCAATTTGTGGCGGCGGTGATGAGATGGAGATCGGGCAGCGCTGAGGTGGAGTCGATTGGAGGTTGGGGTAGAATGAGAGGGGTGTCAGGGAAAGAGTTGAGAGGTGGAGAGGTGGAGCTGAGGAGGCTCAGGTTTCAAGGGGATAAATGAGAGAGATTTGGAGTGGGTTCGGGGTTTGGAATGTGTGAAGAGAGAGGAAAGAAAAGTTTTGAGTGAAAATTACCTAATTACCCCTAAATAACCCCAAACAACTATCCACCGTCCGATCTGCATCGCGAGATCGAGCGGCCCGCGCCGAGTGCGCATCGGAGTGCGCACAAAATGAGTGCGCAACCGAAGATCATCATATATATAGGGTAAAGTGTGAGTGTGTATGACTATGGCCTTGTTAAAAAAAGTAATAAAATAAAATAAAAAATAAAGCTTCGATATACTATGTTGTATATTATGATAATGTCTCGCCCCGCTTTCCAAAAATACGAAATACAAGCACGTAACATTGGCCCAGCGAATGGTTTTCATCATCCATAAGTTATTCAGGAATCTTTACAACATCTCACAAAATAATCAGAGTCGAAAGTAAGAGAATTAACCACACATGCATAATTGAATCAATATTCTAACAAAATTTACTTGAAACAAAATGTATTAATCTCAAATAAATCAGATCTGAACATTAGGAAATAAGTCAAAAATCCTGGGTCATATTGCTCAAACACAAAGAATCCAAGTAACAGATACATAGTTCAAAATGAGCATCAGGAAATAAATGAAGATAGCAAAAGCTCCAGCCAACTAGAACTTTAGATCACCTACTCCATCGGGCAGCTGATCACCAAAATCTACAATTTGACAGATTACAGGAAGAAGGAAAAAGAAACAAGATTTCCGTCAATGCAAGTTACGGGCTGCTTGTAGTGCATGATACAAGTACATGAAAAACAAATCTAAATAACAGCGGAAACAAATGTAGCATGGTATAACACATCAACACTAATATCTATCATGGATCAGTAAAGCAAAGTCAACTAGCATGGTATACTAACAGGTATAAGTAACATGTGTCAAGTGTCAACAGTATGAAGTATACAGATAACAGTATCAGGTAACAGTCAGTCAGTAACAGATAACAGTGTCAGGTATCAGTCAGATGATAGCAGGTAACAGTGTTCAGTAGCATGTAACAGATATCAGTGTAATAGATGTCAGTTCTTACAGTCTTGTGTTGATTACTATCTAGGTAGCACTTCATGCATCCATCCTTTTACTACATGGTTGCTATATTCAAGTAGTTTCGTTTTAGATTTCGTAGGGAATCATATAGGGCAGTGTACTTAGGTATCAGTAACAGTAGCAGTAACAGTCAGAACCTAGTGGTCCTCCTCCGAGTACACTTTCCTATAGGGAAGTGTGCAGTCAGGTAATCAGTATAACAGTAATCAGACAGTCAGAACCTATTGGTCCTCCTTCGAGTACACATTTCTATAATTTTCCACTACTATATCTTTCTCTTAAACCCCGACTTGGTTATTTATTATTATTATCAGACAGACATGTATGTGTCATAAACAGGTTAAGAATATCATGGTATAAACATGTAAGAGGTTCAGGGTGACAAATAAATATGTACAGATGATAGCAGTCATATAAAAGAGTGAAACAATGTAAGTTCTAATATAGGACAGCAAGACAGTACAGTACTAAAACAGTGAATCCCGTTGCTACAGAAATCCAAATCTGAATTCGTTGGAGAATCTGGAAAATAGACTCCCATTCGAATCCAGCGAATACATATAAGTCTTATAGTGTTTTACAAAATCATAACTCAAAACTGATTTGAATCCATAAAATACGTTCAGCCAGAAATCAGTAAATCATATCCAAAGTCAGAAAAACAGCATTAAAACATCTCAAATAAATTCAGGAAAAATATGGGGTATTCCCCTATAGGTCTAGTATCAAAATATAAACTTTTATAATATTCCAGTAAGATTAGTTTAGCCAACAAAAATAAGAAAATATCAAGAAACGATAGTTTGGCAAATCTGGAATTCCCAACACTACTGTACGAAAATATCAATATCTCGCAAACCGTGAAACGAAATGTAGATCTGTCAAAGGGAGATGAAAATAGACAAAATAAGCTAACTTTCATATTTCACAAAGATTTTTCATACAGAAGAAGGAACTAGGGTGAAAATACAAATCTTTACAGAACAACGAGCAAAATTCAGCAAGTATAGTTTCTATTCGAAAGCATGGCATATAAATCTTACCAATTAAATCCACCAAAATTCTGGATAATCCCTAATCAAGTATAGAAATACTGTGCAAAATTTCAAAATAATATGTTTAGCACTAGTATAAAAATAGTTTATCCATCGAAATCATCAAGAAACGAAATCTAGAAACTATATAATACCTCTGTAGTAAAACAATTATATCTCACACATACGAAAACAAAATCGAGCTCTGTCAGAAAATTCAGAAAGAAGACAGATTTTTCTAAAAATCATTACAACTAAAATTAAGATTCTGACCTTAATATGGTCTAAAATACCAATCAAAACAGATCAGTGACAAAATACAGATTTTTCTTTTAACAACAAATCAACATACAACGTACGAAACTCGTCCCAAACACAACCAAACATGTTATAGAGTCTACTAAGTGTCCAAACATCCTGAAATATGGTATATAGCATGTCCACATAAGTATATCACATGGATCCAAACCAACACACGATTTCTCATAATTATTCCACAAATATAATCACATCAAGAACGGTCAAAACCTAAGTTGTTTCATGTCAAGTTTGTGTCATGAGACAACTATAGTCAAATAGCACTATAGAGACAATACTCATCAAAATACATCACACACGAGGTCTCTAGAACCCAACTACACTACAAGCGAAATTTATGACTTGTATCATACAAAGAAATTGAGTACAAGTTTCTTGCCTGAGAGACGATGACGGAATGAAGCAAGGAGCAAGAATAACGGGAACAGATCCCGGGCACGAACTCAACGAACGAACGGATCACGAACCAACACAAGCAAACGAACTTAATAAGCGAACAACCCACGAACACCAAAACACATGAACCAATCACACAATCCACGAACGTAAGAACAAGTCATACGAACCAACGAATACCCGAGATCCAACACCCGCTCACCAAACCCACTCGCACATGAGGACGGGGAAGCAAGGGAAAGAGAGGTCGAGACTGGCCAAGTGTGCTGTCGTTGCTTCGGGAGGGTGACGCACGGCGGTCGCCGGTAGGGAGGAGGGCTGACGACAACTGCTGTCGTGGCGTCGCTGCGGAGACAGGGCTGAACGGCACAACAGAAGACGAAGCTGCTGTTGGGGTCGCGGGGTGGCGCGGCGCTGCTGCAGTCGGAGGGGAGGCAGTGCAGGGGCAGGCGAGGCACCGGGAGGACAGGGAAGCTGTAGCGGCGGTGCGACAGGGAGGAGGGAGAGTCGGGAGAGGTGAGATGCAGGAGGTAGGGTGGCTGAAGAGGCGGCTAGGAGGGGGTGCATGGGTGATGGGATGAAGAACAGGAAGGTGAAGCGGCTAGGGTTAACAGGGTAGGCATGGGGAGATGAACAGGCTGAGATATGGGTTATGTATATGAGTAGGGTAGGGTTTAGGGGGTAACAGGGTTGGGTTTCGGGTAGGATAAATTAGAACGGGTCTGGGGAATTAAAATGGGTTGGGTTTATAACGGGTTATTGGGTTTAGGTGCTAACGGTTTTGAAATAAATGGGTAATGGGATAAAGTATGAATGGGTTCATGGAATTGAAGTGCACAAATTGGGTTTTGGGTATTGGTAATGGGTTTAAATATAGGGTACAAAGAATAGGATTAAAATGGGTTTTTGGGAAAATAAAATCACCAATAAAAATATACAATTAGGATTTTATAGAAATACTACTACTAATAATAAAACGATAACAATAACAACAACAATAATAATAGTATAAAAATTACAGTAATAATAATAATACTGATAATAATAAGAAGAAGAAGAAAAAAAATGAAAAAAAGATAATAATAGTAATAATAATAATAACAGTAATAGTAACAATAATAGAAATCAAAGTAATAATATCAATAATAAGATTTACAAATAAAATTATCGGTCGAAAATAGATTTAAAAGCGGAAAACTAATTTACAAAAATTTTAAATACAGGAAATACACAGAAAATATATTTTCGGAGAAACAGGGGTTACAGATAAGCTTTCTCTGATAGAATTTGCAAATAGAGATATTATCTCTCGTAATTGATCTTGTACAATTAGGTGAAGTCAAATGTGTGTGCTGCATATTTCTATTTTGTAATCATTAATGAAATGGATTATAAGAAGGGTTATTTAATTAAAAAGATCAAGTTTTGAAGCTGGGTTTGGATAATCAAATTTCGGGTCTGATGGAATTTGGCCAAAAAGTTTCTTTTGATGCTTTTTGTGAAATTTTGATTGAGATTTGAGTTGTTTTGACACTGAGTTGATTGGAAACAATATACTACCAATACACAATGGTTTCTTGTTGCCTTAACTGATGCAAAACACACACATCTACACATATATGTATCTATGTTCACTGTTTTGAGGATTTTGTGAACTTTGACGAGGTTTTGATTGGATTTCAATTGTTTTGATTCTGAGATGAGTTTAAACATTTTATTACTCCTAATTGATGTATTTTTATGCTCAAACTGATGCTCAAACACCCTATGCCCATATATACATATATTCATACTGTTTGTGAAGAATTTCATGAGAATATGGTCTTTTGCAAAATTGATGTGATTTTGAGATGTTTTATAAACTCATATATGTTGTAAAAGTCATGCTTTAGCATCGCGGAAGTTTAATTTTGATTTCACAAAGTTTAATCGACGTATTAGTCGAAACATGCACAAATTTTTAAGCTGGTTGTTTAACAGCTAGCAGCCGCCCGCACGGTCGACCGTTATGCTATTTTTTTTGAGAAATTCAAAAAGGGCAGTCGACTGTCCTGTTTTTCAACTATTTGGGTAGTCGAACGCACCTACTGTTTTGAGTCGTTTTGTTGAGTTTTCTTCGTTTCTTTTAAACGGTTATTTCCTCAGTATTATGGATTATTGCTCTACTGTTTTTAGATGATGTTTTTACTACAGATTACAGTATTTTACAGAGAGTTATATGTTATTTATAAAAGAGCTTTAATTGTATTCTTATGACCTTATTAAGTGAACTAATTGTGTTTTTTCAAGGAATTGATGTTTTGGTGATATTCTACGACTTAAAAATGTGATCATTTGTTATTTGACGGGTTTAATATTTTATTTGAATTTTGGAATCTCATGAGTACATTAAATGGATTTGGATTTTATCATTTTCTTATTATAAACGTTTTGATGATGGATTTATGAGTTTTATTGAAAGTTTTGGTATTGATGGTTGAGTTATGAGTCATTAGAGATTGAGTGGGGCCCTAGCTACTGGCGTTTGAGATCTTGGTTATTGTTCAGTTGAGTTTAGCCTGGTAGGGTAAACCAACTCTAAGAGATTCGCAATCTATTAAACAATTAATTAACTTAACAAGATAAGGACATGTACTAGATGGTGATATGATGAAATGAGAACATGGGTTATGGACCTCAATATGGCCTGCGGTTAGGGCTGCAAACGAATCAAGCTATTCACGAGCTATTCGGCTCGAGCTCGGTCAAATCTCGGCTCAAACCGAACTCGAGCCGAGCTCGAGCTCAAAACCGAGCTCATTTCGTAAATGAGCCGAGCTCGAGTTTTTTTTTTTTTTTTTTTTTTTTTTTTGAAGGCTAAGTTCGCGAGCTATTCAGCTCGAATATGGTCAAAGCTCGGCTCGAGCCGAGCTCGAGCTCAAAATTGAGCTTGTTTCGTAAACGAGCCGAGCTCGAGCTCAAAATTGAGCTTGTTTCGTAAACGAGCCGAGCTCGAGCCTGAAGGTATTCGGCTCGGCTCGGCTCGATTGCAGCCCTACCTGCGGTGTGAGATAATCTTCGGAATTATCGAGGTGTGAGTGAAAGTCTCCGGAATTACCTGCGGTGTGGGATTGATCTACGGAATTATCGGGGTCGAGGCGACACTCATGGGGTATTCGTGTGATGAGGCACCATAGCTTGCGGTGTGGGGTATTCTCGTAGATTCCCATGTGTGAGTGAAATAGTAACCGAAATTATCTGTGGATAGAGATTGACCTCCAGAATTATCGAGGCGTGGGCTAATACTCACAGTTTATCTAGATCTCAAAGTAGTCATCGTAGTAGGATTAGTTTCATAACGAGGGATTTAACCTTATCAAGTAGAGAACGATAAGGGCTTGCACCGGACCTATGTAGAGTGGGATGCATAGAATCCGACAAGTGTCCATTAGAGAGTCAGCATATAGCATTGATATTTTCTTGACTTGGTTTTATGCATATTGTTTTCTGTTTTTCTACAATTGACACTTAGTCTAGTTTCACTTGATGTTTTCATATTTTATTTATTGTTATTTCTTATTTCATTTATTCTTGCTGTTGGTACATGTTGTTTATGACTCTATATCTTATGTTTTATTTATGTTGCATTTTCTTTTGATATCACTCACACCGTTATGGCTGACCCCTGTAGTTTTAGGGGTTAGGATTATCTCTAGCCTCATGTTTTATAAGTAGGTACCTATAGCATTGGGATTTGGATGCATGAGATAGAATGATGTTGTGGCTTGTGTAATTGTAAAAGAATGTGTTGTAAAAGAAAGAATTTGTAATTCAAACTGTTTGTTTTTCGCTGTGTTTTGTAAAGAATTGATGTAATAAAAGTTGAAAAATTTTCTCTGTGTTTTGGCTATGTTTACTATTACAATTGAGGTTGATTCTGGAAATTGTGTCACGTATTTCTGAGATATTATATTGAAAATTCGGGGCGCTACAGAGATTGGTATCAGAGCATGCTTCAATAGTAATAATAAATATGGTATAAAAATAAACCTAGGTGTGGACATCAGAGCGTGGGTACCTAAGTGTGGACATTAGAGTGTGAATATCACATAGGGTTAGAACATGCTGTTTTGGTTTGGGGTATGACTAAGGTTTTGACATGAACTATTTAGTGAGTTCTACCCTTCAAAACTTTTCATGTGATCATTTTTTATCCACACTACTCATATGCACATAACAATTAGTCCAAGTTTTTAGTTTAGCAAAAATAACCATAACAACAATAATAACCATAACAAGGTTTTAAAGACTCAACCTTCATGTTTTTGTTTAAGTTCTACCATCCATCTTTTCATGTGATCATTTTGATTTATACAACCATTTGTATGCTTAAGATTTAGTCCAAGTTGTTATAGAACATACACATACAACTTACAACAATAAAAAAAGAACAAAAACAATATCTATAACTATTATAATGGGAGAGATGGGGTTGGAAACAAATAAACAATTTTTTATTCTTTTTTGTATGTGTGCAAACACGTGCAGCGCACGTGTTGGTAGGTTTTTTTTGTCCTTTTCACTCCCCATCCACGTGCATCGCACGTGCATAATACTAGATTTTTTCTTTTTTGTCCTTTTCCTTCCTCCTCCACGTGCATTGCACGTGCATCATACTAGTAAAGTAAAAAGTAGAGAAATCCCCACCTTTGATTTCTATGTAGGAAGAAATAGACAAGATCATTCTCCTTCCTCCTAGCTCCTATTGAAAACCTATAAATGAAGAACTCTATAGTTAGGGTTTCTTTCTTTCTTTCTTTTTGTTCTCTATTTTTTTTTTCTTTTGGCAAATGACGCAGGGGGGGGGGGGGGTATTTTTAGGAGGAATGAGAGGGTGAGGGTGCAAAATACACCTAGGGGTTTTGCAAAAAACCCCTTGGATCAATTTGGATGAGGTGGAGGGGTGAGGTGGAAGAGTGTTCTAGTAGAAATACACCTATTAAAACTCTTATGTATTTCCATTAATCCTAAACCCTAAGTTTAACTCTCCAAACAAATCCTAGCCATCCATTTTTTATTAATCATGACCAAAATGATATATTTTTGTCCAAAACACATACTACACGATTTGTACAAACGTACGAAATCGATACAATACGCATATGTATATATTAATATAAATACCGATAATTTTTGTTTGTTAAACCGCATAATCCGTATAAAAATAAATTAATTCCAAAAATAATAATAAAAATAAATTTTATTATCGGCTCGGAAGATTTCAATACCAAAACGATATAACGCATATACATATGGACTGGTATACATACAGATGATGATTAGTAATTAAACTAAGTAATATCCTCAAAAAATATTTTAATTTTGAAAAATAAAATAAAATAAAATAATAAAATAATAAAAAAAATATATTATTAATAACTGATCGGGATATTACACTGATGGCGATACATCAGGCTGTGCATGTAATTCCTGTTCAAAGAAATTTCCATCTACCCATCCTGTAAATATGCCTTGTGATAAGTGAAACTGCAGCAACACAAAGGAAACTGCAGCAACACAAAGGGGGAAGCCTTGCTCAATGGTAAGTTCAGTTGTATGTAATTCATTAATAGTTTTTGTCCAACATTGAATAACAACCGATATTGTTTCAAATCTGCTTCACTAAAAATTTACTATGTTTATAGTTTGATTAGTCCTTTTTGTGGTAGATCACTGAGCATAAATTTTGCTAACAATTTAATTATACTTTCATTATTCATGGTCTCAAGCTTACTTTCTATTTGTGGTCTGATCATGTGTTAGTTAATTTGTGTGACTCAAATTTAAATATGTAACTAATGTTTTTCATAATAATAGAATATGTTGTTTTACGTTTTATTTCCATCATTATCATCCAAATCTTTGTTTTCTTTCGCTTGCAACAACTATGATTTTAGAGATTAAACTTAAGAAATTGTTTTTATTCTTATTATTTTCTCAAAATTGATTGTGCTTACCTGTTTTAGTCCTACCAAATTCTTGAAAATGATCAAATTCATATATCATATATATGTACCTATTGGTTTTATCGTACAAATCAAAGTCTATTGGTTTAGGTTGCTGGTGTCAATAAGTTACTTTTATCATTTCTCAATAAGTTGCGGTTTTTGCTCTAAAAAGTGATTCTGCTCCGGGACCCGATGGGTTTCCCGCTTTTTTCTTCCAAAAATTTTGAGAATTTCTTAAGGATGATCTTTTTAAAATGTTCCAAGATCTTCACTCTGGTAACTTCTCTTTTGATCGCATCAATTACGCGCATATTGTACTAATCCCCAAGCTGATGGGTGCTCACCTTTTGGCTCAATTCAGACCCATTAGTCTGATCAATACAACTTTCAAAATAGTGATGAAAGTTCTCTCTACTAGGCTTAGTGGGATCATCTCCCCTTTGATTGACTCTGCTCAATCAGGTTTTATCAAGGACCGTTTCATCCTTGATAGCGTGGCGTCAGCTCAGGAAATCATCTCGTTTTGTCATAGGACTCAATCTGAGGGAATCCTTCTTAAACTCGACTTTCAAAAAAATTATGACAATGTGAGTTGGGATTTCCTTCTTGACATTCTCTCTGCCCGTGGTTTTGGTCCCAAATGGATTGCTTGGGTTAGATCAAGCTTGTATTCCGGTACTTCCTCTTTATTTATTAATGGTGCAGAGGGTCACAAATTCAAACTTAGATGTGGCCTGCGTCAAGGAGACCCTATCTCTTCTCTGCTCTTTGCTCTTGTAGCTGATGTTTTTAGCAGGTTTCGTAGGCATGCTAGGAATTCTCATATGATTAAGGGCATCGGTTGTACTCCTTGTTTCGAAGGAGTTCTTAATTTGCAATATGCTGACGACACAATTATTTTCATTAAACCGAATGCTCACTCCCTTAGGAATATCAAACTTCTCCTTTACTGCTTTGAATCCGCCTCAGGGTTGTCGATCAATTTCCAGAAATCGTCGGTTCTATGGTTGGGAGGTACCCCCAACCGCCAGGCCGAGATTTTTGACTTTTTTAATTGCCCCTCTGCGTCCTTTCCGATCTCCTACCTCGGCATTCCCCTTAGATGGGGTAAATTACACAGATCAGACTGGTATCCACTTATAGATAAAGTGGAAACCAGGCTCAGTGTGTGGTCCGGCAAACAGCTGTCTCGAGGTGGTAGATTAATCCTCGTTAATTCGGTATTATCTGCCATGCCTCTTTATTATATGTCCTTTTTCTTCCTCCCCTCATGGGTGATTAAAAGGATTGATCAAATCAGAAGCAATTTCTTCTGGTCCGGATCTTCAACATTTAAACCTGGTTCCCATCTTTGCCAGTGAAAAATGATTTGCACTTCTAAATCGGAAGGGGGCCTGGGTGTTTTAGATCTCAGGGATCACAATATTGCCCTCTTAGGTAAATGGTTGTGGAATCTCCACACTCGCGACAACTTACCTTGGATTCAATGTATCAAAGAATATCGCGTTCGCGAGAGCCGTTGGTGGGATTTTTCCGCGCACGTTTATCGTCTTGCTTCTCCTTTCTGGAAAGGCGTCTGGAAGGCTTCAGCCGCTTTCCACTGTTGTATCTATCGTACTTGCGCAGACGGTTCGAGAGCTAAATTTTGGAACGATCTGTGGATCGGTAACATCAAACTCTCTTCTGGTTTCCCTTCCTTATTTCTTCTAGCCTCCGACCGCGCTGCAACGGTTGCAGAGTCTTTCATTCTCATCGACGGTACGCGTCATTGGTTCATTCCATTTGTTACTGAATTACCCCCCCATCTCTTACATATTTTCAACGAGCTCATCTCTCTCCTCAATAACTTCGTATGGAGTTCTTGTGAGGGTATCGCTTGGCGCTGGAATGAATCGGGCTCCTTTTCAGTTAAATCTTTCTACAAATTTCTTAATTCTAGAGGTTCTCGATCATCGGTTGCGAACTGTATTTGGAGCTCCGCTGCTCCCCTTAAAGTGAAGATCAATTTTTGGCTAGCGTACCAAGGTAAACTGCTCACTGTTGATGTTCTCAATAGAAGGAATCTTGCTTGGGGGCAACGTTGCCCTTTATGTGCTAGTCACCCGAAAGATGTTAATCATCTCTTTGTCCAGTGCACTATCATTCTCCTTTGTGGAGGACTTGCGCTCTTGCATGGTCTACCGGAGCTACTCCTCCCTCTTTAGCTAATGTTTGGTCTTTTAAGCCATCGAATTCTTTGTTCAATTGTGCTTGGTTATTGTTTATCCACATTATCATATGGATTATTTGGAAGGAAAGGAACCAGCGATTGTTTGAGCATCGCTGTTCCTCCCCTATGGCTATAATTGAAAGTTTCTTGTTTCTGTTTAACCTCTGGAGCGCAGGCCCTTCATACAAAGGCAGAGCCTCTTTGGATCGTCAAAAACTGAACGATTCTTTTCACTGTCTCAATAGCTTGCATGCTTTATTTCCTTAGCCTTCTTCTTGTTTACTATCTAACTATCTGTTTATCTTTTTGTTTTGACTTTTTTTCTCTTCTCTGTCTCCCGTGCAGGCTTGAGCTTTCTATTTTGGTGCTCCTGGCTTCGAAGCCTTTTGTTGTGATATAGCATCTCTTCTTTTTTGTAGTCCAGGGTTTTATCTTGGTTGTTTGCTTATTTCTATACTCTACTCTCTTTGCTTCTGCTGTTGGGTTTATGGATGTTTATTTTAGCCTCTGGCAACTTGTATCAGAGGTGTTTATGTTTGATCTCTGGATGCCTTATTTTGAGATCTCTTCGACTCTCAGCGTTGGCTTCTAGTAGTGGTTTGTGTTAACCTTTCTCTGAGGCTTACCATGCATTTCTTTCTTGCTCATTACTTTGTGATGCTTCGCGTTATGTTGATTTATTTCTCTGTTGTTCTATTTCGAACTGCTCTTCAGGGTCTGATCCTTTGTTGGAGAGCGTCTCATCTCTCTGGTTGTTGTGGCTGCCTGTGTGAGCTGCTCTTATTTCAGATTTGTGCTTTTTTTTTTTGGTCTCAGGTTTCGGATGGCTGCGCTTAGTGTCCATGAGCTAGTTTTTGCTCATTTTGACATCTTGTTGTAGCTTTCTTTTCTTGCTGTCAGCTATCGTCTCCGATGCTTCTTTTCCCATGTTGGTGGCGTCCCTTCTGCGGCTCACCAGGCGACTCCCTTCCCCGCGTTGATCGATTGTTGTTTCAAGCGGTTTCGTTCAGTGCTTGGTGGTCTACAGTCTTTTTCCCTTCTGTCCTGCTATTGTAGTTAGCTAGTTTATCAAGCTGTTGTTTGTTTCTGATTGTAATTATTATTTTTTGGGTTTTACCTCTTGTAAAACTGCTATCTGTACTTTTAATTGTTTGTTAATATATGATTTCTGATGTGGCTGGAGTCGAGAGACTCTATCCGTTCTCATAAAAAAAAAAAAAAATCTCAATTAATGTGTTGCTTACTTTCATTAGTCACATACCATATAGCATTTTAGTCACATACCATATAGCATTTGCCCAAATGTTGCTAATGAAAAATCAGAAAAATCAATGTTTTACACAGTCGCTTTTCCCCTAATTAGAAATCAATATGCTACAACATTTGATACACTTTGATTTACAATCTCGTGCCTCTCCTTTATTTTTTGAAATAGAGAAAGCAGAGAAAAAATTTAAATTTTTTTTATCTAAATTAACACATTCAGTATGCAGATTTTTAAACAATTAAATTTTTTTAAAAACCCTCAAACATCTGACCGGTTCTCAATCTTTCCCACTGCCGAAACCCTCCCCAACCCTCCAGCTGGCACTGCCCTCTCCGATCCTCCTCCCCTTCCTTTCTACATTTTTGTATTTTTTTAATTAACCTTAGTTAAGTTCTTCAGCTTGTCATTTATTTTTAGTAATCTCTTATAATTATTTGTGCAATTTTGCACAGGGGGTATACTAGTAACATTTAAGCAAATGGATTAGTTATCAATTGCTTGAAACCAGTCTCCTTTTCATGCTAGACAAAGGCCATAAAACCAGATGTTTCAATATTTGTTTTCTCGGTTTAATGCTAGAGAAAGGGCGATATTTTAATATTTGTTTTTACTGCAAATAATTTATAGTGCAAGTGGCAATACAACCCACAAGAGGTCACAGGTCCAGTTGAATTAGGACATTCCAACAATATCTGCACTCGTTATAACGCACACAAACACTAGGTAAATTGTTGTTTGACCTATCTCATTAGTTTTCCGAACAACATATCAAGAGAGAAATCTTAGGTTGAATTCATGTACTAGTTTACAAGAATCTACTCTTGCATCATACTAGATCAAGATAAAAACAAAGTCACATAAAATAAATCGACAAAAGACTCAAACACCGGATGCTGCTACATCCTACCCATTTGAAGATGTTTCAAATATCCCGAATTCGATGATGTACAATACAACCGGTTAGAAATAAATTGATGGAAATGTCAACCAAAATCACAGGTAATGAAGATAATGTCTTCACCAAAAGCAGAGTAATTTTGGAGTTAGTGATATTGCAAACCAAGAAATTGCCTCAAAACATTGTTACTGATTTGGGACAGAGTGAGTTTGCTGTTCTAATATTTGCAATAAAAATTTAACAAAAAGTTCAAATAATAATAAGAATTGATTTTTTTTTTTTTTTTTTTTTTTGGGGCATGACTGTTCCAGAGTATAAAGGGCCTGAAAAATCAGTACGGATCAGATACAGGCGAGTGGTACTGAAATTAATTTTTATCGCAAGTTTTGTATTAAAAAAAAATTGGTTGGATCGGCATGAAATTGAGATCCAAACAAGAAGCTGATTTTGCTTATTCGATTTTTCGACTCAAAAACAGCAACAAACAAAAGGAGAAAATAGAGAAGAATTTATTAAAACAGAAATATAAGAGAAAAAGAAAAAGAAACAACAAAAATTATAAATATAAAATAAAGAAATAAAGAAAAGCGGCGGAAAGGGAGGTGAAGAGATTCTGGTATTTATGAAGGTTGGGTGAGGGTTTTTTGTTGGGAAATTACATGTAACTCCCTGCTAAATGCTAATGTAGGTTATTTCCTGTTGGGCCTTTCTGAAGGAAGTAAATTGGCTGCTGGGCTTAGCGGTTATCTGTGTTTTTCTGTATTGTTGATTATTAGCCCACCTATTGAAATTTAGATTTCAGGCACCAGCTTTCTCACTTACGAATCTGAAGGCCCACTAAAACCAACTAGTAATTTACACGTGCATCAATAAATATATATTTTTTAAAGTAAAAAATTTTGACGTAGTTTGGCCTCGAACCTGAGACCTCTTTTATATTAGTTATATACGGACAATGCATGTCTTAATAATTTCGTTTTAATAAAAAATCTGACATAATGAGGACTTGAACTTGAAACCTCATTCATATTAGTGATGTACATGCGTCACCAAGCATTTATAAATTGACTAATGACACAAGTCATTCTCCCATTATAATATTAGAGTTGTTGTTTGTTGTTAAAAATAGTAGTTGTTAAAAATCTATTATCATATATTACTATAATTGACTTCAGAGTTACGAAAATTCGTCACCTAACATCTTCTAAGGGCTTTAAAAATTCGTTATGTATCGTCTATTTAATAATTGACATCGGAATTTTTAAAAGCCCTGTCGATTTTACATGTGTCACTTATTAAAAAATTAAAATTCAATGAAAATTTTAAAAAATATTATAAACCATGTATAATTTTAAAAAAATAAAGATAAAGATAAACTATCTTTCCTTTTTTTTTTTAATTACTAGTCTCACTCTCTCCCCTCTTCTCTATTATCCACAATAGCTAGCAAGCCTAGTATTGTACCCGTGCAGTGCACGAATGACCAGACAGTAATAGCCAAATTTACTTAAATCTAACAAAATTTAAAAACCATATAATGCTCTTTTATACCATATAATAAGAAAAGCAGAGAATGGGATCCAAAAAAAAATACTCAGCTAAATATTCATAATATGAGAATGATATTGATCAGCTATTGTATATTTTTTTTATCTTCTAACTAAAATCGAAGTCTTTGTTTTTAACTAAATAGGTAGAAAAATAATAAAAAACAAAAGATAAAAAAAAAAAGAAAATAAAAATAAAGAGAATAATGACTACGAATATATTTTCTAAATTTTCACAACAATGCTTGGACCTAGGTCCTCTTGATAATTGCTTTTCCTAAAACCTTAAAATTATATGTGTAGACAGATATTATAATACATTAAACAACATTATAGCATTCAATAGTCATAGAATCATATAACATTTTATTTATTATGTATTTAAGAGTCAATTGTGTTTTAAATTTAGAAACCGTATTATATGTTGTCAATTTTTCATATGCATCTTACAACAAAACCAAAAGAATATGTGATAATTGAAAAATCTTTAAATAAACATAAATAGTCATGCCGGTGAAAAATCTTTAAAACTAATTTTGTACGAAAAATTTGCAGCTATTTTTGTACAATAATCGATCGCACATATACTCCTTAACTAATTTATTCATCATCATCATGCTTCATAAATGTATCTTCTTCAAATTCATATCACCCTTCATGACAACAAATTTTACTCGAATTTAAGTAATTACTTGAAGCTATAAGGAGTTGCTAACACATCAATTACCCCAAAACATATTAAATTTCCCAACAACAATGTACATGTGGAACTGATGCAAATTTAAAGTGGAAAAAAAACACGTGCAGATTATGTGCTTGCAAAACTAAGATTTGCGGATGAAATGAATGATTTTGATGAATGTCCATTAACAGTCAAACTCTAATTCTAACTCCCAATAAAGATTACAACAATAAATCATACAAACAAACAAAATCCAATCGAACCTGATCAAAAAGGGTTTCTTCAAAATCGATTCATTTGCGAAGACTTCACACCATCGTCACCATCGAATCAAGAAGGGAGGCACCGAAGGAGCTGGGTGGTGGCGATGGGGAAGGAGCGACGACGGGGGAGGAGGACGGGGACGGCGACGGCGATGGGTGCTGGGTTGGGTTAGATTGAGAGGGAGATTGTGAGTGAATTTTTTTTTCGGGAAAGTAAAATAAGAGAGGGGAGGGGTGTGTGTGTGTTGGGGGGGTGGGGGGGGGGGGGGGGGGGGGGTGGATATTTCTATCCGTAGACCTACTCCGGTGTTTAATACAAATGCCGGAGTAGAGTGGTGTTTTTTTTTCTTTCTATTTTTTGTGTTCTACCCCGGCGTTTCTACCAAAACGCCGGTGTGGATTCGCCGGGGTAGGCATCTTTTGTTGTAGTGAATGCATGATTTTTTTTCTTGATAAATGATTGCACGTCACTATATTTGCAACTATCTCACATTATTGGTCCATACATAATTTTGAAGGAATTTTTTCTATATTCACATATCAAATCTTTGCTATTTTCTGAATTCTTCATATTTTCATATTCCCACCTTAAATAAATATGATGATTATAAAAATACACATAATATTTAAAAGACTATTTTGTTATTTTGTTTCATATTCATTCCGTAACTCTGCATAAAATAAAATAAAATAAAATCCACGTTGTAGTACCATTAAATAGGTCATTGAATTACTTGTACCATTCAATGACTCTGGTGTAAAACTCCTAGCGAGTCAGCATTAAAGTAGGTGTACCAGTCAGTAGCCTTCAACTGAGACAAGAGACTCGACACTGGTAAAAGCATTTGTAGTACCCTAGGACTAGTGGACTTAGCATTATTAATAGGCTTGATGGGCTAATATATACATAGTCCACCTGTTGTGCACTACCCTCCATGTGCACTCCGTATGCACTTGGTCTTTTGGTCTTCGTATCGACAATTTGAACCGTTCACATTGATTTACACGTCTAAATTAGTCTAAGTATGTAAACTCAAGTCATTTGAAATTCATTTGCCCCTGCATTGAAGTGTGACAAAATTGTATGGCTGAATATCTTTGTTTATTATAATGACATGATGGATGGACAAATAAATTTTAAATGACTTGATTTTACATATTTAGACTATTTTAGACGTGCAGATCCATGTAAACGGTTTAGATCGTCGATACGAAGGCCAAAAAAGTACAGTGAACACAGAGGTTAGTGCACAACGAAAAATTTCTTAAAATGCGCCACTCTAGGTTCCTCTCTCTCTCTCTCTCTCTCTCTCTCTCTCTCTCTCTCTCTCTCTATATATATATATATATATATATATATATATATAGTCTCCTTCCGTTGTGCACTAGCCATGGTGTGCACTACGTGTGCAATCGGCCTTCGTGCCTTCAAATCGACGTCCGAACTGTTTACATTGATATATACTTTTTAATTAGTCGAAATATGTAAAATTAATTCATTTGAACTTCATTTGCCCATGCATCATGTCATTATAAAAAAAAAAGGTATTCAGCCATATAATTTTTTAACACTTCAATGTATGGACAAATAAATTTTAAATGACTTGATTTTACGTATTTACAACCAAAATAGGGAGCCCCAAGCTCCCAAAATCATCACCCTACATCTCCATTACAAACGCGACACAAAATAACCCCTCTATTACATTCATTACATAAAAGCATAAAGTAAAGATCAACGCTGCTAAGCCTCCCCGGTCATCTTGATCTTCGTCTTCTCCCCAGCGTAACCTACCCAATCATGAATGTAACGAAAAATTTTATGCATTGAAGTTGAGAATGAACAATAGTGATTGAGAAAGCATAAGTCGTTACGATCTAGCCATAGGTTCCAGACTGTTGCTACTACCGCTATGTCCCAAGCCTGTCTATTCTCTTTTCTAATCTGGTTATCTCTCACACTACCCCACGTGTCTTTAGACGCGCCAGGACACTCGGCACACCCAAACCCCCTCCAGATAACTTCCCACGTCATTCTGGCCTTATGACACTTGAAAAAAATGTGCTCTACATTCTCGTCAGCTTGTTGGCAAAACTCGCACTTGACCTTTATGGGCATATTTCTTTTCTTTAGGTTTACTTTGGAAAGGATAGCATCGTTAAACATCAGCCAACAGAACACTCTCACTTTTAGCGGAGCTTTGGTTCCCCATACAATGTTTTCTTCTTTGCTTCTGATACCATCGTCGTTGAGCCACCTGTACATTGATGACACTGAAAATTGCTTAGACCCGTCTATATTCTAGTATCTTTCGTCTGTCGAATTGCTCGAAATGCCACCTTCTGATTGTACGAGGCTATTTAGTTCCTCGAACTGACGGGTGCTCTCTATCGTCTGACCAGCTGATACAGTCAACCTAAGTTTCCTGTTTCTCCAGAAGTCTGCCACCATAGCGTCCTTGTCTTCTGACATCGCCTCTGCCAGTGGGAAGAGGTTTTCGAAGGACCTATTCCTGCACTACTTGTCTTTCCAAAACCTAGTATTCTTCCCATTTCCTATTGCACAAGTGGTATTTGTGTGAAATATTTTCCCTTGTTTAGCCACTCCTCTCCACATTTGCGACACCTTCCTACTTTCACATCTTCCACCAAAGCGAAATTTTTTCCTTCTTCAAAACAGATTGAAAGAGTGGCACCACCACCCTTTATGCTGATTATTGATCTTCCACCACATTTACTTAAAAGAGCTCTGTTCATGTCATGAAGATTAAGGATTCCCAGACCACCGAATTCTCTTTTCTTACAAACTCTCCCCCATTTTACAAGATGGAACCCTTTGTTACCTTCTTCCGTTCCCTTCCACAAGAATTGTCTTATGAGCTTGTCAATCTTGTTTATAACCCACTTGGGAACCTCATAAACTGACATTACATAGAGTGGGATTGCGCTAATAACCAAATTTAGAAGAGTAATCCTTCCTCCAAGAGACAGAAATCGACTCTTCCATCCTCCCAATTTCTTAGCTATCTTTTCAATCAAAGGATTCCAGTCCTCTCTCCTAAGCACCTCTAGCCTAACTGGCATCCCCAGATATTTAATTAGGAATTCCCCTTTTTCACATACCAATAAGGTGGCGATATTGTTTGCCGATATAGAGAGGTTATTGCTTATTGGAACCACACTAGTCTTGCTTAGATTAACAGTCAGCCCCGACCAGCTTTGAAAGCATGCCAGTGCAACCTTGATAGCTACAATTTCTTCCCTTTTGGCTGTTCCAAATAGGATTGTGTCGTCGGCATACTGAATAATTGTCATCAGTTGTGCAACTCCTTTTATTCGTACCCCTGTGATAACTTTTTGCTCTTGAGCCCGTCTTAGCATTTCTGCCAGGCCGTCTGCTACAATGGCGAACAGTAGTGGAGACAAAGGATCCCCTTGCCTAAGTTCCCTTCTACATCTGATCTCTTTTCCATTCCATCCGTTGACATTTACTACCGATTTTCCCCTTTGGACACACATTTTCACCTAGGACCGCCATTTCTGTCTGAAACCTTTTAACTTCAGTGCTTCGTCAATGCATTCCTAATGCACCGAGTCGTAGG
The DNA here is from genome assembly GCA_017893485.1 of Hemerocallis citrina. Classification (NCBI taxonomy): domain Eukaryota; kingdom Viridiplantae; phylum Streptophyta; class Magnoliopsida; order Asparagales; family Asphodelaceae; genus Hemerocallis; species Hemerocallis citrina. The sequence goes on from CM030361.1 coordinate 60,694,373, forward strand.
CTTTTTCGAAATCCAGTTTCAGAAGAAAACCATCAACTTTTCCTTTGTTTCCCCTGTACAGAATCTCATGTGCTGACGCTATGCTATCCATGATGTCTCTTCCTTGGATGAAACCACTTTGCGCTGGACTGATTATATCATTCAGGTGGGGTGCTAACCTCTGTGCCAGAACCTTTGACACAATTCTGAAAGATCCATTGAGCAAACTAATCGGTCTGAAGTCGGAAACCGCTCGAACTTCGCCTTTCTTCGGGATGAGAATAATGGAGGCATAGTTGAGTCTGTCCAGCTGTGTACACTACAACACACAACGGAGACACCGGCATTTTTTCTGATATTCACCGGCGGTTTAAAATGCCGGTGAATAATTCACCGGCGTTTTTAAAATTGCCGGTGCTAATGCCGCTGAAGAAGGCGTCGCAAAAAAGGGGGGATCTACACCGGCATTTTTTACGAACGCCAGTAAATCCGTAAGTTATACTGGCGATTGCAAAAGCGCCGGTGTAAGGCGTATTCAAGACTGCCCTCTTCTCCCCTAATATTCATTCTACACCGACGTTTTACAAATGCCGGTGTAGGTATATAAATTTTTTAAAAAAATTAATTTTTGTAAAAAAAACATGCATCACTCTTACAATCAAAACTAGAATATGGAGTTCAAATTATTGAATTACAAAGAGTGAAAAAGAATACTTTCACTGCCAAATCCAGGCAAAAATTCTACTAACTGAAATGAAACTTATACTTTTGTTATACTCATGAGATAACTGTCAATTGAAATCACAACATAAGTACAAACATGATTATTTTATCACTAGTCACTCCTCTGTAAATCATAGTATGCAACTTCAGTTACATAATCCATCTCATCATCACTTAAAACCATACGGCAAAGAACAATCTCATTTTCAAACCCAAGCAACAAGCATGAACATTACGTTAGAAACTGATACTCATGTAGACATCATGATATAATTGTATATAAAGTTTAGATAAAAGAATTCCATCACTAGTCGCTCCTCAAAAAATCATAGTGTGCAACTTCAGATACATGATCCATCTCATCTCCAAATTCAGACAAAAAAGCAACTAACCCATCTCCAAATGCATAATAATTCCAGTTTACTCTGAACCAAACTAAAACTCAAATGCATAATAACCCATCTCCAAAAGCAACTAACCCATCTCCAAATGCATAAGAAAGCAAACTCATACCGAAGAATGAAAAAAATGAACCTGCATGGTCCCAATTTTTGTTTTAATCATGATAACCTTCAAGTATTGAACAGTGAAAAAAATGAAGCACATACTATACAAATAACCCAAACTAAAGACCCCTTTCTTCAATCTAAACCTGAATATGAAGATCAAAGCTGGAAGCCCCCAAAAGGAAAATCATTTGCTATTATATATCCTGATTTTTTCCTCCCATCATTCATATACCCTAACATTACCTTTTGCATAATCAAGATTCAGTGGGCGAAAACTAACATTTAGTGAACCAAACATTCAGTGGGCGAAAACTCGAGATCTTCAAACCAAACTCAACAAAACGAGTTGACACGCACATGCTATGTTCACCAAAAAGATTTCGTTGATCTATAAACTGAGATCTGTAAAATAAACTTGTATATAACCTCACATAAAGCTTCAAGATGGGAGATGATCGAGCTCCAAAAACCTAGCAAAATCCGAGCTAGATACCCCTGCCTCTGAAGTCCACTAACTCCTCAGATCCAAGCCAGTTAGTTCAACTTCTTAAAGCTCTCTAGCTTCAACAAGAATCAACAAGAAGCTAGCCTACCCGAAAATCAACAAGAAGAACCAACAAGGAGCTAGCTCAGACTCAAAAGCACTCAAATCTAGCCTAGTTAAAATCAACAAGATGCTTCAAAATAGAGACTTCAATCCTAAACTTGAAGCCCAAATGCGTTGGAGGAGCACTTGTTTGCATAATGGGTTTCATCAAAACTCGATGTCGAAGCATTCGAGCCTGGACATCAAAGACTTCGAAGTGATTCAACCCCAGCCCCTAGCTTATATCAAATGCTCCATTTTTGGCAAAACTCCAAATATGAGTATATGCCCACATTTTTGGCAAATTGAGTTTCAAATCTCTTCTAAATTACTCCTTACAAAAACAGTGAAGCAAAAATGGCAAAGCAAAAATAGATCCCTCAAACATAAACAGAGATTAAATCCCTCAAAATCTCAAGAACAACAAGTCAGTGAAATTAAAACCTAGCTACATCCAATCATAGAGTAACACATTGAAACCTAGATCCCATCACAGAATAGCACAGTGAAGCAAAAATAGAGACGAGATTCCATCACAGAATTGCACGAGTTCTTGAGCATAGCCCCCAAAACAAAATCAAGAAGTAGAGAGAGAGAGAGTACTTGCGATGAGGCCCAGTGGTGACGGCGGAGGAGTCGTCGAGGAAGGAAAGAAGACCCAGTGGCGACGGCGCGCGAAGAAATTAGGGTTGGGGAAAAAAAACCAAAACAAAATGTAAGGATTTCGCGGTAGGATTGGGGATTTATCCCAGTAAATTCACCGGCATTTTTATTAATAAACGTCGGTGAATGGGAGAGGATTTGTGGGGTATATTATCGCTTTCTATTCACCGGCATTTTTTAATAAAAATGCCGGTGAATATTATAATTCACCGGCATTTTGTAGAGACTGCCGGTGTATAACTATACAATTTTGCGACCCAATCCTGGTCTAATCCTACCCCGGCGCGATTGGTAAAATGCCGGGGAATATACGCCGGTGTAGCTAGTTAATCTTGTAGTGGTAGCCCCCTCATAGAACTCATGAAAGATGTTCATTAGGTCTTCCTTAACGATTTGCCAGTAATATTTGTAGAAGAAGATTGACAACCCATCTGGCCCAGGTGATTTGTCCTGTCCTAGCTTCTTAATAGCTTCTAGCACTTCCTCTTCTGTGAATCTATTCTCAATCCCATTGCTGCCATCCAGCACGGATGAGTTCCACATTTCTGTCGAGAGAGAGCATCTAGAGGTTGGTTTTCTTCCTAACAAATCATGGTACTTATGTGATTTTGCCTTCTTCTTCTGTTTGCCACCTTATGAAAGAATTTTGTATTCGCGTCCCCTTCCCTCAGCCATTGAATTCTGGATCGTTGCCTCCAATACATGTCTTCCATGCTCACAATCTGTTGCAGCTCAAGTCTGCTCATTGCCACCTCGTCTTTTTCCGAGTGTAGAAGATCCCTCTCTTCCTGTAGAGTTTCAAGCTCGTAAATCCTATTCCCTATGGACTCTCTTCTTATCTTAGTTTCACCCTTCTTCTGTATAGACCATCTTTTAAGCTTCCTTCGCAGCCGCCTAACTTTTTCCACCCATATTCCTATTGCCGAGGAATCTTGGGTGCTGGCCGACCAAGAGTCTTTAATGACTTGCCGTGTCTCCTCCATAGCCGTCCAGGCTTTCTCAAATCTAAACGACAAACTCTTGTGCGGACTCACCTGCCCACAGTCTAGGATTAGTGGCAGATGATCTGAGGTGTATCTAGTTGTCGACTTGACTTTTGCCAGCGGAAATGCTTCTTCCCATTCCACTGAAACCAAAATTCTGTCTAGCTTTGCCAAAATTGGGCTTCGTTGCATGTTTGACCATGTAAATTTCCTGTCACTCATCTCTATCTCTTGCAGTTCCAATTCATCTATAGTATTGTTGAACGACTCCTGCTCTCTGTGACTGTGGCCCCGCCCTCTATGTTCATGTTGAAATCTGGTGATGTTGAAATTCCCTCCAACTACCCAAGCCCCTTCCCGTTTGTTTCTGATCTCCTGTAGCTCTTTCCATAGCTCTATTCGTTTTCTAGAGTCGTAGGGGACCGTACACTGTAGTCACCCCATGCACCCAGTCGTCGCTTCTCCTTCTGAGTCTAATAAACACCGAGAACAATCCAATATGTTCATCTATAATTTCGAAGAGTTTTACGTCCGCTCCTGCAGCTATGCCTCCTAAAAATCCCTCCGCTTGTTTGAATCTCCATTCAAAATCTGCCATTCCTCTAAGAGTTAGGAATTCCTCCACCGTTGGATTTTCTATTCGAGTTTCTTGAAACCCACAGATAGTTGGACGAATCTTATTAAAAGGTACACTAATGGATCTTTTTTTACCTTTTGCCTCATCCCCCTTACGTTCCAGAAGATGTATACCATAAAAACAAATATTATAGACACCTGCCCTCTACCCCACCCTAACCCCCCACTCCCTCTCCAAAACGGATCTAAGCTGCTATAATTCTAGACTCACCTCTAATAATAGCAACATTGTCAAGCTGCTCTGATCTATTAAAACCCATGGCTAAATCGTACAGACTAGCAAAATATATAAGAGAATCATCACTTAAAGAATTAAGAACAGATAGATCGGCAGAACCAATACCTCCACCAGGCGAGTTCCCCACCGCTGCTTCATAGGATTGTACGGTTTCTTCCCCCATGTTTGGCTCTTGCCACTCTCCTTTATCCATCTTGCATTTTCCTTTCCTCTGATACTCCGTTAACTTCTTGCTAGAACAGCTGCCTATGCTCCCCCTGATCTCCTTGTCACCATAGTCAGTCTCTATAACTGAGATGACGTTGTCATCTCTAACATCTTGTAAGCTCTAATCATCCCCCCTCTCGAATCCGGCTTCGTCGATTGTTCTATGGGGTCGGGTACTAGACCGGTTGGGAGAGCTATGCACTGTGTCTTCTGTTCATGAATTTGCAACTCCCCCAGTGGCCCCCCATCTACAATATTTTGCTTTGTCCCACTCTGTGCTAATTCCGAAACTTTACTAGTCATCAGCGCCTTTAATGCCAGCTTAATGGATTCTTCTGTTTCTGCTTCAGAAAAATGCAACCAACTCTTGTTTGCTATTCCCAACGCCTTGCTTGTCTCGAGCCCTTCCCCGATTTGAAGTTTCAGAATCCCATGCGTCGTTAACGTCCTCGTACCATAGGTCACTTCATTGACTTGGTCTTTGACCCCTGTCCCTTCCGCTGAAAGCACCTTATGCCTCCTATCACCCTCTTTTCCCTTACAATAGGTCACATCTGTTGACAGACCCATGACCCCATCCCCTTCTGACTCCTTGATATGCATCTTCCATAATTTCCGAACTTCACGCCAACTTGCACCCACACCTCTCTGTAGTGGGCCCTACCTACTTCCACATTTTGAATTGGACGCTCCGGATGGGCTCTATCCTTGATCAATGGCTGTGATGCTGGGATTATTTGCAAATTGGATGGACGCTCCGGATTCTACCCCCCCCCCCCCCAAATCGAATGGGCTGAGTGCATCTTCAACCTCTGCCAAGCCATCCATGTCGTCCAGCCTGTCGCGCTCCACTCTAGCGATTCCTCTGAAGGAGACGCTTTTCTTCGGTTCTACGATGACCGTCACTTCGTACCTTTCGTGATCGAAGTCGACCAGGATCTTCGATGGGATTAAAGCCCTGTCTTCTACCCCGATCTTTAGCCGTGCAAATTTTAAGCACGAGTGTACAAGCGTTCCTCTGTCTATCTCTATCAACATGCCGAAGCTACGGAGGATGTTTTGGAAGCCCGAATGCACCCATAGATGGAAGGGGAGGTTGTATAGTCTAATCCAAAGAGACTACAGCGACTCTGGTTTCACCGCCCCAAAACCTAGTCCATTGCTTGAAAGTAACAAAAAACTCCATACCGTGAGAGTCTCTCCCTTCCAAGCTCTTCGTTCTCAACGCCTCCGCCGCCAAATGACCATTACCGCAGAGCACCATAAACATCCCCTCCGCTATCTGTTGAACGTTCCAATTCCGAGTTGAAGCCGCTTCTAAAGCTGCCGAGAGCAATTCGGATATATCCTTCTCGTTTGGGTTGCCGGTTCGTGCCTTCGCCAAGAAGCTTTGGTTGTATCTCCTCTCAAAGTTAGCCATTAATGGCGTTGGTGTGATCGAGGCATGGATCACTTTCCTCCCCCCGCGGCACTCTCTTGTGTCCTACTCGCTTATAAAGCCGGAGGTGTTATAAGCCTGTGAGATTCTTGAATGGTGGCTCCGGTTGCGTTTCTCCTCTTTGGGCAGCTCGTTGAAATGTGGCCATTTTCTTTACACACATAACAAAACCATTCATTCTTACAATTACTAATGGAGTGGCCAACTCTAGCACATTTATGGCAGTTTGGTCGTTGTCTCCCCTCGCCTGAGCTGTAATGAGCTTTTGAATTTTGTAGAGGAAAAAGAACTGATAAAGGACGAAGAAGAGGACGAAACGATGAAAAACAGTACGTATTATATCACTAAACAAAAATATGAATCATATAATCATTTCAGATCCCTGTAATATTTTTGAACACTCATGGTTCATACTAAAAGTAAGTACTCCCACAATATTTATGTCCTGTCTGTGCGCAATGGTATCAACTGTGCTCAATTAAGTATACCTAATCTTCTTCTAAGAAGTTTGAATATAATCTAGTAGCTAAACAACAGTTTTGAACAACAAAAGTGAACATGGAAGAAGAACAAATTACGACACTCGCAGAATTATGGCGGCATCTTCCAGCACAAAAATCAAATACACTACCATAGGTCCCTGAATATGAACAAAGAAAGAAATGAATTAACAATATGAAAATATCTACAAAGTATCTTATAAATATATTACCTGAAGCTACAGGTTTAGCTATCTTTATCTTCACTGCGAGGTCTTCTTGAGTCTGGAAGAAAAATCAGGTGTTGAAATAAAGAAAAACCTCAAGAACAAAAATAAGTGTGCAAGCACCAGACAGTACCTTAGATGGATTTAAGCAGCATGACACACAATATTCATATGAGTTACAGCACCGTGAAACAAGGTTGCAGCCCCTGTAGAAGGAAAAAATGCAAAGCAGTAGCTAACAAACTTCAATTTTGATTCCAAGATCTACTGAAACGAAGATCAATTCGTAATAAGGAAGATGACTCACTGGCAAGAAAAATCTCTCCCCTCTTCCTGGACAACAGCGTGACCATGAATCAATTGAAAGTGCACTACATACATAACCTGAAAGATAAATGAGTAGTTAAGTATGGGTGCAAAACCAAGAGCCTGTCAAGAAATGAAAAAGATTGTCAACAATTCAGTATGCACTCTGATCTTTGCATTCCACATGCATACAAGTTTTGAACAAATGCTAATCCGTGCTATAGGGTACACACACTTGTACAAAGATCTATGTATATGTTTTAGCACTGTCAACATAACACATCCTGAATCCTGACATCCCTTACATGCAAGCTTAATGTATAATGTCCCTGCCAACCACCACAAATCTCTGAAGCTGTTGTGAGGTTGGGAAACATATATATTAATAACTGTGCTCCAAATTCTCACAAACTGACCATCCCTTTTGTGAGCTAAAACTGCAGTGCAAACTGCAAACTGCAAAGGAATCTTTTTCAATCCATTTTTAATATGCCCCCAGTAGTACCTGGTGGCTCTTATACCATCTGATTGTCTCTGGCTCTCTGCCATTCCACCAAAACTTAAAAGTGGTAGTGAGGTTTAAGGGATATATATTTGTAATCTAACATTTACACAGCGATAAAGAACAAAACTTTACAATATGATCGCCCTGATTCATCTGATAGCATATTATGTACGAACTGAGAACTAGAAGATGAGGTAGAGGAAACAAATTGAATATGTACCACTGTCATCTGTAAGCAGATATCATCCTTGAACAGTACTTCTGCATGAGATTGAGAGTTTTCCTGTAAGACCAACATCCTTCGTGCAGGGATAACGGAATCACCATTGAGCACCGATATCAAGTACAAAGCTAATTTTAGCATTAATGAGAACTGAATTTTATAATTCAAGTGTACCGTATTCAATGCCAGCGTACACCTTGTTAACTCTAATTTGCAACAACAAGGGAGATGAGTGCGAAACCTAGCTCTAATAGGAACCACCACACAGCCCCCATTCTCCACCGCCCAATGGCCAAGAGGTAGAGAAGATGAAGGCGAGCGACGTGTGGTAAATAGGGGATACTCGGAGGTCGGAGCAGACGAAGCAACTACAGGGAAGCTCCTGGCAAACCACAGAGAATATCGTCCTGACCATAGAGGTCGGACGAATTGAGAGGGAGAGTACGGGCATAGAGCCTATGCGGAGAGTGGACGGCGTGATTCGCTGGAGAAGGAAAGAGTATCCGTACGGCCAACTATGATCTATAGAAGATCATACTTGGAAGCGTCTGAGAGAAATATTGTTGAAACGGAGCGGGGAGAGCATCGTAGGGGAAGAACTTCGCCGGAGAGAAAGAGACGGTGGTTAAGAAAGAGGACGAAAAGGGAGAATGGATTCTCTATAAACCTAAAAGAGTTAAGAAGGCAGAGAGGAGAGCTGAAAAGGGATACTCTTCATCTTCGTCAGGAACGACAACAGCTCCAAAAAGTGCCCAGTGTCATAAGTGTGCGGGGAGGGGACACACTATCCACGAATGTAACAACGACTGGTTCTGCTATGCATGTAAGAAGTTTAGGCACATCTCCAAGAACTGCAATAAGAGCAACAAGACGGAAAGCATTCACTCTTTCTCAGCACCGACAATTGAGCCATTTGACGAAGTGGGTAGCAAAAGGGGTCAGGCGAGATCTGAAGAAAGTCAGGATGGGCGTAGGAAGGTCACTAAGGTGATCATAACTCCAACCCTGATTATGGCTGATTTTGAGAACCGCCTTAAGCTCTGCATCATGCTTAAGGTACACACCGGAAACTCATCAACTAAAGAGATCAAGGGATTGCTTTCTGAGAGTGTTAGACCATCGTCAAGACTGAATTGGGAATTGCAGAAAGTGAAAGAAGATGTGCTAATGGTATATTGCAAGACGGAAGAGATTACGAGAAAGCTGCTTTCGTGCAGGAGCCTGGACGGGGAGGAGTTCTACATCACAATAAGTAGGTGGTCGAGAAGCTATGGTGCGATGAAGATCGACTCTCTACCAGTGGTATGGGTTCGTCTATTTAATCTACCATTTCACTGTTGGGTTAGGTCGGTTTTTTAAAAATTTAGTTCACAATTTTGGATACCTTATCGCCATCGACAAGAATACGAACCTCCAAATCAGACGAGAGTATGCAAAGATCTAAATTGGAGTGGAGGACCTAAGCCTTATTCCGTCAATTATCATAGCTCAGTTTGAGGAAGATAGACATGAGATTAAAGTCATAGTAGAGAGAGAAAAAACAAATTTCGTTCGTGAATGCTTCGGAGTAGTCCGGTTCGAATTCGAAAACAGAGGCAAAAGGGGGGCGGGAGGTAGAAGATGCACCGCTACTGTTGGATTCTACATCACCAGATCACAATCGTCCATCGGGTGAGGAGCGCCACAAACAATCAGCCACTCCCAAACCATCGGATCGAGGACAGATTAATCTTGGACGTCCAACACAGCAAACACTGGATCGGTTGCATGTAGGGAATCAGAAGGATAACTGTAAAGGTGGAGTAGGGGGAGAGGGACCTAAGATTGGGTCTACAAAGGATGTGACAGAGGTGACGGGACGTGTGGGAGGTGGGGAAAAGATGGGGCCAGGGGAAATGACGATACGAGGTACTGTTCATGTGAAATTTAAGGAGCCATAGCTTCAAAAATGTGTTAGTGGCGGGGGGCCCCACGAAGCGACAGGCAGAACTCTTGACTCTATCAACTGTAGATTTTAAGGAAGCAGTGGACTTAGCGGTTAGAACGGTGACCAAAAGATTTTTTGAAACTGGGCCAGGCCCATGGGTGGAAGCAAAAGGTTCAACAAATGATTTAGAGGATGGGCCTACCAAACGATTTATGGGGGAGCAAACGAATAAGAAGTTGGTGACTGTCCAAGGTGAGGAGATTGTATCTGATCACATGGGGAAAGAAGGCAACACGGGAGACGAGGATTATGGGGGGGGGGGGATTCCGCCAACAGAGACAACAAAGAGGTTGAATCGGAGGGGGATATGGACCAAGGGTCTAAAGGGGAGTCCTCTAGAGACGAAGGCAAAATTAAGGCGTTAAAAGAAGTAGGCATTGAGATTAATGAGTCAGACGGTGAATTCGAAAAATGGGAGAGTAGGGTGAAGGAACTAACACCGGTCATTCCAAACAGCATGGAATTAGAGAACATAGATCTGCCTATCGTGACATTAGGGAAAGCTCTAGATGATGCTAAGAAGAAAAGCAAGAGGCAAATTGACAGATGGGGATCCAAAGGACTGAGCGAGGAGGACCTAATCAGATCTGCAGCTAAAGCTAAGGAACCAGCTTCGACATGTGGAGGTGCGTTCTCAATTTTGAACTTTATGTTAGATGATAAACTACTTTATTATGCTACTATGTTAGGTTTAGACATGGGTTCCCCCAGTATAGATCAATTAGTTAGGATTAATATCAATTAGTTAGGGTTAATATCCTTAGAGAGGAAGCATATAGACTAGGTCTTTAGAGCTATCTTTGTTTAGGGAGGTAGATTGGGTAGATGAGGTTATAATTTAGTATCCATGTGTTACATCTTCTGGAATGTTGGAGGAATTCGTACGAGGGTTAAGAGTAGATTAGTGAATGACACTATCGCTAGGATTAAACCTTCTATTTGCACTCTTTAAGAAACTAAGATTGTTGATCCTAAAATTAACGACTTCAAGGGACTTAGGTCGTTAAGAGACTTTGTTTGGAGATTCAAGACGTCCAGGGGGATGTCGAGGGGTATAGCAGTAGGGGTAGATTCGAATATGTTTGATTTTATAGATGACTTTGTGGGGAACTTTTCAGTTACGGTTAGAGTCAAGCGAAAGGCCGATGGTTGGGAACATTTGATAACATCGGTATACGGCCCATGCATACCAAGTCTTAGACAAGGGTTTTGGGAGGAGATTCGTAACATTCGGGAGACATGGGATGGGCCGTGGGTTGGGGGGGGGGATTTTAACATCACTAGATTCGCCAACGAACATAGAGAGACATGCACTAATGAGAGAGACAGACAACACTTCAACCACATCATCATTAATTTGCATCTCATTGAAATCCAAGCGAATGATAGGAGATTTACCTGGACAAACATGCAGGCTAACCCTACCTTAGCGAAGCTAGATAGAGTTTTGGTGTCTACGGAATGGGAGGAGTTATTCCCCTTAGCGACAGTTAGATCCATTCCTAGATCGACCTCTGACCATATCCCACTCATTCTCGAGGGGGACAACATGAGGAAAGCACCGAGCCGACAGTTTAGATTTGACAAAGCGTGGTCTTTCAGTAGTAATCTCAGGACGGTCATTAAGAACTCATGGGTGGTGCCATCCAACATAGCAGATGCGATAACCAACTTGAACACCAAACTGCGAAGATTGCGTAAGTGCTTAAAGAGGTGGGCGAAACAAGAATTCGGTGAAACCAAAAGAAGAAAAGAAATGCTGGGACTGAGGGTTCAAGAGTTAGTTACTACTGAAGAAGAGAGATGTCTTCAACTTGCAAAATTTGAAGAATTGGGTAACAGCAGAGCAAAATTACACCCAATAGGGGAAATGGAAGAGTGCTATTGGAGACAGAGATCTAGGATACAATGACTTAAGGAAGGAGATTCGAATACGATGTTCTTCCATAAGGAAGCAAATAGTAGAGGACGGCACAACCAAATCGGGGGCTTATTCATGGGAGAAGAGTGGACAGAGGATAAGGCAGAAGTTAGAAACCATATTGACAAGGCATTTAGAGAGCTGTTGGGAAAGAAGAGATCCTTGAGATGTAATCTGAGCTCGGAGATGTGGAATGACTCAAGGATTGAGGGGAGCGACGGCTTGGAAGAGCAATTCTCGGAAGAGGAGATTCTTAAAGCAATTAAAGGTCTGGGCCAGGATAAGGCATCGGGACTTGATGGATTCTCGATCCTGTTCTACGCACAATACTGGTCAAACATTAGGAAAGACTTGTTAGACATATTTCAGGGACTATTTCGGGGAATAGAGCAGATCGAAAGACTTAATTATGCGAATATAATCCTCGTCTCGAAGAAAGCGGAAGTGGTGAGGGTCGGGGACCTGAGACCAATTAGTCTGCTTAACGGATCCTTCAAAATCATCACGAAGTTTTTAGCCAATAGACTATCGCCACACTTAAATGACATTGTCGATGAGGCTCAGAGCGGATTTATTAAAGGAAGAGATATCTTGGATAGCATAGCTCAGCACATGAATTGGTCTTCAGAGGTAACAAAGACAAAGTTGATGGCTTTCTTCTCAAATTAGATTTCGAAAAGGCCTATGATACGGTGGAGTGGGACTGTATGGAGGCACTACTTCTAAAAGGATTCGGAGAGAAATGGAGGTTGTGGATGAAGATGTGTGTCAGAAATGGTAAATCCTTGTCCAATTTAATGGGGGAAGAGGAAACGAAATCAAATGTCAGAGAAGGCTGAGGCAGGGCGACCCACTTTCACCACTGATTTTCACAATTGTGGCTGAAGGACTTGCAGAAATGAATAAGAAAGGAATAACGGGAGGGACGATCAAGGGGGTGTATATTAAAGGAATCTCAATGCCACTTTCAATACTACAGTATGCTGACGACACTCTGCTATTTGGGCAGGGTAACGTGGAAGAAATAGTATCCCTACGATTCTTACTGAGATGCTATGAATACTGGTCCATGTTAAAGGTGAATCTTCATAAGAGTTGCGTGATTGCACTTAGTAACAAGACCAATGCAAATTCCATGGGGGAGATATCATCTTTATTAGAGTGTAAGGTTGAACAGTATCCTATCAGGTACTTCGGTACTCCTATCAGACCAGGAAAGATGGTGAAGGATGATTGGGTGCCTCTTGTAACACCCCGTAATTTTCAAAGGGTATAAAATAATATATATGAGGTAGATATAAAATGATGGCGGATATGTATAATTGGTATATGAAAGAAAATAATAAATGGTGGGGGGCTGTTATAAGGCTTTGAATGCATGAGTAGTAAATATGTGAATTGTATGGAATAGTAATGGATGGGGGGCCCACGGGATTGAAAGCATAGTATTAGTGCTGTTTGAAATTGGTGATGTGCATTGTGCACGGGAGGATTTGATAAAGAGGTAAAAGTGATTAAACTTAGTACCATATCGTTAATTTCCAAAGAATAAATAATATATAAATAACATAGTCTATGATCAAGAGTCGCCAATCTGGTTAACCACCTTTTGAGAGGCAGCCTGTGGTGGGCAGTTGTACTACATAGTATCTAATTTGTCTTATAAATTGTATAAATTGTCTGAGCTAGGGGCAGAGGCATTACAAATGGTATCAGAGCCAACTTTCGACACCGAGTGTGGGTAAGAGTGGGCGAGATGTATGCCTGAGATGGAGCTAGCAGATGTACATGTATGCCTGAGAGGGAGCGGGGTTGGGGCCAGGTCACCCGGTAAATCCACGGAGGTGGGCTAGGGGACTGGACAATACGTAGAATTAGGCTACGGTGCAGCTAGCAGAATCAGGGTACTCCACTCCACATCGGCTAGAAAAGAGATCCTGCACTGGTTGTGCATGTCCCGTGCTCAGCGAGGACGCTGATTTCTGAAGGGGGGATGTGTGTAACACCTCGTAATTTTCAAAGGGTATAAAATAATATATATGAGGTAGATATAAAATGATGGCAGTTATGTATAATTGGTATATGAAAGAAAATAATAAATGGTGGGGGGTTGTTATAAGGCTTTGAATGCATGAGTAGTAAATATGTGAATTGTATGGAATAGTAATAGATGGGGGCCCACAGGATTGAAAGCATAGTATTAGTGCTGTTTGAAATTGGTGATGTGCATTGTGCACGGGGTGATTTGATAAAGAGGTAAAAGTGTTTAAACTTAGTACCATATTGTTAATTTCCAAAGAATAAATAATATATAAATAACATAGCCTATGATCAAGAGTCACCAATCCGGTTAACCACATTTTGAGAGGCAGCCTGTGGTGGGCAGTTGTACTACATAGTATCTAATTTGTCTTATAAATTGTATAAATTGTCTGAGCTAGGGGCAGGGGCGTTACACCTCTGGTGGAAAAGATTGAGAAGAAATTGGATGGTTCGAAAGGAAAGTTCTTATCGCTTGGAGGTAGAATCACTCTCATCAACTCCGTGCTCAGTAGCCTTCCAACATATCTGATGTCTATTTACGAGATCCCTCAATAGGTTATCGATAGAATCGATAAATGTAGGCACCGGTTTCTATGGAAAGGAAGCCACGAGGAGACCAAGGGGTTGCACCTGATGAAATGGGATAAGGTATGTAAAAGGAAGGAATTTGGTGGAATGGGCATTGTAAATCTGCAAGATATGAACAAGGCACTACTGTCCAAATGGTGGTGGAAAATATACAAGCAACGAACGACATGGTGGAATAAATCATTCATGAGATATCGAAGAAGAAAAATCGTTAGGTTCGGGGGTAGATGCAAGCATGGTAAGGTATCATATATGTGGAAATGTATTGCGAAGGTTGGGGATATCTATCACTCGAACACGAGATGCAAGATAGGAACAGGACAAATGAGGTCTGCTTCAACTACTTGCTTCTAAGCGAGTACGAAGCGTTTCACCATTCGGAATTGCTCCCACAGCTGTTGATAATCTCTAAACGACTCGCTTGGAGTCCAACACTTAGTTCGAATCTGCTTCAACTACTTGCTTCTAAGCGAGTACAAAGCATTTCACCATTCGGAATTGCTCCCACAGCTGTTGATAATCTCTAAACGACACGCTCGGAGTCCAACACTTGGTTCGAATCTACTTCAACTACTTGCTTTTGAGCGAGTACGAAGTGGTTCACCATTCGGAATTGCTCCCACAGCAATTGATAATCTCTAAACGACAAGTTCGGAGGCCAACACTTGGTTCGACGCAACTTTTGCTACTTGCGAACGAGTGAGTACAAAGTGGCTCATCATTCGGAATTGCTCCTACAACCGTTGACACTCGCAAATGCTAGCAAAACACACAAGTTCAAGAAATAAGTGCTATTTCATTAAAGTTTGAGGTACAAGTCTAACTACGGACCAACAACTCATCTTTACATCGGATACAAAACTCATGAAACAAAGATTACAAAATTACAGAGATCTTCTTTAACCCCTCCTAGGAAGTGGAATGCTTCTCTTAAGTGACAAACGAGGCCGGCGAACACCGTGTTGTTGTGACCGTACATCTGTGGAGGTCTCCAAACCGGCGAGCCGAGTTGCATCTCCGGCACCTAAGAGCCTAAGCGTTGTCCCGACAGATGCATCGCTCGACGATCCAGCCACTCCGCTCTGTGCATCCCCAGGGCACCTCGAGATGGGGGGCGAACGTAGCACCAACTCGCAGAACGACCTTCCTTGTGCGTACTCCCCTCAGGAGCAAGAAGTGCTCCTGACGTTGCTCCCCTCCGAAAGACATTGTAGCCGATGATTCTCCGCCTCTAACTCAATGACTCGTTCCTTCAGCGAGTCATCCGTTACCCTGATCTTCAGGCAAGGAATCCGACTCGAACTACCCATACGAGAAGCCTCGATGATGGTCCTCTGAAATTGCACCGCCTCCAAGCTCTTCTCGAGTACCACATTCTTCAGCCCATCTCTCTCAGCCCTGACTTTGAACAAAGACTAACGAAGGAACTTGAGCCTCAAGCCTTGGTTGAAGGCCATCGAGGGACTCGTCTCCTCCCCTTCAGGGGGTACTTTGTGAGCCTTCTCCTTTAGCCGTTTTAGCTCAGAGGTGCGATAGGCCAACGTCAGCTTAAGATGTCCTAGTTCCTACTCGGTCCTGAAAATCCCCTCTCGGCTTCGAGTGAGGGCTAACCTAGCAACTCCTAGATCCGACCGGAGGTGAGATACTTCGGCCACTTCGACCATCTGAGATGCTTCGACCATTTGATATGCTTCGGCAATCTAAAAAGGTAGGGACATGACGACACTAAGTTTAAGAAGCTCCTACGGGAACAGCTCACATGCAAAACATAACTCAAGCTCAACACTTAGTCGATTTTCATTAAAATCCACAAGTACAAAAAGCGGTGGCCAGTCCGCTATCAGGCATCACTACAAAAGATTCTAGGCAAAAATCTACGACTAAAATATGAAGAAGAAATTAAGGAAGTTGAGTATCCACCTCGGCAGATGGATCCGCCAGGAGTGCCAATGCGTGGCCGCACCCCTCAGCTATCTCTGATGCTGGTGCCATCGCCAGTGGGGGTTCCGTCACTACGGTCTGCTCGCCGTCAGCCTCTCCACCTTCCTCAATCTCTGTCTCCTCCCCCTCATCATCGGGAAACAAGTAGTACCCCGAACAATCGAAACCGGGGAGGCATTCACCGACGTCATTCAGGGCCTTAGTGTAGGCCTTCCGCATATTCTTCTCTAGGTAGCTGATAGTCTTTTTCTTCGCCGCGGCCTTGGCCTCCCGTACGGCTACGTCCCTCGCGAAAGAGGCCTTCTCCAGCTCGGCGGCCCTCTCCCGAGCTGCCTCCTCCTTCTCCAGGGCGGCAGACTTCTTTGTCTTCGCCAATGCCTCCTCCAGGAGTTTGATCTGGGCAGCTTGCGTCTCCGCCAAAGCGCGGCTGCCTCTAGCTCCCTTTTAGCCTTCGACCGCTCGATTCTCTCCCGATCCTGCAAAGCCTTCAGCTCTTTCTCCTGCTCCGCCACTCGCCTCATCAAGTGGCTGAAGTGGCAGATTACCTACGAGAAAACAAGTAGTGTAAGGAAGGAGAACAAGAATCAAGCAAATAACTTCACATCCAGAACTTACCGTCATCTGTGACTTCGCAATCTCCAAGGCAGATTCGCCTACAGTCCCGTGCTCCATCGATGCCTTTTCCTTGGGCGTGGCCAAGTTGCAAACGGCGTCCATACAGCTCGTCGAGTCTCCAAGGAAACCGTCGTGCCTTAGGATTTGCCAATCCGGTACGAAGATCCTCTTTAGCTTGTCCGTAAGCATGGTCTCGGCCACCTTCGTGCGTGGCAGGGCCTGAAGAGCGAGCGTGGCCGAAAGATCAAGTTCTCTCACCGGCCGAGCAACTGGAGCAGGCACAGCCTCCAAGTCGATAACGGGAGCGACGACGCTCTCGCTTTTGATCGCCTTCGACGGTGTCGGTCGGACGACAGCATATTTCCTCCTTTTCTCCTCAACCCGCTTGCCGCTCAGAGCCGAACACCTATTCATGATATCTTCTAAGTCCATACCTACGGACCCTGCAGTGAAAGATAACAAAAACAAGATTAAGAATTTTTATACTATTGAAATGTTCAGAAGTGCGATCGACGTAAAGAACTCGTACTAAGGTTCATCAGACTAAGGCTTCCCCCAAAGTGACTCTCCTCGGAGATATCCTTTGAGTGCATCGTAGGTCGATCCAAGAGGATGTCGACCATTTTGTCCTCCTCAGGGCTCAAGGTCGGCTCCATCTCGCCCTCTTTAGCACATCTTCCCTCCACATCGTGGGAATGTCCCACGGCTTCTTACCCCGAACAAGAAAGTACTTATCTCTCCAGCACTTTACGAAGTCGGGATTGTCAACCAATTTAACGCCCTTCCGGGCAGTCAGGTAAAAGCGATACTCCGTTGGTGTCTTTTGGTGGATCTTGTATAATCGGCAAAGCACGTTGAGTTTAGGCTCGATCCCTGCGGCTTGGCAGTGAAGGACAAACCCTGTGACTTGCCTCAAGATGTTCGGCATGAGCTGTATTGGACATACCCTATACCATTGTAGCACCGCCCTTATGAAGGGATGGAGAGGAAGGCGGAGCCCAGCGTGGAAGGCGTCGAATGGAAACACGCACATGTCGGAGGGAAGCGAAGAGCAAGACCTGAACCCTGGGCTAGGGACGATGAGATCAAACTCCGGAGGGATCATGAAGCACATCCGGATGATTCGCAGGTCCGACTCTTTTAGAATGCTGACAATTTCGTTCGCCTCCGTGCATTCCCTTGGCACGTTCTTCTCATAAAACTGTGCCATGCCGTGCTCCGCACGCCTTAGCTCCTCAGCGCCAAACTGTCGGATTCCCACAAGGGTTGACACGACGATCGAATGCCTTCCAAACTTGCCCATCCTCCAATCTCTCTGCATAGTCCCCACCACCGATGAAGAAAAAGCCACCTCTCCGCCGTTCTCTTCGACAACAAGATCCTCTTCTACGACCGCTTCGACTTCCGGAGAGGACAGAACCACGATGCCCTTCCCCTTGTCAATCTTAGAAGCAATGGACAGAGGGCTACTTCGGGCTAACCCGAGGAGGAGGCATCTTCGCCGAAAAACACCTTAGACATCCTTTTAAATTATAATAAATTACCTGTGAGTTGACAACCACGGGAGCTTTGTTAAGTTATCAAGAGTATTTAAATAAAGACTTTACATCCGAAAACTCGAAAATAGCTTTAGATTTGGTCATTTTTCGTAATAAAGTTCAAAATGTGTTTTCTCAAGATGTTTTTAATTATTACTTGGTTAATAGTATAACATGTTGTATTGACAACTTCTGCCTAAAAAGATTTAGGAAGATCATTTTTACTAAGCATGGTGCGAGTTATTTCTTGAAGAGATCAGTTTTTTCTCTCAACAACCCCATTTTGTTGGAGAGTGCAAGGACAAGCGAACTTATGTTTTATTCATTTTTCATCTCAAAAGATATGACGAGTTTATTTATAATTTCCCACCATGTTCACTGTGAATAGTTACATTGGTAAGACTTCACATTTTCAACTCTACAAAATTTTTGAACGATATGAGAAATTTCATCCTTTTGTGATAAAATAACAACCCAAGTAAATCTACTATAATAATCAACAAAAACAAAAATATATCGTGCACCTCCAATACTACGTGTACGTGATGGTCCAAAAAGATCAATGTGCAAGAGTTCAGGAGGTGGAGGAGTTGATACATTTTTCTTAGGTTTGTGAAAGCTTTTGATTTGCATACCAAATTGACCTGAGTCACATTATTTTCTTTCTCAAATTTGATTTTTAGAATATCTCGTACAAGTTCTTTGTTTACCAATTTGTTAAGATTGTCCATTGTTGTATGTCCAAGCCGCTGTGCCAAAGCTAACCGTCTTCATTTCTAGCTACAAAAAACTTCATATTTTCTTGTGATAATTTATTAGAATAATAACATGAAAATTATTTCAATGATTAACAGTAGGTAGTCGAGAATCACTATTATCTAATGCAACACATACATGCTTGTCAAATGTCACAATATAATTTTTATCACATAATTAGCTAACACTAAGCAAATTATGCTTTAAACAACTTACCAAAATCACATCATTAATGGAGCATGATTAACCAAAATTAATTTTACCTTTACCAACGGTTTTACCAATACGATTATCTCCAAAGATGAATGTCTTTCCCATTTTCCTTTGATAGTGATGCAAAATATTTGCTATCGCTATTCATAAGATTTGAGCATCCACTATCCAGGTATCACCGACCTTTAGGTTTTGCGTGTTGATACACCTACACTAAAATTAGTGGGTATAACTTTTGGTGCCCAAGTTTGTGTTGTTCCCGCAATTTCATTCATCTTCACCCAAACAAAATTAATATAATTTTTTAAAGCACAGTTATAGGAAATGACATAATTTACAACAATAATGATAAGTAATACGAGTATGCCTTGGTTCATACACATTTGAAAAGTTATTTTTTGATTTGCATTCATGTGAGTAACTGCATATGTGTATGACAAGATTGCTTAAGAGTTTTGACGTTCTTGTGTATCGTTGTAACCAAGTCCTCGGCTATCATGAAAGATCTTGATTGTTTTTTCATAAAATAAGTGGGCCATTTTTCGTATTTTTTCAATAGTTGCTTGAAACACAATTATCTACGATAAAGCCTCTTTCTGGTGTGATCATCATCTTTGGTATTCCAACAAAGAGTATCAAGAGCTGCATAAAGTTATCTATTATGTTCTAGGGCTTCTTTACAACCTTCCACTACTTCGTCAAACTTTTCTTTGCATTTATTAAGTTCAATAGCGAGCTTAGCAATATGAGCATATTTCTCATGGATTACTTTTAGATTTTCATTATTTGTTGATAGAGATGTTTAATTATTCTTTCAAGCATTCATTTTCCTTTATCAATAAATCATGATCTGTTTGAACTAACTCAAATTTTTCAATGCTTAAAAAATTTGCATCTTTCAATTTTTCGTTTCAAGTAATACACGAATCATGTGATCCATTACACATTTGCTTATATTGTTTAAGCCCACGACTAAGTTTGTTTGCATAATCATTTAAAGCATTACAAATATCAACTAATTCATCATAAGTAGGTTCTTCAATTACCTCTTCTTGGAGTGATGATTGGCCCTCATCATTTTCATGAGCCATAAATCCGAAGTCATTATGTGCTTGCTCATCATCGTTGTCGCTTGAATTTGAATCGGGCCAAGTTACCCTCAAAGCCTTTTTTTTAAAATTTGGGCTTGGAATGTATGCTTTGTTTCTATCGTAAGAGAGATGACAGTTTGCACGGATATGTCCGAGCTTTTACATTTATAGCACGCATCTTCCTTGCCATTGTCTTTTCCTCTATAAAACCTACCATATTTCTTATATTTAAGATACTTACTAAATTGTTTGGCCAACAATGCGATATCCTCGTTAGATTCTTCGTGGTCTGAATATGAATTTGTATGTCGTGATGTAGCGGCTTTCAGGGCGATGGTCTTCTCTTCGGTTTTGGGAATGATCCCAATGTTCTGCCTGTATCTTTTCATCTCCGCCATCTTCATTTCATATGTTTTTTGTTTGCCCTAAAAGGTATAGTAATCGAATCGCTTCTCTTTGAGTCTCCCACATAGCAGCAACTTTGATATCCCATTTCGATGTAAAAACTTATGAGTTTCCGACATTTCGGTCATCATTTAACCCCTTACCCAAGCTTTCAAGTTCGTGGGCAACTATGTCAAAGCGAGCCAACATCTAGTCTATGTTTTCACCTGGACTCATACGAAAAACATTAAACTTATAAAAACATAATATAACTTTAGCTTTTACCTCAGACGCGGTTCTCCCTTGACGTTTTAACATGTCCCATATCTCATAAGCAGTTTTGCAGTTGCACCCATATCGCATAAGTTCCTCATTGTTTAGGTCTGCATATAATGCTGTAGCTTTGGAGTTTGCATTTGTCACGCCCCGCTTCCCAAAATACGGGAATACGAGTACGTAACTGAGGCCCAGTGAATGATGCGAAAATACCATTCATAAGCTGTACAGGTAACTCAATAACAAGATAACAAAACAAACCACGCAAGCATGTAAAATCACAATATGATAACAAAACCTATAACATAACCAACAACTGGGAATAAAAACATAGTTACGGGTCAAACATGCCTGGAATACAATAAAGAGTAGCATGAAATAAAAACATGAACTAGAGATAAAATGAAAATAAACAAGACTAAAACACTTGATCAGCAACACCTTCGGATAATTCTCCATCCGGGCCTGCAAGTACATTACTACAAAAAAAAGAAGAAACAAGAAGATACCCGTTAATGCAAGTCACGGGCCGCAAGTGGTACAAGCTAAAGGGACAAGTATAAAAACAAAACAAGAAGCAGGAAAAAGAGCAAGGAACCAAGAATCATTTATTAGAAGAAATACAACATGTAAACAGGATCATAAACGAGACATCACGAAAACAAGTGGCATGTAAACAAGTAATCAAGTAATCAAGTAAACAAGTCAACATGAACATGTACCTGTAATTGGATCATGCAGATGTATGTGTTAATCTTATGTCTTTTATTAATTCTATCTAGGTAGCACTTCATGCATCCATACTTTTACTATATGGTTGCTACATACAATCAGTTACGCTTAGGCCTAGTGGTGGATTTTATAGGTCACGTACTCGGGAAAAACATATAAAGTGAAACATAGTATCTTATATCGAGATACGTGGAAATATATAACGTGAAACATATATAGTGAAACATAGTGTAAACTTATAGCGTGAAACATATAAACATATAATTCGCAAACTTGCTTGCAACTTGCAAACTTGTAACTTGCATCGGAAAACCACGAGCTCCCGTCTGAGTACACTCTTCTATATTGCCCACTACTAGATCTTTACCCTTATACCCCGGCTTGTTACTTTTATTAATTTTAATCAACAATAACGGCAAAACACATTTAAACTACTATCACAATCATGCATATAATCATATATAACCCTAAGAGTACATATGTGTGATCAATCGTGTTCATGTAATGCATGTGGCAACAAGGTATTCGTGATCATATACAAATACGGGATCGGTGGATTATGTGTAGATTTCAATTCGACCGAAGAATACGAATTAGAGTCAAAGAATATACTTGCGGTATTTTACAAAGAAAGCTTGTACGAGAACAAACAGATTGTATAAGAGAATACTTGCCTGATAACCGACGACGATGATACTTAGTACAAGAATAACGGGATCAGAATCCCGAACAGCGAAGCACGTGCAAGATATGTGGTAGAAATTCCAAAACAGCAAACAGCAACTCCACTTCTCCACAACAGTAAACACACAACCCAATCCTCTTCACAAACACCAAACAGCAAGCAAGACCAAACTACAAATCCACCACACAACTTCCACACCGGATCTTCACACAACACCGAACACCAAACACCACACACCCCAAACAGCAAACAAATCACCCCAGTTCTCCTCCTCCACATCGACAGATAAGGAGAGAGAGAAAGAGAGCGCGGGAGAATGGGAACTGCGACGGTCTGGCGACGCTAGCAAACGGAGAGCGGTGCGACGGTGACTGGACTACGACGGAGTGGCGACGAGCGAACGGAGAGCGGAGCGACAGCGGGAGACTGTAGTGCTCGAGGTGTCGGAGACGGGGCTCGAGCGGAGGAAGAAGGAGAGTGGCGGTAGAGGTCGAGCGAGGACTCGACGGCGAAGGCGGAGGCCTCGGGGTTGATAAGAAGCAGTCTAAAGGTCGTGAAGGAGCGGCGAGGACTTCGGTGCTCGACGTGGAAGACGAGTGAAGGTGGGTTGAGTGATGTCGACAATGGCAGTGGACTCGCGGAGCTTCGATCGGTGAGGTGCGGCGCAATGTGGAGGCGAGCCGGTGGCGGAGCGAGGAGCTTGAGACGAAGGGAGACTTCGAGTGGGGAAGACGAGCAGCAATGAAGGCAGCAACAGGGAAGGCGATGGTGGCGAGCGAGCGGTTGAGGAGCGACTGCGACGGAGGCTCGAGGCGGAGCGTCGAATCCTACAACGGCAAGTGGAAGGGGTCGGCAATGGCTGCTGCGAGGCGACTCGACGGTAATGGCAGAATGGTCGAGCGAAGATTGGCGGAGACTGGGGCGACGCTTCGGGACTGTTAGATATTATTATAGTCCCATATTGGTTGTAGAGTTGTTTTGATATTTGTTCTCCTCCTATATATAGGTGGTATTGTACTTGGTTGAACTCAATTCAATATTCAGTATTATTTTCATCTCTCTCTGATTTATAACATAGTATCAGAGCCAGTTACTCAATTTTTCTTATCTTAAAATTTTTTCATCCAAAAATTCTCAAATTCCAACAGCCAAAGTTATACAAATTTCTTCCAAAAAAAAAAAAAAAAAAAAAAATCCAAAGTCATCTTCTTCAACTCCAGATCGTCATCTTCAGAACTTCAACTCCAAATCAGATACCAAAGTCATCTTCTTCAACTCCAACTACACATCTGAACTTCAGATCCGAACTTCAAAATCCAGTGTCATCAAATCCCATCGCCATCAGATCGTCATAAAATCCCGCCGGTATCAGATCGTATTCAGATACCAAAGTCATCTTCTTCAACTCCAACTACACATCTGAACTTCGGATCCAAACTTCATCTTCTTCAGATCCGAACTTAAAAATCCAGTGTCATCAAATCCCGTCGCCATCAGATCGTCATCATATCTGAACTAGCCGCCCCTCCCAAACCCTAGCCGCCTGCTCTCCTCTCCTACCTCAACCTTTATAATCCTAATTCTGTATTAACCCTACCCAAAACCCATTACCCGTTACAACCCGAAACCCTACTTCAGTATTGTCTTCAAAAAAAAAATCCGAAAAAAAGAAAAAAGGAAAAAAAAAGTTGAGATTTTTTTAAATTATTATTATCATTATTGTTATAGTTATATATATATATATATATATATATATATATATATATATATATATATATATATATATATATATATATATATGTACTACTACTTAATGGAATCTCAGTCTCTCCCACATATTTCCGCCTCCACTGACTTTCTAGATGCAACCGCCTCTCGTTCCTCCTCCAGATTCAAACAGCAGCAGCATCACTTTCAGTCTGCCTCTGGCCTCCTACCTTCTCCTAACATCATTTCTCACCCTATCTCACCTCTACTTCCGACACCGGTAGCACCGTCCTGTGCCCTAAACCGATTCAGACACCAGTAGCATCTCCCTCCACATTATGCTCTCAGTCACAGCAGCCCTCGCAGTGCGTCGTCCCTCACATCCTCGGCCATGCCCGTCACTCCAGTCTTGCCATCTCCTGCTGATTGGACTAATCTTCAGCAACGCCCCACACAGCTAGAACTACAGCTCATTGGTCAGTCTATCAATGCTGGCTCCTCTACTTCTGCACTTTCTGCCACTCCTGGTATGAATTCCTTCTGAATTTTAGATTCTGGTGCATCACATCATCTCAGTAGTAATCAGATACTATTCTCCACCTGCACGGTACTTCTCTCTCACTCTCCATCTCTACACATAGCTGATGGCTCACCACTTCTGATTGCACACTCAGAAATAATTAGTTCTCCCACACTCACATTACCATATGTTCTTTATGCTCCTTATTTATCAATAAACCTTATTTCTATTAGTGCATTGTGCGATAGTAGTCTTCTCGTTACTTTTGACTCTTTAAGTTGTTCTATTACTGATTCTGTCACCGGTGAGGAATTTGGGCGTACTAGTAGTCAGGTTCGTCTATATTATCTAGATTTTCTTTGTGCACACCACTCTCCTAGTTTTGTCGGTATTGTTTTCTCTAATACTGATCTGTGGCACAGACGTTTAGGTTATATTAGCGCATCACGACTCCAGAATATAGCTCGCAGTGATGCCCTTAGTTCTCTCACTTTTAAATATTTATCTGATTGTCATGGTTATCATTTGGCCAAACATATTGCCCTACCCTTTAGTCACAAAAGAACTTCTGAAACCACTCATCCTTTTCAACTTGTTCATTCTGACATATGGGGACCCTCTCCCGTACCTTCGTAGAAAGGGTATCTCTATTATGTTGCCTTCATCGATGACTTCACTAGACATGCATGGGTTTTTCTTATGCGTCTGCGATCTGAGATACCTGATATTTACCGTTTCTTTACAACTATGATTCACACTCAGTTCGGTGTGCGCATTAAGAATTTTCGATCAGACGGTGCACGTGAGTACACTTCCACCACTATGAGATCGATCCTTCAGTCTCACGGCACCTTTTTTCAACAATCATGCCCTCACACACATGAGCAGAATGGAGTAGCTGAACACAAGCATCGTCACATCCTTGAGATGGCTCGTGCTCTTTTACTCTCTTCTTCCACTCCTAGTTCTTTCTGGGCCGAAGCCATCATGACCTCTGTTAGTGTTATTAATATTACTCCCTCGTCTGTCCTAGCTGGTATGATGCCTTATGAGGCTCTTTATCATTCACCTCTCGACTACCGTATGCTCCGTACTTTTGGGTGCACCTGTTACGTCATTCTCCCTCCTACTGAGCTCACGAAGCTCTCTGCTCGTGCTGCTAAGTGCGTTCACCTAGGTCTTAGTCCTGAACACAAAGGTTATCATTGTTGTAACACCCCGTAGTTTTCAAAAAAAAAAAAGAGTAAAAATATGTGTATATATATATAAATTATGTTCAAAAGATATAAAGTATAGTGACTGATTGTATATATTTGGTAATATAATGGATTTGGAAATGTATGGAATGGTATGCATGGGTGGGGGCCACGTAAAATGGTGAAACAGCACATCTGTTGTTGCTTGAATTCTTTGAATGTGGTTGACTTTGGTCAACCTTGGCATGCATTCGGTAGAGTATGGGAAGGAAATGTCCCATATCGGAAATTTCATATAATAAAATATAATATAAATACTAAATGCCAAGGATCAAGAGTCACCTAATCGGTTAACCAACTTTTGAGAGGCAGCCTGTGGTGGGCAGTTGTACTACATATTATCTAATTTGTCTTATAAATTGTATAAATTGTCCGAGCTAGGGGCAGGGGCGTTACAATTGTTTTGATCCATCGGCGGGTCGTGTTCGTATTTCTCGGCATGTATCCTTTGTGGAAGACCCCCTTACTACCTGACTTTCCCTGAGGATACCAGATTTCTCGATTCCCCAGTTGTTGCTAGCCCCCCGACTTTATCTTCCCGCATTCCTTTCGATCCCACTCTCCTGGCGCCATTCACATCTCCTGCAGTCCTTACACCTATTGTTCCCCCTACCGAAACACCACCTGCATCTCCACAGCAGCCAGCACCCATCCAACCTACTTCCCCATCGACACATGCACCTAATCCACCGTCCTCACCCCCACACCCTGTCAGTCCACCACCTCTTCGTCAGTCTACCCATTCCACTTCTAGTATTCCTCCGGCACGTTATACACTTGATGTCACTGGTCCTTCTTACCAGTTTGGTTTTGCTACCCTAGCTTCTTATTCACCACAGTGTTATGCTTATCTCACTGCTACACACTCTACACGTGAGCCCAGAACCTATCAAGACGCAATTCAATATCCTGAATGGAGGAAAGCTATTGTAGAGGAATTCAGTGCATTTGATCAGACTGGTACTTGGGATGTTGTTCCTCTGCCAGAGGGCGTTCAGCCTATTAGCTGCAAGTGGATCTTCAAGGTCAAATATTAACCTGATAGTTCTATTAAGCGGCACAAAGCTCATCTAGTAGCGCGAGGATTTACTCGGGAGCATGGCATTGATTATGATGAAACCTTTGCTCCCATTGCACAGATGACTACTGTTCGCACTCTTCTTGCTGTTGCAGCCATCCGCCAATGGCCATTATACCAGATGGACGTGAAGAATGCTTTTTTTCATGGTACCTTATCTGAGGTTGTTTATATGGATCCTCCTCCTGGCCTCCCTACTCCTCCTCGTCATGTTTGCCGGTTGCGTAGAGCTATATATGGTTTGAAGCAGGCCCCTCGAGCCTGGTTTGAGTGTTTTTGCCTTGTCATCACCAAGGCTGATTTTAGTCAGAGTTTTCAGGACCATTCTATGTTTATGCGGTCATCACCATAGGGGAGGGTAATTCTAGTACTCTATGTTGACGATATGATCATTACTGGAGATGACTCTGCGGGCATTACATCCACCCAGAAATACCTTCATCAGCAGTTCTATATGAAAGACCTTGGCAGACTACGTTATTTTTTGGCCTAGAGATTGCTCATGGATCTCGGGGGATACTCATTTCTCAACAGAAATACACATCAAATATTATCCCCGCTGCATGCCTTTCTGACAGTAGATAAGTCGATACACCCTTAAAGCTTCATGTGAAGCTTTGTCCCACTGATGGTGAGCTCCTTTCTGATCCTACTAGATACAGACAGATTGTTGGACAACTTGTCTACTTATGCATGACCAGACCCGATATTGCTCACGCAGTCAGTGTTGTCAGTCAGTTTGTTTCTGCCCATATATCAGTTCACTACGGTACTCTTCTTCGGATTCTCAGATATCTTCGGGGCACTATTACTCGCTCATTATTCATGCCTACTACATCCAAATTAGAGCTGAATGCATATTCTGATTCAGATTGGGTAGGTGATCCTACTACCAGACAGTCTACCACCGATTTCTGTCTATTTCTTGGTGATTTGCTGATCTCATGGCGAATAAGAAACATGCAGTTGTTGCATGTTCTTCGACTGAAGCTGAGTACAGAGCAATGGCAGCTACTACTAGAGAGATTGTTCATGTTCGTTGGCTATTATTAGATATGGGTGTCACTCTTACAAGAGCTACTCCTCTTCATTGTAATAACCGGAGTGCACTGCACATTGCAAGCAACCCGGTCTTTCATGAGCGAACGAAGCATATAGAGATTGATTGCCATTATGTTCGTGAGCGCTTTGAGGCATGGACCATTTCTTTCCATTCTGTTACATCTTTCCAGCAAACTGCAGACTTCTTCACCAAATCTCATACTGTTCAGAGATTTAGATACTTAGTAGGCAAACTCACATTGTAGGACCCATCGTGAGTTTGAGTGGGAGTGTTAGATATTATTATAGTCCCATATTGATTGTAAAGTTGTTTTGATATTTGTTCCCCTTCTATATATAGGTGGTATTGTACTTGGTTAAACTTAATTCAGTATTCAGTACTGTTTTCATCTCTCTCTGATTTATCTTAACAGGGACGACGACGACGAGGGGGAGTGAGATTGAGGGCGACAACTGAGTGAGAGCGGGAGATGGCGATGCAGGGGACGAGCGGAGGGCAGCACAAGGCGGAGGAAGAAGGAGAGAGACGAAGGGAAGGGCCTCTGTTGGGTTTCTCTGTTTCGGTTTCGAAACAGGGGAGAGGAGCGGGAGAGAGAAAAGGGGAACGGGGAGAGAGAACAGGGAAAGGTGGAGGGTTTTATAAATAAAATATTATAATATAATAAATGTATTAATAAAAAGGCATAGTTATTGTGAGTGGGGGTTTTTGGGGGTTATGGAGTTACGGGGTGAGAAGAGTTCAGAGAATGTGAGGGGTTGTATGCAGGTAGTTAAATTTGGGTAGAGTAGGGTAATGGGTTAACGGGTTGGGATCCAATAGATATGGATTTGGGTTGTAAACTTGGGCTTTATATTTGGGCTTATGTTAAATAATTAAACAATTGGGCTTGGGCTCAAAACATTTTAATAAATCGATTATGGGTTTGGGCTTATAATAAACAATTGGGTTAAAATAAAATAATAATAGTAATATTGGCTTCATAAAAGTAGTTTTGAATATAATCAATTAAGAAAGAATAGTTACAAGATACTACGAATTTAAGATACGGAAAAATACTTGAAAAATACATATTATTGGGAACAGGGGTTACAACATTTTTCAACTCAAGTTAAGCTTTGGTGAATGACTTCTTTCCATCACTGACAAGAATATTTATTTTGTTAATGTAAATGTTCCAGACTTCTATCTTCAAGCATCTGCAAAAAAATGAGACATGCGCACATTCCAAACATCATAGTATTTCCATCAAAATAAAGTGAGCATGTGATACTTGTCCCATTGGAGACAGAAGGCTCCAATGAGTACAAGTCTTTGGGATGATGGATTTCGGCCATTGGACCTTTTGCTCTAGCTTCTAAACATTCATCTGATACTACTGTAAATCACCATTTTTTGTGGTTGGGGGGTGAATAGGGTGATTATGCAGAAATTAAAAAACTTAAAGTAAGTGCTATAGTAAATGCGTTAAAGTGAAGAGTAGCAAACTTAGCAATAAGCAAGACACAAATATAGGTGGTTTGGCCTCCATGTCTATTCCACTATCCGTTACTTGTAGCAATTCTCTGTCGCAAGCGTTCCACTATACTTCTGCCCCCTACAGCGAGTTCTCGATATTCAGGCCAAGATTTCTATTACATCTAATATGATTTCTTTTACTCTATAAGTCTCAAAAATTGCCTCTAGGAGAAAAAGAAAATAAAAAGAAGCAAGAGTGACATCCTGACTAAGAAAACAATAAAACCGCACTCTCTCTTGATCATTGGTAAAGTATTAAGTTAAGAAGATTTAGAGTCAAAAGAGATGATGAATACTCAGTGAATTCACCTTTATTTGTAAAGTATGAAAAAGTTTCTTTCCAAAAGAGAAAAGACATACCAAATGTATCAGTTGTGCAGGTTGCGGTCGACTGCAGACTTTGGGCAGTCGACTGTCAAATCTCTCAGACCAAGTTAGATAGTTTTGACAGTCGACTGCATCAAATGCACTAGGCATGCAATCGACTATAGGTGCAGTCGACTGCCTTAGTGCGCGGTCGATTGTTACCTGCCCAATTTAGTTTATTTGGTGAATCCACTTTTATTCTTTCCTTAATAATATTCTACCAATGGTTCTTTTACATATATAATTCTCAAAATTACAGAAGATAATAATCTAGGTCTTGTTGGCTTTTCGAATATTTGAGCACATGTTTTTTGTTTTCTCATTTATTGGTTAATGATAAATACTCACCATTGGATTATTAATGCTCAAGTTTTTTTTTTTTTTTTTTTTTTATAATTTTATTAAAAGATGACTATAGTCATCGCTTCATTAAAAAGTACTTAACGAAACAGAGATAGCTAATACATAAAAGCGCGCGGGCGAACAACATCAACGAACATCTAGTTAGAACAATACATCCTCCTCGCTAGCGACTGTCCCAAACGAAACAGAGATAACAGAAATAAAATACATCAAAATAAGAGCATCTAAAGCAAAAGACCAAAACCCGACTGCCCCAGTCCCATGCAGAGTACAGTCCCCTCGCTAGCGAACTACTCATCCTCCTCACCTACTCGCTTCTTCTTCCGTGATCTGATAAGCCCTGTCCAATCATAACAACAAAGGTGAATTTTTTGCAACAACGAGGAAGGTGTATGGCGAACGCTATTGAAACAGAAATCATTACGATCTAGCCATAGGTTCCACAGTACTGACGCCACAAGAATTTCCCAATCTAATTTGACCTCTTTTCTAATCGTGTTTGATCTGATGTCCCCCCAGACCTCAGCACTCGACCCAGGACACTGTAAAACTCCAAACGTTGTACCCACTTCCCCCCAAACCCATCTAGCTCTATGACAGTTGAATAAAATGTGGTTCGTATCTTCTTCCTCGATCATACACGTACTACATATGACGTTGTCCACGATTCTCCGCTTCCTCAAATTGACTCGTGATAGAATTGCATCGTTCTCCACCAACCATAAAAAAACTTTAACCCTAGAAGGCACACTGATACCCCAAATCACAACCGTGGTCTCGTTTCTAATCCCGCCATCGTTCAGCTTTTTGTATAAAGAAGTCACCGAGAACTTACAGTTTGCCTCCAAGGTCCACCCTCTCTCATCTTCCGACTGGTGTGTATAGTCGGCTTCTATACGAATGTAATCATTAACCAGTTCTAACTGATTGATCGCTACCTGATCAATGGTGTTTTTGACCTCCAATCTCAGTTTATTGTTCCTCCAGATGTCGTGCACCAGAGAATCTTGGTTCAAAGTTGCGCCTGCCGCGGCGGGAAAAAGGCCCATGAGCGTGTTATTGCCGCACCACTTGTCTTTCCAAAATCTTGTGCTCCTGCCATCTTTCACCCTACATTTAGTGTTGTTGTGAAATATCTCGCCCGTCTTGTAGACCCCTTTCCAAAAGAACAATTTCCTACTATGGATTGCTTTCCCCCCAAATCTGAATTTCTTCCTTGTCCTGTAGTTAGTCAGGGACATACACCACCAATTATTACGTCGTGTAGCCATCTTCCACCACCACTTACTAAGGAGGGCCTGATTCATATCTCGGAGATTAATGATTCCCAAACCTCCGAACTCCCTCCTTTTGCATATCCTCCCCCAGCTAACCAGGTGAATTCCTTCCCCCCCCCCCCCCCCCTCGTTTGCTCCTTTCCAAAGAAATCTCCTTCTAAGCTTGTCTATCTTGTGAATTACCCAAGTCGGTAATTCGTAAATAGACATAAGATAAATAGGGATGCTGCTGATGACAGAATTAAGCAAAGTGATCCTGCCCCCCAACATAAGCAAACTTCCTTTCCACCCTGCTAACCTTTTTTCAATCCTGTCGATTAACGCTTGCCAGTCCTCCTTAGTGAGTTTCCCCGGTCTGATGGGGATCCCTAAATATGTTAGCGGGAACTCTCCTCCAATGCATCCTAACATAAGTTGGATCGAAGACAGCGGAACAGAGCATCGGTCACTCAGCTGTATGACACAGCTCTTCGCGAAATTGACCTTCATTCCGGACCAAGCCTCAAAACACTTCAAAACCGAACCCATAGAAATGATATCCTCCTTAGATGCCGACCCAAACAATAACGTATCATCAGCGTATTGCGGAATAGATACTGGCTCTGCAAAGCCCTTGATATTAATGCTGAATTTGGCCCCCTCTCTAATCCCGTTAGCAAACATCTCCGACAGCCCATCTGCAACAATTGCAAATAACAACGATGACAGGGGATCCCCTTGTCGAAGTCCCCTCTTGCATCTGATTTCTTTGCCTTGCGACCCGTTGACGATAAGGAATGATTTGCCTCCTCTGATGCATCGGAAAATCCACTTCCTCCACCTTTTCCCGAATCCTTTGAGAAGCAGAGCTTCATCCACCGAGTTCCATTCAACCGAATCGTAAGCCTTTTGAAAGTCCACTTTAAAGAGAAAGCCGCCCACCTTGTCTCTGCATTCTCTGAAGACAATTTCATGTGCTGACGCGATGCTATCCATGATGTCCCTGCCTTGAATGAAGCCACTCTGGGATTCTCCAATAATATCGTTTAAAAGAGGCCCCAATCTATTGGCCAAAACTTTGGTTATGATCTTGAAGGATCCGTTGAGTAGGCTGATCGGTCTGAAGTCTCCTACCTCTTTTATCTCAGGCTTCTTAGGAATTAGAACAATATTCGCATAGTTCAGTCTATCTAAATCTATGTCACCCTTGTGAAAATCTCGGACAATGCGCATGAAGTCTGCTTTTATGATATGCCAATAGAACTTGTAGAAGAATAGCGGAAATCCGTCCGGCCCAGGCGCTTTATCCATCCCCAGGTTGTTGATAGCTGCGAGAACCTCCTCTTCGGTGAAGATGCTTTCAATACTTTCAGATCCATTAATCCTTGATTCCATCCACATATTGTGGTTCAGGGAACACCTGTGCTCTCTTCTTTTACCCACCAGCTCCCTGAAACTCTCATTGATGTGTTGCTTAATTCTATCCTCATCCTCGCACCAACCTCCTTCCACCATCAGCCCAGAAATGTGATTTTTATGCCTCCTTCCGTTGGCCATCTTATGAAAAAATCTAGTATTTGCATCACCCTCCTTCAACCACTGAATTCTGAATCGTTGTTTCCAATAAAGTTCCTCCATCTTCCCAATATGGAGAATGTCTTGTTTGTTCCTATACAGCTCGTCTAGTTCAGTCTGTATTAAATCTCGCTCCTCCTCTATGAGTTCTAATTGCTCTATCCTCTCTCCTAACTCGTCTTTGACTCTTTGATTCTGTCCGAATTCCACCCTTGCCCACTGTTTCAATTTAGTTCTAAGCCTCCTAATCTTTTGAATCCAACATCCTACTGCTGAATCCGCCGTGGTCGGAGCATTCCAGCCCTCCTCAATAATTCTCTTTGAATCTTCACACAACGTCCAAGACCTCTCAAACCGAAACTGATGTGAATTCCTTCTTTCTCCAACCCTGCAGTCCAGGGCTAGCATAGTGTGATCAGATGTGAATCTGATCAACGCTTTGGCCTTAGCTAATAGGAAGTGATCTTCCTATTCCGAGGATACAAGAATTCTATCTAATTTTGCCAGAATTGGAGCCGCTTGTAAATTCGACCAGGTGAACTTCCTATTCGTCGGATTGATTTCCGCTAGCTCTAAATCGTCGATTAAATTGTTGAATTCCTCCCCGTCCCTCCTAGGCGCTCCTCTACCAAGATGTTCGAATTGAAATCTTGTAATGTTGAAATCACCACCCACCACCCATGGCCCCCTGCATCTGCCCCTAATGCTCCTAATTTCGTCCCAGAACAAATCCCTTTGCGCAGACTCGTAAGGACCATAGACTGTAGTAACCGTATGAATCCAACTATCAGCTCGTCTTCTGATAGTGACCGTTATCGAGTAAACCCCCGACACTTCATCTATGATCTCGAACACCCTCGGATCAACCCCAATAGCTATACCCCCCAAAAATCCTCTAGATGGTTTAAACCTCCACTCAAATGATCCTATTCCTCTCATGCTTTGAAAGTCTACAATACTAGGGCTTTCAACCCTAGTTTCCTAGAACGCACAAATGGTCGGTCTATACCTCATAATAGTATCACTAATTAACCTCTTTTTTGATTTCTGCCTCATCCCCCTCACATTCCAAAAAATATATAACATAATTAACTAAAGATTCTAACCCCTAGGCTCTAAATCCCAGTGCCCTTTGTTATTCTATCTTACGAGATCCCTCCCCTCTAATAATATTCACATTGAATAATTGTTCCTCCCTGTTGGATCTCATGGCTAGACCGTACAAACTAGCAAAATAGATAAGAGACTCATCATTTAACAGATCCAATACTGAAATATAACCCGAAGAAGTACCTTGACATGCAGAAGTTGGCTCTCTAATCTTTTCCGCTGCTTTAATTAGGTCTTCTTCACTAGGACCCGCCGATCCCCATTTATCCAACTGCCTTTTGCTCTTTCGCTTATAATCCACATTAGATTTGACGACCCTGTCCCCTTCGCTTTCTCCTACCCCGCCTCCTGCCAGCTCCCTAACTTGCCTCGCCCATTTTTCGTGCTCCGAGTCGTAAGTGCTTCCTCCGCTATGAATACCGTCCAACGCCCCTATCATACCGTTGATTTGATCTAAGTCAAAAGCATTGTGACTCTGCTTTATGGACTACTCCGAATCATTCTGTACGATAACATTGGCATCAACAGTGTCTTCTCTAATCTCGGTCAGTCTATTTGAGTTTTCCCCTATCTTCTCTTCCTCATGTGCATGCTACAATTTCTCAGATGCTTTCCCTCCCTCAGCGGCCCACTAGTCCCATCTAAATTAATTAACTGAAACCTTTGATCCTCTACGAACTGCGGCCCAACACCACAGACCCGGCCCACATCTTCCCTCCCCTGTTCTTCTTCTCTTCGAAAAATGGCGCCAAAACCGCCTCTTCGTACGATGGCTTCTATAGCCTGCTGGATTGAGAGCTGTAAGTCGTCCTTTGACAGAAGTGCCATTTCAGGGACCAGCTTGGAAGCCTGCTCGGTGTTCTCGATACCCACGCTCGAAGCCCCTTTCAGAATACCTGGCAATCGTACACCCATTCCTTCTTTCGCCGTCCCATCTTCCTGGTGTCCCTTCCCATCGCGCCGTTGCGGTACAATCTGCCCCGTCACCATCTCCCTAATTTCCGCTGGCTGTACGAAAGTTTTGAATTTTTAATTTAGATTAGAGCCGTACTGATCTACAGTGCTGATCTTCTCCTGATGCTTCAGAGTAGATGAACGATCAGGATCTCGAGCTGCTGGATCGGATGGCCCACCGTCATCGTCAACCTTCCGCCTACGCTCATCACCCTCATTCTTTCGATCATCTGAAAACTCCTCTTCCTCCCTCGTCGAGATTTTCCCAAAGGACACATTCTTCTTCTTCTCCACGATGAGTTTCACTTCATAAAACTCCCCCTCGAACTCCACTTGAACCAACGACAGAATATCGAAGAAGTTTTCGCAACCCACTCTAATTCTTGCAAATTCCCTCCTCTCTTGAGTGATCGTTGCTCTGTCTACCTCTTGCAGGAATCCAAATGCGCGAACGAGATTCTGAAATCCCGAACGTAACCAGCAATGGAAGGGGAAGTTGAACAGACGAATCCAAATCGACGGCAGCTCGTTCGCATTCAAAGCTCCGTACTTGCGTGACCATTGTGAGAAAGTAACATAGAACTCATCTGAACCCATACCTCTCTTGCCAAGCACCTCGTTCATCCTCTCCTCGTCGTGACAATGGACGATGAATGTGCTGGAATTAAGTTGCTGGAGCTTCCACTGTAGTGTCGCAGATGGAGTGGTATTGGCATAGAGCAAGCTCTCAATCTCCTCAGCCACAGGATTGCCGCTTTGCACCTTGATGACGCAGCACAATCGAATAGGGCGCTCGAACTCTGCCATGAGAGGGGTTGGGGAAATCAAAGCCTTCACCATTGCTCTTCCACCTGCGAAACTTTCTTGAGTTTTGCTACTGTGGGAATTGATCGAAGTACCGCCTCTTGGAGCTGTGGACGAAGGTGTCGGAATCCTCTTGAGACTTGGGCAATCTCGAGAGATATGGCCAGACCTACGGCAAGCGTAGCAAAACCAATCTTTGGAGCAATTCGATAGCGTATGGCCCCATTGAGCACACTTATGGCACCGCTGGCCTTCCCCCTCCGGCGCTGATCCTCCCCTCGTCTGCCTCTTCGATGCTATGATGGATTTACGAGAACGCACCAGTAACCACTCTCCTTCTTCGTCTTTCTTGGTAATGGTCGGGGAGCTTTTTCTGGCTGATACTCTTGCTGGAGATCCCTTCCTCGGCGGCCCCTTGACGACGTTGGCATAGGAGATATGGTTGCGCTCCCAGCGCTCCTTATCAGCATCCCTATCCGCTGAACCATCCCTCTTAGCCAGTCCCTTACCTCTTTCCTCGTCACCTCTATGGTGATCACCCATCTTCCCTCTATGGGATGAGTGAGGAGCTCTGTAGAGGGAACAACCTCTCGATCTATTCGAGAGTTCGTAATCCCGTCGATCTTCTTCCCTTCTCCAGTCATTCCTGTCAATCGCCTCTTCCCTTCTTCTTTTCACCATGGCTTCTGACTCTGCTTGGTCTCTGTGTCGCCTGTGAGAGTTGAA
The DNA here is from genome assembly GCA_017893485.1 of Hemerocallis citrina. NCBI lineage: Eukaryota > Viridiplantae > Streptophyta > Magnoliopsida > Asparagales > Asphodelaceae > Hemerocallis > Hemerocallis citrina. Next base: position 60,731,138 of record CM030361.1, read on the forward strand.
ATGCTGATAGGAACCAGAATAGTGAACGTCCTTCTGAGAAGGAAGAACTCTCTCCCCTCTCGCTCCTCTCTCGCTCTTACCCTCTCTCGCTCTGTCGCTCATATTGCTTTTTTAATACCCAAGTTATGGTAATTATTTGACAAAATGGTAATATCAACAGTACTGAAATAGTAATGGACCAGGAACCTGAAAATATTATATTTCAGTCTGAAATTGAACTTGTGAACCAGATATTATACTAATGGACAAAAGGATATGAAACTATATATTATACCATATTCTAAAGTGATTGGTCATTTGCTTTATCTTGATTCCGTGAACAAAACCATGAATAAGATGTAGGAGGGACGAATTAGGACGACATTGGAGGTCCTTTGGATTGGATGTTGTTGGTACCTTTGGACTTCATAATTTAATAATGAAGCACTACCAGACATTATATATGGTTTCCTCTTTGCGTTTGTGGGCCTCTACTCCCTGATCGTCTTTTATTTTGTGGTTAGCTTTCCTAGCTTTGTATCAGATTCTTTTATTTGGCAGAAGTCTGGTGTTTGATTCTTTGAAATTAGATCCTCACTGGAGTTTCTCAACCTTATTATGTCCTGATTTTTCAATTGAATGAGCTGCGAGATATAGCTGGACTCATTTCTTTTGCTGTGAAGAATGAAAACCCCGCTGTATTTTTAGTATTTATAATAGGGAGTGAAACTATAGCGAAAGAGTTTTTATGATATGGAGTTTATTAAGAAGTTCATCTGAAGTGTGCAAAAGCTGCTGTTGGCTGTAGATCTTCCATTTGCTAATGATTAAAGAACTACCCCCTTTTTTTTTTGTTTTGTTTTTTTTGGGGTTCAATTTTTTAGTAAAGATGCTGAAACATGACAATAAGCATCCCGTCAATATTTGAATAGTTGTAAATTTTCTATCATTATAGAATAAATGGCTAATACTGATGTTGCTCATATTCATGGTCCTGCAGGCACTACTCTTGCTGTTGTTTTGTGGATAGTTCATGTCATACTACTACATTCTGGATAGGATACTGAAATGGTCTATTAGCCGTAATTGGAGTTGTCTTAGTTGGTTAGAAAAAGAAAAGAAAAAGGTTTTTTCTAATTTTCAAGTGAGTTGCTTGGTTTGTCTTTCCTTGCTCTCTGCATTCATTCCTATGCTATGTAACTATTTGAACTGATTTTATCTAGGGTTATTACTTTTTTTTTTTTTTTTTTTTTAAGGAAAAGGTGGAGTATGGCCACCCTATTTCATTAATAAGAAATTAATGATACAAACCCAGATAACTGGGCCAGATTACAACATATAGACAGAAAATTAAACATACATGAAGCAACATAACCCGTACAAACAACAAATCCCTCCAACAACCCTGGAGGGTGGGCCGACAAACAAGCTCGGTCTAGCAGAATTAAATGTACGTCAGTTTAGCTTCGTACACTGCATCCACAGCAGATGCACACCCACCTGAAACTAGTCTGGCGGAATTTTATCACCCGCCGATCCCTGCCTTCTTCTCGCTGGGGGACCCCATCTTGGGGCTCAAGCCCCGTAGGCCGACATATGATATCAAGGCACAAGCATAGCAACCGCACCCTCCCACCATCTCCACCACTCAACCTACAAACGTGCCAACAGATCCCCACAGCCGCTACCAAAGAGATAGCCGTGGAGAGAATACATTCACCTCTCTTACGATTGTGCTTTCTCAGGCGATTTATCACCAAACAACTATCTCGCTCCCCCACAAAAAAACCACGCTCCAGGAGAGAGCTGTGGAGAAGATACATTCACCCCTCTCACGCTCTTGTTCTCTCAAGCGATTTCTCACCACACAGACTCATCTCGACTCTTCCTCCCAACGAGGGAAGAGACAACGTTGTTACGAGACAATGGCCTAAGATTGAGGAAGTTCAATAGCCTGATAGTAGGAGCTGTCAAGACTGCATCGGCGGCATCGTTGAACACCCAAACAAGTGAGCACACATCATGGAGAGACCCTATCTTCGGGCCCAAGCTACACAATCGTGCAAAACAACGTGCTACACAATCCTCACCTCCCACAGCAAACACGATCGCGACCCCACCCCCAGATTCATGGCGTTCGCGCCTACAGGCCCAGGAGGATGCTCTGGCGCGACATAGTCGCTCCGCGACCTGAGGAGACGAGAACTGCGATTGGGGCATCGGCGACTTCGTAAGCGACATCGTTCGCGACACCAGCCGTTGACGATCTGAGGCGCGACGATCGGCAATCTGGGCGTCGGCGACTTCGCCAGGGGAGGGACTGGGCGTCGGCGAACTGGGCGATCGGTGATCCAGGCGTCGGCGATATGGGCGTCGGCAACTTTGTCAGGAGGGACGCCGTGGAGCTCCGTCGACGCGAAGGAAGAACATCTTCACCACCGTGAAGGTCGGCGAGCGTGCGTTTGGACCTTCGTCTTTGACGCGAAGGAGCTCCGTCGGCGGTGGAAGGATGTCGAAGGAAGGTGTCAGCGAGCGTGCGTTTGGAGCTTTGCCTTCGACGCGAAGGAGCTCCATAGGCGGTGGAAAGATGGGTCGCAGTGGAGGTGGAGGGAAGGTCAGGTGGAGCGACACGGGGGGGGGGGGGGGGGGGGGGGGGGGGGGGGGGGGGGGGGGGTTCGCCCCTAGGGGTTTAGATCTAGGTTTTTTTTTTTTGGGTTCTTTTTTTCAGATCTAGTTTTTATGTCTAGAAACTCCTTTGGGTTATTACTAATGTTTGATAAAAGATATTGAGGATTGGTGTTTGTTGCCCGAGTGGGTTCTTCTGCATAGAACATTGTAACATACTACTAACAGGGTGTTACTGTGTAGTATTTATTTGTTTGGTGAAGCTGTATTTGACTGTACATATTTTATCTGCAGTTTTATTATTGACATTTGACATCGGTACCACAGAGCTAGTATTTACCGAATATTGCAGCTGATAGAGAATTTTCCTATTATTCGTTATATGTCTCATTAGTAATTGTAATTGTTAATGGTTCAACCTTTATGATCCCTCAGGCGTGCATATAGCCCTATAATTTTGGTATCTATCAAAAGACTAACAGTACTTTCTGGAGGTGGAATTGTAATAGTATGGCTCAAGTATTGTAACCCAAAAGGAGTGTATTTGATGTCCCCGAAGGGACTATTTGATTGCTTTTGGTTCTGTGATGTTCTTATGATGGATTACTATGAGCTTTCAAGTGTCTTCTTAGGCTGCTGAACTATTGTTTGTTTTTAATGCTATTGTATTCTTTCGACATACTGGCTGTTTGTTTGGGTTGGTTCTTTCTTTCCCGAGCCTTAGTTGCGGGACGCTTTTGGTCTGCTTCAGGAGCGCGTCTCTGTTCCTTTGGCTTCTTCAGGCATCGTGTATTTAGGCCCGCTTCCGACGTTGCTTCACCGACTCTCTGGCCCCGGCCTAGCCGGGAGTGACTAGCTTCCCCTTGTCTGTCGCGTGTGGTATCAGAACCCCGCCTGTCTGAGAGCTTTATCCTCGTCCCATGCTCAGGCGTCTCTAGCATTTATTGTGGCTGCTTGCATTCCTGATTCCCGACCAGACCGTCTTCCTCAATAATTTAATTGTTGTCTCAGACTGTATTGTATCTTTATTTTCTGCTTGTTTTATTATCTATGATTGTTTTCAGCGATTGTTAGGCTGACGCTTTTGTTTTACATCTTGTAAAACCATCGATGATTGTCTTGTACAGTTATTATCTTGTTATCAATATATTTTTTAATCGGGCTGGAGTCGGTAGACTCTATCCGCTTACATCAAAAGGAGTGCATTTGTATGGTTATAAATTTATGTGGACATGTATTCTTATATTTGTATTGTGTAAATCTTACTATATCTATTACTTCCGACACTGAAAATTGGTAATCATTTACATGTACTGAATGCTACTGTTACGAGGGAAAAGACACAAATCTAGTGATCTTACATTGTAATCCAGAGTTCATTCTAGTCATGATTGTGTTGAGAGTTTTGGAAGTTTTCAAATGATAGTTTTTCGAATTTCAGTGTATATTATTTGCATACCCATCTATCAAATGGGACGCTATTATTTCTCACTAGCTATTTGCACGCGTGCGATGCACGCCCTAATATTTTTTTTTTCAAATCAAACACCAGAAATTACAAAACAACACAGCATTAATTTTATAAAAATTTCTACAAAAATAAAAAATCAAACACTTATTGGGCATCGTGTTTAGACTCAAACGACTCACAGCCGTACTTCACCATCCATCAAGTCTGTGTTTTTGCTACAAATAAATAAATTAACCAAATTAGAAACAAAACCCAATAATTTTCCCTATAAAAAAACCAATGAATTTCCCCAATAATTTCACCTATATATAATCCGGATGGATATATAGGCAGCATCAGACATTTGAAAAGCCATGAGTTAAACACATTACGCGAGTTTGATTTGAGTGAGAGAGAGATTGAATTAAATGTGAAGCGAAAATTACGCTTGTGCCCTCTGATTGTTTAGGGATCAGGGACAAAATTTGACAGAATTAACCCTATATTTTTTTTAGCCTTTTATATTTATGAGGGCATGATAATAAAAAAGCGCCAAAATAGGGCTTTGCTTAAGAATAGTATAGATTTTAGACAACAAAACCCTAATTAAGAATTTTTATTCACAAATCCGAAATTACATACCACAACAGATTATATCACAGCCTTGGCCTTCCAGATCTTTGATCTGAAATGTAAAAGAAGACAAATTGTCATCATTAGATAAAGCAAAGGCTTTTTTTTCACCCAAAAAAAAAAACAGCAAAGATGAACCAAATTAAATAGTCCTTTTACAGTTGTAAACTTACAAAAGTAGAGATCTGTTTACTCTAGTAAAAACCCGGAAATTCTTATTTATCAGTGTTAAATCCTCGAGTATCCTGCTCATGTGATTCAACAACAAAAAAAGTAACTTGTATATATAGTGCAGCTATTTTTTTGCAAAAGCAGCAACACATTCTCCATTGTCTTACAGAGCTATATTGCTGTATGTGGTTTTTCGTTTTAGGATAAATAAATAACAACATAGGTGTATATACACAAATCTCAAAAGATTCTTTTTTTAATAATCATCTTTATTATTATCACTCAAGAGTTGCCAACTCAATGGGACATTGGTTGTTTAGCTTAAACGTGTATCAAACATGTTTCTTATCTTCATTTACCAGTCTCTTATTCAATAAAATCACCTGCAGTGGCATGTGCTAATAATCTAGTGTTTTGTTTTCCTAACCTACATTTCCCAATTCCCGCACCACCCTTAACTCTTAACCACTCTTTTCACCGGGCACAGCTGCTGTAAGCCTTCTGCACTCCTCATCGTGGGCCCGTGTTAGCCTCTTTCTCATCTCCCCCTCTTCTTATACTTCTTTTCTCCTATTATCTCAAGCCATCTCCTCAGCCAGGTGTTTCCCTGATAAATCTATTACCTCAGGGCACATCATAATAGGGAGTTGTTTATTTGTTTGTCTTTCTTCTTTCCAAAATCAGGAGAGTACGAATTTGTTTTGAAAATGAAGATCTCAACTTGTTAATATTAAGCATAGTTATGCCACACTTCAAAGTATCAATTATCAATTATCAGCACTTGATCTATGTAACTATGTTAACAAAGGCAGAGGTGTTGACACATTTGACTTTTTTAGTGTACATAACTAATAAGAGATATGCATGTATTATATCTACTTACATCAATGTGTTTAACTCCGAAATAGAATCATATGAAGTCTTACTGTGCTTATATCATACCATAATTTTCTTTTAAAAGAATGCAATATGCGTATATCCTTCACCTCATGAGTGTAATTGACTAAACTCACTCAACTATTAGGCAAAATGTGTCTCTACAGAACATTAAAATTTGAGCTTTCTCAAGTGAGATGATTAAAAGAATCCAAGCCATATGTACAGATAGCTACAACAACTAAAGTGGATTAATTAATTTCTTTGATTAGCACTTATGGGTGTGCTAAGAATCTATTGTTGCAATTTTTTTATAAATGTAACTTTTGACGATTTGGAAGATCTGCATTTAATAGGTGAGAGTCGGCATTCGGTTTAGTGGCATTTATTGCTATTGAAAGAAATTGCAAATAATACGTATAGGTCTTGGAGTATCTTTCGATGAAGATCTATAACCATTTTCATGGTCATCATTTCACATCATAAAGATAAAATGATATTAATGGTTGTCAAAATTTTACTTTTACCATTTGAATGAACAGACTTAATAGAGTTAATGAATTTACCTTGGAAGTAGGATCAAACTGACCCCGAACAAAGCAAAGATCAATGCAGCTTTTTCCAACACCTGAATCCCCCAGCAATACTAACTACATGATAAATCAAAATCCAAACCCCCAAAACCCAAACCCTAACCCTGACTCTTACCAATCTCTTCAAGAGCTCGGCCAACTCCGGCCGCACGTGCGCTGCCTCCACCGTATCGAAGGGCAGGAACTCGAAGTCCTGAAGCAGCGGATTCATCTCGATCGCCGCGGTCGCCATAGGAGGGGACCAGAAGGTTCGAGAGAGAGGGAAAGATGTTATTTTTTTTTTTTTTGGGGGGGGGAGGGGGGGGCGGGGGGGGGGGGGGGGGGGGGAGGGGACAGGGAAGGGATTTTGAGAGAGAGGTATAGGAATGGACGGGAGGGGGGGTTGGATTTTTTTTTCCTGAGAGAGAGAGTTTGATTTGGGCGAGAATTACGGTTGTGACCTTCTTTTGTGTATGATTCAGGGGTAAAATTCGACAGATTTAACCCTATATTATTTTTTAGGTGTGTTATGTATAAGAGGGCATAATAGTAAAAAGCCGCTAAAATAGGGGTTTGCTTAATAATAGTATAGATTGAGTATTAATGTAATTTCATGCCTTGCTTGCAACGTTCACATTACATTAAATATAATATACATTGTGATCTTATATAACAATGCAGGCTCTGGGCCTCTGGCTGTTAATACAAAATGAAATCAAAGTTTGGAAGAGCAAGAAATTACTGCAATTTCTATATCTTTCATCTGCAACAAAAAATTACTATAAGAGTTCAACATCTCATATGGAACATATTTCATATGAAATCTAAAGCTCTGGATCAACCAAAAAAAAAAAGGAGAGGGTTAGAGAGAGAAAGAGACGCAGAATAGGAAAAGTGTTTAAAGGTCTGAGTAGCAGAGGTTGGTTCTCATGAGAGAAGACCATAAATCAGCGCCGTTGTCGTTCACCACCTCTTCAATGCAGGAGATGGGGACTAGGCACAGCCCTCGGCTTCTAAGATCTTCCATTCTTGGTGCATCATTTTGCCCATTCTGTGAAATGTAATAGACTCAATTAGTCGACACAAAGATGCAGTTATTAGATGGAGTCTGAAGAAGAAATATTGGTGACAGTTGAATATGTAGATTCACCAGTTCTGCATAAAATGATTTGCATAGACGTGCAGACATAAAAAACTGTTGCTGAGTTAGTTTTTATTCCCTTCGTTTGTTAAGTCGTAGTGTGCATTTGAAAGTGAATAATATCTCTACTGACTCGATACTTCCAAATCACTATCCACAAACATTATTACTGGTGCAGGGCAGAGAAGAAAATTAGCTAATCACACTCAACTCTACTTATTTCATAGCGTAGTCTACAAGTTGAATCAGGTCAGATTTTGAACTGTGTGCATTGTTTTGATTTGAAATAATTTAATACAAGTACTCTAAATTGATGAAGTCTGTTTTTGTGTAATCATTACTTGCTGCTGCGATGCAGTAGCTGGCATGCGTTTCAGGTACGGTGAGCTCAGAACCTGGCACTCAAAACAAAATACAGATTTCAAAGTCAGAAAAGTGGATAAAATAAAAATTGATTTGGACTATACTTGCATCAAATATATCTCAATCATGAAAAGATAAAGAGTTGAACAAAATTTTAATTATACTTTGTTTGGCTTTTACGGATTGAGAATTTATCTTTCTGTTTGAGATATGTTTTGAATAAAATTTAAGGTATAGGGCAATCTCTAATCTACAATACCATTTGTAACATCAAAATAGTATAAAAGTCACGTTAAACAATAATTCATCTCCAATTCATAAACAATAATTCATCTCCGATTCATAATATAATTTTTAACACTAAAAAAGAATATTCTCTGCATATCCTTTATTATCTATTTTTTATATAACTTTTTCCTATTTTAATAATAAAATATAATTAATTTGGTCATAAATTATACAATTGGAGCAAAAAAAAAATATAATTAACTAAACAATGGGAATTTTCAAACAGTAGCACGCGAGATATAGCGCGGTACGGTTCCAGGACCCAAAAATGGCATTTTGGTGGGAAAAGTGGCGCTGGGTTGGAGGACTGCACAAAAGTGGTGTTTCACACCATTTTGGAGCAGGTGTTGGAAATGGTCTAACTAACATTTATGATAAAAATCAAACCCTCTGTTTTGTTCAGTAAAAAAAAAGAACAATAAATATATGATAATTAAAAGTTTGTATCGAAAATGTCGTGGGAAAAATGGAAGAGAGTTGAGACCTGAACTTGGTCCTGAAGGAAGTGGATGTATCCTAGTGCTTCGGTAAGCACAGAAGCAGTATCTGACTGCACTTTCAAAACAATCAAGAACTCAGGTTTACATAAAGCAAACAAACACAATAGGAATCGGACAAAATTGAAAGAATAGTATCTATCCATCTTTTTCATTTTCAACATTAGAGAGATGGCATGGAAAATCTGTACCTTGCCGAAGGGCGAAACCAGCTGCTGCAATGCTGAAATTCTTTCTCCTAACTTGTCTTTCCTCACCTAAAACCATAACCCACTACTTAACAAACTTCTAATCAAACACCCAAAAGATGATTTTATCTATAAAAAAAAACCGAGAAAGCAAAAAAAATTCACCTTGATGGTGCCCATAGAATTAGCAGAGCCTTCCTTTTTCTGCTTCTTATATTTGTTGCTACTGCAGCTTGTAGCACTACTACTGCTTGCTTCTACCTAGACGATCAAAAATTTGGTCTCATCTTATAAAAACAATCCATAAAGGCTAAAATTACATAATTCTGATCTATGTTATGCTCTTTCCTCCGACAACTGCCTAACTTGCTTTTATGTGTACTAACTTTCGTTTTTGTTCAGAACTGTAACGATTAATTATATACACAAAAAAAACTTAAAGTACTCTAAGTTACGGTAGTTTTTTCATAAAAAGTGAAAGTTCGGGTAAATGCATATTAAGGCGAAAGTCGCGAAGTATAAGGTAGTTTTTTGTTATGTATATACACAAATCGTTTGTATCACATACCTTTCTTCTTACTGTTGTTGTTGAACTCACGGAGGAAGAGCAGTCATTAGATTTCTGAGAGAGTATAAATTCATGATGATAAGCAGGATTTGCAGCAAGGTAGAGAAATCCCTCCATCTCTTCGTCTCTCTCTATCCCCAAAAGAATACTTCCTGAATCTAAAACCTCCATTAAACCCTGTTCCTCTTCATCCAACCTCTCCATAGCACCCTTTTTATGCCACAAACTCAAAACTGGCTTATTTTTCTACTTCTTCTTCGACTCAATATAATATAAATAAGCTTGCTATCTTTTTTGTCTCACTTAAAAGTTTCTAGAAATTGATGAGTAGGAAGAAGAGAAGAGTAAAGGCCGGTCAGCCTTTTCCTAGCGTCTCCTGTCCCAATACTTTTGTTGTTTTGCAGTGTGTTTTAAGATGCTTTGGTTGGCTTGCTTTCTTTGGACTTGCTGTCAGAGTCAAAACCCTGATTTTTTCCCAATATAAGTTCAATTTGCAAACTATATTCCATAGGCGCTTTTAACTAAATTAATCCCACGCGTAATCTCTTTCGTACCACGTCGTATGGACCATAGTTGCCAACGGCAACTTTTACTTTTACGAGTATTTCTGACAATTTGAATTATATTATGCATCTAATTTTATTTTGGGCTAATGTGTCAGCAGCAGATCCTTGAGGTAGGATCGCAACTGTATTTCAGGCACAGGAGTTTGATGATGAGGAGATTGAGATTGACCCGACGATTGACTGAGAGCCAGCACGAGCCATGATGGACATTGATACCCACCACCCAGGGTTTGTTGGGGGGAATGATGTATTACTTTGTGGCTACTTTATGTTCTGTCTTTTGTCCCACCTCCCATGTTCGGGGTGGAGTTATGTTCTTCTGTTTTATTTGTAGGATTTTGTTGTAAGCACAGTACCCTGAGTTTTGTTTTATTAATCTCTTATTAATGAAACAGGGTGGCCACACTCCACCTTTTCCTAAAAAAAAACTTCTACTTTTATGAGACCACAAATAGTAACAGTAGTTTCTTCTCAATTTTTTTTATTGCCGCCATTGATATCATTGGCTACAGTTTATTTTATTCATAACCAAGATTACAATTGAGAATTATGGCATTGTCTGTATGTATGCCGCAACTCATAGCTGTGGTCTCACATCCCTTTAACATGTTAAAGAGACAGACAGTAGTCCCTAAGTATGGAGACAGAGACAATAGACACGTGGGTTGAACATGTTAAAGAAATGTCGCGGCTACAAACTGCGGCATATGTATAGACAATGCAGCAATTTCCAACTGCGGCTTTGATTATGTTAGAAAATGGGTATTTTATACACCATTTACGAACTAGTTCTTGAGTAATTTTTGAGTAAGATCATCTATGAATTAGTGAGGATCTTGACGGATTTGTGTTCTCCTTCGTAAGTAAATCAAAACTATATATTTCCTTGCTCAAAACAGTTATCGGGTGAATGAGAAATTGTCTCTCAAAGTGAGCCGGTTTCATCTCTGAAAATGAATTGAGGAATTTTAGTCCCACATCAGAAAAAACAAAGGAATTAGAAGAAGATATATAAACATTTTTCTTGGCATTGTAAGATAGCAAGCCAATAGGCTTTCTCTCGCGCGCACTAGGTGGTGCAACAGTTTCTTGGAAATCCTTGTAACAAACAGTAATTGCTAAATCCACAATGGAATCTGAATTGCGAGGAACGTCCCCTCAAGTCCGAGCTCTTCCGTGACTCCCAAAGCCAGAAGGGTTATCACCTCGGCACAACACCCGGACCTTCCACATCACAGCCACGCAGACGCCCAGGGTTCCAACTAATCGCGGGTCAATGACGTGGCCGGACATGGCCCGGGTGCTTCTCAGTCAAACGCAACCGATTTGCGAGGAGTCATCCTGGATCGGCAGGCCAGTCGAACTAGGGGAGAGGCCACTTCCAACTCGGTCTCGAACCATCGCAGACATCCGTCCATAGAGCGCGATCCGAGACACAACCACTCGCCCCGTGAACCTCTGCCCCCGCAGGACCCGGTGGGGCAAGCCCCAGTCACGAAGGCCGAGTTCCAAAACTTTCGAGACAAGGTCCTCCAAGCAATCCGAGGCGGCGGCCATGGAACAGAGATCCGCAACAACTCTGACCCTCGGTTAGGAGCAAGGGGCGACAAGTCCTACGGATCGGCCCATCCCATGGAACAAGAGGATGCCATTCTCCGGCTCTTACGGGAGATGGAGAACCGCCTCGCCCATCTCGACGAAGGCGAACCAATGCCAGGTGTTGCCGCTGAAATCAGTGTGGGGGCAAACAGATAGATTTGTGGATTCGAGGAAAGTTGAATAGTCAAACCTGAATACCTCCACCGGGGTTTGACCGTGATCTCCCGCCGTTGACCTGCAAAAAGTGCGAAACACCGGGGTTGATTCCGGCGACGCACCTTCCGACGCTCTTGTCAGTAATCAGAAAGATTATAAAAGAGCTTTGATTGGCAAAAGATTGATTGCCTGGTAACAGTGGGGGATGGGAGGTATTTATAGCCGCCTTAGGAATCAGTTTCGGGATAAGATCAAATCCCTACTTTCCAGTGAATGGATAGAAGTGATCAGGACCGTTGATTTAAGGACAATCATAAACCCTAATTCTATCCAGCTTGATTGGGTTTCTTGTGGGTTGGAACCCGCACCCAGTAAGACGGATCCGTTCGTGGGTTATTTGGCCTTTTGAAAAAGGCCCAGTTCCCATTTTAGACCCGTTTGTAGGTGAAATTACCATTTTACCCCCGAGGTTTAAGATTCGTGCCCGATTTGAACGGTCCCGATTTAATCCCATTTTTAGCCATATCACGAGCCTCCCACTCCTGAAGACTGAGTTTAACAGTCTTTGAGGAGTAGTTTGTTGTTCAAGTGGCGTACGGGATTTTATCGGAGTTCCCGGGGGAGTTGGATCTAGATCGGGGTGTGACGGTGTTATTCCGAGCTTGTAAAATACCTAAAATTATTCTCAGATTTTTTTGGATTTTTTGTGATTTTTCCAGATTTTTCTGAATTTTTTCGAATTTTTTATTTAATTTCTGAATTAAATAATTAATTATCAAAAAATTTAATTAATTATTCTAATTTAATAATTATTATTTTCAGAATTTAAAAATTATTTTCTGAATTAATAATTATTTTTAGAATTTTAAATAAATTTTTTTCGATTTTTAAATATTTTTTCGGATTTTTTAAATAATTAATTCGATTATTTAAATAAATAAATACCTGGTGACGTAGCGCGATCGTGTGCGTTGATCACGATCAAGCGAGCGCGCATCGGGAGGAGGTCATTTTTTCTCCCATATGAGCTCCGGTGCCAAGAACTCTCGGCAAGAGTTGCCGAAGTCCATGTCAGTGCCACGTGGCAAAGTCAACGGTGAGCTGTTGACTTTTTTTTCTTTCTTTTTTTTTCTTTCTTTTTTCTCTTTCTTTCTTTTCCGCTTCTGCTTCCTTTCTCCTCTTCTTCATTTTTCTTCTTCCCACCGTTTCGTTCAACCGTTCCTCAACTGTGATGGAGGAGGGGACTTCGACGTGGCGAGAGAGCTTTGGAGTTCGGTGAGCACGGAGGAGGGGACTTCGACGAAGCTGGGGAGAGAGCCGCTCGACTGCCATGGGGACGAAAGTGGAGTGGAGCTCGACGCTTCGACGGAGCTCGCTGAGGGAGACTCGGCGAGGGGAGCTCTTGGCGTTCGGTTCTCTGCGAACGAGAGACGTCGTTCGGCAAGGGAGAAGCTCGACGCAGTGGAGAGGTTTGGTGAACGTGGCGGAGCTTCACGAAGGAGGGAGCTTGACAGTGGCGTCGAGGTGGCGAAGGAGATGGAGAAGTCGAGCTCGGCGTGGAGCTCTGCAATGGAGGGGAGCTTTTTTCTTGTTTGGCCTCCGGTGCCACAAACGCTCGGCAATTTCTACCGACCCACACGCCCTGTCATCATCAGCGAAGGTGGAGGGCTTCGACGTCGACGTTGATGAAGGGAAGCTCGGAGTTAATGGAGTTCGAGCACGACATGGGGAGTTCGGTGAGGCTCGAATGTGGTGGAGAGGAGCTTGAAGCTTGTAAGCTCGGCACTGTGGCGTGGCTTGGCCGCGAGCTCGAGCTCGGAGCTCATTAATGGCGGCGATGGGTTCGGAGCTCGCGATGGGGAGCTCGGCAACGACTGAGGTCGACGAGGCCTTTGGCGAGAGCTGAGTTCGACGAGGAAACATTGGAGCTCGTCACTAGAGTTGGAGCTCGGCAGCGGAGGCGTGGAGCTTCGGGTGTGGCGAGTCGAGGCCGGCGACGGAGGAGGGGAGCTCGATGTTGGAGGAACGAGAGTGGAGCTCGGCGAGCAAGGTGAGGAGGTCGGCGCTCGACGATGGAGGTGGCTCGACAGTAAAGCGCGGGGAAGAAGACGCTACATTGATGGGTCCTATATTTATTTATTTATTTATTTTATTTTTTTCTTCTGGTTTTGGCGCTAACTTCGTTGAAGAAGAAGGGGAGGAGAGAGGAAGGGTTTGGGTTTGGATCCCCATCGGGTTCAGACCCGATCCTGTAGCTCCCTCATTTTTTTTTGCTTGATTGAATCCGAGCTGCAAATTGTATTTGAGCACAAATTCTGAGATAAAAAATTTCTCTCATTTGAGCTTCGGTGGCAAGAACGCTCAGATTGCATTTCCGAACCAGGAGAGGGCTTCGGCAACTTGACACGTGGCAGTCAACGGTTGACCGTTGACTAAGTCAACATTGACCGTTGACTTTTTTGATAAATTTTTCTCTCATTACATGATCGGTGGCAAGAATGCTGGATTGCATTCCGAACCAGGCAAGGGCTTCGGCGACTTGACACGTGGCGGTCAATGGTTGACCGTTGACTCGGTCAACGTTGACCGTTGACTTTCTCCTTTTTGCTCTAATCACCACCGTTGATCTTGATTTGAGTGCGGCTCTTGAGTCATATTTTTTCTCTAATTTGAGCTTGGGTGGCAAGAACGCTCGGCGAGGCATGCCGAAGTCCAAGTGAGATATTTTTCTCACGTTTGAGCGTCGGTGCCAAGAACGCTCGGCAAAGCGTGTCGAATTCCAAGTGAGAGTTTTTTTTCACGTTTGAGCGTCGGTGGCAAGAACGCTCGGCGAGACGTGTCGAAGTACATGTGAGATGTTTTTCTCATGTTTGAGCGTCGGTGGCAAGAACGCTCGGCGAGGCGTGCCGAAGTCCAAGTGAGATGTTTTTCTCACGTTTGAGCGTCGGTGCCAAGAACGCTCGGCGAAGCATGCCGAAGTCTAGGGAGAGTTCTTCTCGATGTTCCCAGTGCTACGGAGGTCGGATCGGGGCGTATGACCCCTTGTTTCGAAGCTATTTCGAAGATCTACAAGTTCTCTTCGGAGATGAGTTGGAGAATCCTCCTTCCTCAAGGTCAATATTGTCTCGCAACATCTTCGTCTTCGCGAAGTTGAGAAGAGCTTTGCATGCTCTAAGGGAAGTCCGTTCTTGGAGGACAAGTTTGAGGAGCACCTCTCAGGGAGAGTTCTAGCTCCGAACTCGTTAAGAAGAGGTCTGCCCTGGGAGTGAGTGGAGAGAAGAGCTTGACTCTAGGAGAGAGCCACTTTGGGAGACGAGTTTGAGGAGCAACTCGTAGAGAGAATTGTGCTCCGAACTCGTTGTGAGAGGTTCGCTTTGGAGGCGAGCGGAGCAAAGAACTTGGCTCTAGGAGAGAGCCATTTGGGAGATAAGTTTGAGGAGCAACTCTAGGAGAGAGTCGTGCTCTGAACTCGCTGAGAAGAGGTCCGCTTTGGGAGTGAGCGGAGCGAAGAGCTTGGCTCTAGGAGAGAGCCATTTGGGAGACAAGTTTGAGGAGCAACTCTAAGAGAGAGCTGTGAGCTCCGAACTCGTTATGAAGAGGTCCGCTTTAGAGGCAAGCGGAGCAAAGAGCTTGGCTCCAGGAGAGAGCCATTTGGGAGACAAGTTTGAGGAGCAACTCTTGGAGAGAGTTGTGCTCCGAACTCGTTGTGAAGATGTCCACTTTGGAGGCGAGCGGAGCGAAGAGCTTGGCTCTAGGAGAGAGCCACTTGTAAGACAAGTTTGAGGAGCAACTCTAGGAGAGAGTTGTGAGCTCCGAATTCGTTGAGAAGAGGTCCGCTTTGGAGGCGAGCTGAGCGAAGAGCTTGGCTCTAGGAGAGAGCCATTTGGGAGACAAGTTTGGGGAGCAACTCTAGGGGAGAGTTTTAGCTCCGAACTTGTTGAGAAGATCTCCGCTTTGGGAGTGAGTGGAACGAAAAGCTTGGCTCTAGGAGAGAGCCATTTGGGAGACAAGTTTGAGGAGCAACTCTAGAAGAGAGTTGTGCTCCGAACTTATTGAGAAGAGGTCCGCTTTGGAGGTGAGCGGGGTGAAGAGCTTGGCTCTAGGAGAGAGCCATTTGGGAGACAAGTTTGGGGAGCAACTCTAGGGGAAAGTTTTAGCTCCGAACTCGTTGAGAAGAGGTCCGCTCTGGGAGTGAGCGGAACGAAGAGCTTGGCTCTAGGAGAGAGCCATTTGGGAGACAAGTTTGAGGAGCAACTCTAGGAGAGAGTCGTGAGCTCAGAACTCGTTGAGAAGAAGTCCGTTCTTGGAGGACAAGTTTGAGGAACACCTCTCGGGGAGAGTTTTAGCTCCGAACTCGTTGAAAAGATGTCCGCTCTGGAGGTGAGCGGAGCGAAGAGCTTGGCTCTAGGAGAGAGCTATTTGGGAGACAAGTTTGAGGAGCAGCTCTAGGAGAGAGTTGTGAGCTCCGAACTCGTTGAGAAGATGTCCGCTTTGGAGGCTAGCGGAGCGAAGAGCTTGGCTCTAGGAGAGAGCCATTTGGGAGACAAGTTTGAGGAGCAACTCTAGGAGTGAGTCGAGCTCCGAACTTGTTGTTTAAGTGAGAGAATCAACGGTTGTGGGAGTAGTTCCGAATGGCGAATCACTTCTAACTTACTTAAAAGCAAGTTATTTGAAGCGGAATCGAGCCAAGTGTTGGACTCCGAACTCGTCGTTTGAGTAAGTTTCAACGGTCGTAGGAGCAGTTCCGAATGGCGAACCACTTCTTACCCGCTTATGAGCGAGTAATTTGAAGCGGAATCGAGCCAAGTGTTGGACTCCGAACTCGTCGTTTAAGAGAGATTCAACAGTTGTGGGAGCAGTTCCGAATGGCGAACCACTTCTTATCCGCTTATGAGCGAGTAATTTGAAGCGGAATCAAACCAAGTGTTGGACTCCGAACTCGTCGTTTAAGAGAGATTTAACGGTTGTGGGAGCAGTTCCGAATGGCGAACCACTTCTTACCCACTTATGAGTGAGTAATTTGAAGCGGAATCGAGCCAAGTGTTGGACTCCGAACTCGTTGTTAGAGGGGGTTAACGAGGTGTAGGAGCAATTCCGAATGGTGAGTTGCCCCGTCCTTGCTTGTTTGCAAGCGGCTAAAGCAACGTCGAACCAAGTTTTGGACTCCAAACTCATTTTTTGAACTTAGTAAGTTATGGGAGCAGCTATGTAGAAGAAGCTGGACTCTGAACTCACCATTTAGCGAGTCGTAGATGTGATTCGAAGAGATAGAGATGAAGCAAGAGCAATGATTTTCAATGAAAAAATGTAAAGTTTTATTGAGATAAACTAAGTGTCCGCTTCGATAGGGCGAGCCATTATTACATGCTATTGGCCGGATTACAAGTATCGGCCTTATTGAAAATCAAGATCCTACTTCTACGATAAGGTGAAGACCTCTTGGGAGGAGCTGGGTTCTCCCTCCATTGGACCTCCTTGAATGAGGTGGAAGACGGCCCCAGGTTCTGAGTCTTGAAGCTCGGCGGGCCTCTCTGTTCGTTTGTACGCTCCTCAAGGGGGAAGCTCGGCCCCATCTTTTTGGACGAACTTGGTCAGGTGTCCCCGCTGTATGAGTTCTTTGATTTCCTCCTTGAGAGCCCGACAATCATCCGTGTCGTGGCCGTAGTCCCTGTGAAAGCGGCACCACTTATCCTTGTTCCTCTTCTTGCCAGGGGTATTCATTCTAGGGGAGCGCGGAGTAGCCCTTTCTTGTCCACCTCCATAAGAACTTCTGAAATATTAGCAATGAGGGGGTGAACTTCTCAAAACGAGGAGTCGGGCGGCGCTGGCCATTGCCATCCCTCTGGGATTTTTGGGAGCCCTCTTCGCTCGTATTCTTCCGTTTGTTCCCGGAAGATGATTCCTCAAGAGTAGGGGGGTTGAGAGCATCTTTCACTCGTATGTACTTCTCCACCCTAAGTAGGAGTTCTGAGAAGTCCCGAGGAGGCTTCTTGGCAAGGGACGCCTTGAGACGAGCATTAGTGACGTTGTGCTAGAATGCGGCAGAGGCTACTGATTGGTTGAGGGAGGAAATAGACCGGGCTTCGGCGGGGTCGAACGTAATCCCTTAGGTTTTCACCCTTTTCTTGGTTGAGGGTCACCAGAGATACACTTATTTTCTCGGCCCGGCGACTACTCACAAAATGAGTAAGGAAGAGCCCTTCGAACTGATCGAATGAGAAGATGGAGGCCGGGGCAAGCCGAGAGTACCATTCTCTCGCAGGTCCCTTCAGCGTGGCAGGGAATATCTTGCAGAGGAGGGCGTCTGAAGCATGGTGGATCAGCATGAGAGTTTTGAAACTCTTTATGTGATCCGCATGGTCCGACTCCCCGGTATATGACACGAAGTGAGGCGGCTTGAAGTTTTCCAGGACGGGGGCCTCCATGATGGTGCGGGAGAATGGAGGTCTGCTCGGGCAGAGGTTTATCACCCGTTGCTCTTCTTCCCTGTCAATTCGGCCGAGGTGCCTCTCCATCTCGTGGAGACGGCAGTAGACTGAGTCTTCTCTTTGATCATATCTTGCCGAGCCGCGGGACTCATCTTCGTACGAGGGTGGACTGGGGCTGTGGCGATTGTAGCTTGGAGATGGAGGGGGACAGGGATTGTGAAGGCGGTGGCTCCTAGCTGGCTCATGGGTAGGTGGCCTCTGGTCGTTATTTGGGGCAATATTGAGGGCCTGCAAGATTGTTGCCTGGAACTCTTGGAATTCTACTCGGGTGATAGGTCCGTTCTGGTCCCTCTGGGACTGTCGACCAGCAGGAGAACGATGCTTTCTTCGACGGTACTCCGGGGACTCCCTCCGCCTTCTATGAAGAAGGGACCTCCTGTGATCACGGCGGCGAGGGGATCACGCATTTGGACGTTCTGAGCGGGAGGCTCCCTCTCGGGCCCGGGTCCTCCTCTTTCTACCGGTTGATGAGGATTTTGCGGAGGTCTTCGAAAGGCCGAGGGTTATGGGATGCCATGGAGTCGGTGGAAGGGTTATGTACGAAGATATGGTCGCGGTGAAGTGGTTGCTTCTGAGGAGGAGGGCGAGAGGTCCCAATACCAGCGTTCTGGGGCCCAACTTGAGCCTGCTGGGGCCGAGGGTTATGAAGAGGAGGCTGCTCCTGCTGTAGGGGCTGATCAGGCTGAGGAGGGAGTTGTCCCTGCTGCTGAACGGTTTGGAGGGGAACCTCCTATTGCGGTTGAGGAGGAGTGGGTCCACGGTTGGACCCTCTAGATCTCAGTTTCCTTGGAGGCATGGCTGGAGGTGATCTTAACCGATGGAAGAGGATGGATTGCTATTCGTGTTTCCCACAGACGCCGCCAATTTATTGCCGCTGAAATTGGTGTGGGGGCAAACAGATTGATTTGTGGATTCGAGAAAAGTTGAATAGTCAAACCTGAATACCTCCACCGGGGTTTGACCGTGATCTCCCGCCGTTGACCTGCAAAAAGTGCGAAACACCGGGGTTGATTCCGGCGACGCACCTTCCGACGCTCTTGTCAGTAATCAGAAAGATTATAAAAGAGCTTTGATTGGCAAAAGATTGATTGCCTGGTAACAGTGGGGGATGGGGGGTATTTATAGCCGCCTTAGGAACCAGTTTCGGAATAAGATCAAATCCCTACTTCCCAGTGAATGGATAGAAGTGATCAGGACCGTTGATTTAAGGACAATCATAAACCCTAATTCTATCCAGCTAGATTGGGTTTCTTGCGGGTTGGAACCCGCACCCAGTAAGACGGATCCGTTCGTGGGTTATTGGGCCTTTTGAAAAAGGCCCAGTTCCCATTTCGGACCCGTTTGTAGGTGAAATTACCATTTTACCCCCGAGGTTTAAGATTCGTGCCCGATTTGAACGGTCCCGATTTAATCCCATTTTTAGCCATTTCACCGGGTCATGGTCATCAGCCGACCCGACCCCCATTCTCTCCCTAAATCTTGGAAGCCGAGATCCCCCGAAATTTCAGGCCTCCATAATTCGAGACATACAACGGCGAGGGTGATTCTGCTGATCACATGGAGGGCTTTAAGATCCTCATGATAATTCACAGCTCCCCTCCTATGCTGCGCCTTCCCTACTACCTTTCGCTGTCCGGCACGGGAATGGTTCTCAAAGCTCACTTCCAGATCAGTCTTCTCGTTTGATCAGTTGGAAGCAAACTTCCTAGCCCACTTTGTGACCAGCAGAAAGGTCGAGAGGACGAGCGCTTCCCTTCTGGACCTTAGGCAGAAGGAAGGGGAGTCACTCCGCAATTTCGTTCGGAGGTTCACCGCCGAGGTAAGGTCGATCTCCTCTCTTGATGCGGCATCGCTTCGGCGGCTTTCCGACACAACATTCGGCACTGTCAGCTGGAGGCTTCATTAGCTAAAAACAACCCGTCGACTTCCCCGACCTGCTCAACAAGGTCGAGAAGTACATTTAAGCGGAAGAGGCCCTAAATCCGGAAGGCACCAAAGACGCCACTGCCAAGAGGAAGCGGAAGGCCGACGACGTTGAACCCGTCAAGAAAACCACAAACGATACGGTCAGTCTCAAAAGACTTCCTCCGGTCCCCCGATCTGAGAGGTATACGCCGCTGACCTAGAACGTCTCAGCAATCCTGATGGAGATCGAGGAAAAAGGGCTCGTACGACTCCCTCCCCTACCGAGCAACAACAAGAAGCGGGACCAAATATTCTACTGCCGCTTCCACCGAGACAACGGGCACGAGACGGACAATTGACGGGCCCTTAAAGACGAGATTGAGGCCCTCATCCAGCAAGGATACTTGAGAGAGTTCACCTGGGATAATCAACAAGACTGGAGGGATCCGAGCAATTCGAAGCCTTCGCCTCCTCCTCGAACGATCAACCTGCAGCTAGAGCGGGACCCCAAACCCGAGGAGACTGGAGGGCAGGACATACTACACTGCGTCCATGGTGGACCCATGGGGGGGGGACGAAATCTAATACCTCCTGTAAGGCCTTCGTCCGGGAGGTTAGCTCCATCCCGGACCATCCATCCTCCCAGATTCAACAACGACCGATATCCTTTTTGGGAGAGGACCTGGAGGGAGCCCGGCTCCCACACTGTGACACCCTCGTCATGGCAAATTTCGAAGTCTGCTGAATTCTCGTGGACAACAGGAACTCAGTCAACATCCTCTTCTTGGAAGCATTTGAGAACCTCAAGCTCCCCCGAGATAAGCTAAATCCGGCCGGGTACACTCTGCATAGGTTCTCAGGCATCCCAGTACAAATTGAAGGGATCGTAACGCTAGATGTAATAGTCGACACAACCCCCATCACACGGACCGAATCAATGGACTTCATGGTGGTCAACGTCAAGACAGCATACAATGCCATCATCGGCCGACCCGGCCTCTGCTCGTTCCAGGCTGTACCCTCGGCCTACCACTTGAAGCTGAAATTTTCCATTGACCTCGGAGTCAGCAGTGTTAGAGGAAATCAGGAGTCTGCACGTTCGTGCTACATGACTGAGGTCGGAGGCGGGGTATTCCCACTCGACACAGTCGAGCTTCCGCCTGAAAGAAGCCAGCCCGAGTCAGAACCTGTGGACGAATTAGAGGAGGTCTCATTCGAGGCGGAAGACAAATCTAAATGGTTCCGTGTGAGCCACACCCTTTCCTCCGACCTGAAGCCATGACTGATTGATTGCGTTCACCACAATATCAACCTCTTCGCCTGGACCATATCCGACATGCCCGGGATTTTCAAGTACCTAATCATGCACAGGCTGAGCATCGCCCCGAGCTCCAAGTCGATCCATCAGAAGCGGCGCAAGTCCGCCTCGGAGAGGCAACAAGCAGTAAAAGCGGAAGTGGACAAACTGTTGTCCGCCCAGTTCATTGAGGAGGTCAGCTACCCCGAGTGGCTGGCTAACGTTGTGATGGTCAAAAAGGCCAGCGGGAGCTGGAAGATCTGCATAGACTTCACGGATCTCAACAGGGCGTGCCCCAAAGACCCTTTCCCTCTCCCGAGCATCGACGCTCTGATCAACGCAATGTCGGGTCATGAGCTCCTGACCTTCATGAATGCCTTTTCAAGCTATAATTAGTTCCGGATGTTCCCTCCGGACATCGCCAAAATATCCTTCGTCACCGACCATGGCCTCTACTATTACCGAGTCATGCCCTTCAGGCTCAAGAACGCCGGGGCCACCTACCAGAGACTTGTCAACCAATTTTTTTTTATAAAAAAAATCAGATTGGTCGTAACATGGAGGTATACGTTGACGACATGCTCGTCAAGAGCTGACGGGGGCAGGATCATGTTGCCAACCTTGAAGAAGCCTTTGGCGTCCTTCGGTCCCACAACATGAGGCTCAATCCCGCCAAGTGTGCCTTCAGCGTCTCCTCTGAAAGATTTCTTGGATTCGTCGTTAGCCAGAGTGGCATAGAGGCAAATCTCGGGAAGATCTAGGCCATAATTAACATGGCCCCTCCCAGGAACATTAAGGAGGTCCAACGGCTTACGGGAAGACTGGCGGCCATCGGCCGCTTCCTCTCCAAGTCTGGAGAGAAGTCCCTCCCCTTCTTCAAGGCTCTGCAAGGGGCAAAAGGCTTCGAATGGGGCGACCCCCATCAACAGGCGTTCGACTAGTTGAAGTCCTACCTCGCCAACACCCCGCTTCTGAGCAAATTCGAACCGGACAAACCCTTCTTTCTATACCTCTCAGCCTCGGAAAGTGTACTAAGTGCCGTGCTCGTCCGGAAAGAAGAGGGTGTTCAGAAGCCTCTCTACTATGTGAGCAAGGTCTTGCTCTCGGCCGAAACAAGATATGAAAAGATGGAAAAGGTGGCATACGCCCTGGTAATGGCCGCGTGAAAGCTCTGCCTTTACTTCCAGGCCCACTCTCCAGGTCCTTACGGACCAGCCTCTCAAGGCCATCCTCCACAAGCCCAAAAGTTCTCGCTGCTTAATCAAGTGGTCGATCGAACTAAGCCAGTACGATATCAGCTACCACCCCAGGACAGTCATAAAAGGGCAGGCCCACGCCGAATTTCTCACGGAGTGCACTATCTCCGAGCCGGCCGACACTCAAGAGGCAAATCCAATATGGGAGGTTTATGATGCCAGCTCGTCTTGTTAAGTAGGAAGTGGCGCGGGCATTATCCTCAAAGGTCCCGAAAACTTCATTCTCCAGTATTCCCTCCGCCTGAACTTCACAGTCTCAAACAACGAGGCAGAGTACGAGGCTATGATCGCCGGGCTCACCCTGGCGCACAAGGCGGGGGCCAGGCAAATCAGAGCCTTTAGCGACTCCCAGCTCATGGTCAACCAGATCACAGGGGAATACGATGTTCATGACGCTCGGATGGTCCGATACTTGGTAGTAGTCCAGCAACTCCTGGCAACCTTCGACTTTTCATCGGTGGAACGAATCCCTAGGGAGCAAAACGCTCAGACTGATTCCTTGTCAAAACTAGCCTTGTCATCCTTTGAAGGACTAGACAACACCATCCTAATCGAAGTTCTCCTCAGTCCTAACATCGACCTTCCAGAAGTCCTCTGCCTCCCCACCGAACCTCAGCCAGACAACTGGATGACTCCCATCAGGAAGTTTCTGGCCGAGGGCGAGCTTCCTCAAGATCGGGCCAAGGCTAGAAGGACCCGAGTCCGTTCAGAGAGGTTCATCATAATCAATGAGACACTCTTCAAATGCTCATACAAAACAACGGACGGCAGACCCTATCTTCCCTGCCTGGTCCCCAATGGGGTTAAGTACGTTCTAAAGGAATTACATGAAGGAATCGAGGGGTGTCACATGGGGAGCAGGACGCTCGTAAGAAAAACCTTAAACCACGGGTCCTAATGGCCGACCATGTTACAAGAAGCTCAGGACCTCATCAAAAGGTGCGACCCTTGCCAAAGATTCTCCTCTGTGAAAAGGCTTCCACAAGCCAGCCTCCGCTCCCTGGCAAGTCCGACCCCATTTGCTATGTGGGGGATGGACTTGGTCGACCCATTTCCAAAAGAAACGGGACAAAGGAAGTTTCTCGGGGTGGCCATCGACTACTTCACCAAATGGATTGAGACAGAGCCTCTGGCCACGATCACCGAGCACCATACTCAGCAATTCTTCTGGAAGAACATCATCTGCCGGTTCGGGATCCCACAGGTACTTATCACAGACAATGGGACCGAATTCGCAGGCCAAAACTTTCGGAAGTTCTGCAAAGACATCGGCGTCCAGCAGCACTTCTCATCAATATGTCACCCTCAATCAAATGGCCAGGCCGAGAACGTGAACCGTCAAATCCTTGACGGCCTCAAAAAGCGGTTGAATAACTCATCAAAAGGGCGGTGGGTCAACGAGTTGCCAAGCGTACTCTGGGCGCACCGGATGACGAAGAGAATCCCCACGGGCGAGTCCCCGTTCAACCTAACCTACGGTACAGAGGTGGTTATTGTAACCCCTGTTTTTCGTTTAATGTATTTTTGAGTGTATTTTTCATTTTTGTGTATTTTCTCTCTTTGTATTCCTCTTGTATTTTCTGAATTGTATATTGGAGTTTGTTTTCAATATATATTCATTTATTTCATTTTGAGCTCCTTGTGTTGGTTTTTGTTCGTCTTTTGTTCCGTTCTTCGTCTATTTTTGTTCTTTCTTTCATTTGGTTCTTGTCTTCTTTATTTTGTGCTCTTGGGTGCTTATGGTGGTGTTGGTTGCTCAACCTATTCCCAATCCTATTGTTTGATCCCTAATAGATTTACCAACGCTAAATTAAATCCAATCCTATTTTGAATCCTATTCAATTCATCCATATTAATACCCATTAAACAATCCTATTACTACTCCTAATTTACCCACAACCCAATTACCCATTAACCCTAATCCTCTCTATATATAACCCTCTCTCCCCTTAAACCCTAACCCTAACACCTAAACCCTAGTCCCCATCCTTTAGCCCCGGCCTCCCCCTTGCTTGCGCCGTACACACCCGATGCCAGCCCCAGGCCAGCACCCGACCCCCCCTTTCCTCCCGGCTGCACCTTGGCCAAGACCCCCTCCGGCCATCATCCAACCCTACATCCGACCACCACTACCCTACTACCCCCCTCTCCGATCATCTCATTCCCCCTTGGCCGACCAACCCTCCAAGCCACAAGCCGCCACAAGTTCACATCTCTCTTTTGTGGGTTCTCTCTTCTCTTGCTTCGAGAAGCGTGCCGTGTGTTCATGCGATTGTTCGTGGGTTCGTTGCTCTTGATTTTGGATTCTCTTGTTCGTGGATTTTTGTTTGTTGTTCGGGAATCCGTTCCCATTATTCTTGGAGTTCGTTTCGTCTCGGTTAAGGCAACTAACTTGTACGTACTTCAATTCCTTTGTTTGATACAAATCAAAAATACCACCTATAGTTTAGTTGGGTCTAGAGACAACTCATGTGTATGTTATCTTTGATGGGTTTTGTCTCTATTGTGAAAACTTGACCATAGTTTCCTCACGACACAATATTGACATAAATTAACTTAGGTTTTACCCGTTCTTGATTTGATCATGTATGTGGGACTTTTGTGAGAATTCGTGATTTATGGAGAACCATGTGATAGGCTTGATTTAGATATGTTAATTACCCTAATTTATAATGTTTGGACACTTTTTAGACTTGATTTCATGCTTGGTTGTGCTTTGAACAAGTTTTGTATGATATATGTTGAGTTGTTGTTAAAGGGAAAAATCTGTATTTTGTCGCAGATCTGTTTTGGTTGCTGTTTTGGACTGTCTTGGAGTCAGTATCTTGGTTCCAGTATAAAACATGAATTTTAGTGAATTTCGTCTATTTTCCAACCCCTCTGACCTTGCTTGATTTTGTTTTCGTATGTGTGAGATATAACTGATTTACTACAGAGGTGTCGATCTTTTCCAGATTTCATTTCTTGGTGTTCTTGATGACTAAATTATTTTAATAACTATGCTACATATATTATTTTGATCCAAAACTTTGGTCAGTATTTCTTTATCTACTTGGGAATTATCCAGAATTTTTGGTGGATTTTATTGATAAATTTTATATGCCATTTCATGCTCATTTATAAAAACTATACTTGCTGTATTTTGCTCACTGTTCTGTAAAGAAACGTACTTTTACCCTGATTCCTTTTACTGTATGAAAAATATTCGTGAAATATGAAAGTTAATATATTTTGTCTATTTTCATCTTCCTTTGACGGATTTGGATTTCGTTTCACGGCTTGCGAGATACTTCAGTTTTCGTACAACAGTATTGGGAATTCCAGATTTGCCAAAATACCAGTTCTTGATGTGTTCTTATTTTTGATGACTAAACTAATTTTACTGGAATATTATGAAACTTTATATTCAGATTCTAGAGTTAAAGGAGAATATCCCAGATTTTTCCTGAATTTATTTGAGAGGTTTTGATGCAGTTTTCCTAACTGATAATTCGTTTTCCTGATTTCTGACTGAACATGTTTTCTGGATTCAAACCTGTTTTGAGTTATGATGTTGTGAATTACTATATGACTTATTTATATTCGCTGAATTTGTGTGGAAGTCTATTTTCCATATTCTTCAACGGATCCAGATTTGGATGGTTGTAGTAGCGGGAATTACTATTTTTGTACAACATTGTCTTGTTGTCCTGAATTAGAAAACTAGTTATTTTACCCTTTTTGTTATCTTGTACCTGTACTTGTTTAACTTACACCCTGAACCTGATACATGCTTATACCCTGTTATTCTTGCTTTGTTTTGTGACACATACATGCATGCCTGATTATAATAATAAATGACCAAGCCGGGATTAAGGGAAAGATCTAGTAGTAGAAAATATAGAAACGTGTACTTAGAGGAGGACCTGTGTCTTGCCTGCTTGTTACATGTTCATGACTACATGATTCACGATCCTGTTACCTGTACCTGACTGCATGCTTCCCTATAGGAAGATGTACTCGGAAGATAACCACTAGGTTATACCTGTTTCCTGTACCTGACTGCATACTTCCCTATAGAAAGGTGTACTCGGAAGAGAGCCACTAGGTTCTACCTGATCCTGTTATTCGTGTTATCCTGAACTCTGAATACACTACCCTATGGACTCCACTACGAAATCTAAAGCGAAACTGTTTGTTGTAGCAACCATGTAGTAAAAGCTGGGATGCATGAAGTGTTACCTAGATAGTAATATAACAAGACTTGACATGATATAATTTGATTTCCTGTACTTGATACCTGATTATCCTGTTACATGATTACATGATTACCTGTATACCTGTATACCTGATACCCGTTACATGTTTACCTATTTACCTGTTTACTTGACACTTGATACATGTTACCTGTACCTGTCAGTATACCATGCTACTTGTTTCTAGTTTCCTGATTCATCTTAGACATTATATTTCTGTTAATACACTTATACCATACTATGCTTTGTCCAATCTTGATCATCAAGATCTAACGGCCACTAGGATTTCAAACACCTCGAAATCTACCCCATGACGTCAGCATCGCATACAACCTCCTAGCTTTTACAGTGAGCTTAGGGGCTCGACGCTCGATAGCAATTCCGAACCCCCCCCCCCCCCCCCCATCTTTTACAGCAAGCTAGAGGGCTCGACGCTCGGCAGAGACCTCGAGCCATCCCTTAGCTTTTACAGCAAGCTTGGGGGCTCAACGCTCGGCAGCAATTCCAAACCATCCCCTAGCTTTAACAGCAGTTGGGGGGCTCGACGCTCGGCAGTGACTGCGAGCCATCCCTTAGTTTTTACCACAAGCTAGGGGGCTCGACGCTTGGCAGAGACCTCGAGCCACCCCCTAGCTTTTACAACAAGCTGGGGGGTTCGACGCTCGGCAGTGACCTCGAGCCACCCCCTAGCTTTTACAGCAAGCTTGGGGGCTCGACGGTCGGTAGCGATCCCGAGCCATCCCCTAGCTTTAACAGCAACAGGGGGGCTCGACACTCGACAATGACCTCGAGCCACCCCCTAGCTTTTACAGCAAGCTTGGGGGCCCGACGGTTGGTAGTGATCCCGAGCCATCTCTGTTCTATGCTTGTTCCATTCTTCGATCGTGTGGTGATAGGTTTCAATCGCTGTCTAGTTTGAGAGCGAGACGTGGTGCCTGTGTCAGCTCATCTTCTCGTTGCATCCTGAGAGACAGACGCCTACGCAAGTTCTCGGATGAGGCAAAATCTGTTTTAAAGAGATTGTGTGATACACAAGCTTTGACATGAATCGGTTCAGTTTTATTGTTTTCATTTTCTTTTAATTTTGTTGGTTTTATTCTTCTCAACCTTATGTGATTTTTGTGCCTCTCAATTATATTTGAATTTATTGTAAACATTTTGTAACTAAATTTGTAACAAATAAAATTAATTCCACGAAGTTGGTTTTATTGTGATACAAAAAAATATAACAGATTATAAACAAAATAAACTGTGATCGCAATGAGAACTGAGGCAATCAAAATAAAAATTAAGAAGAAGTCACAGTTACCATTTGCGGCCTTATAAAGTAGAAGCCACAGTTGATAACTACGGTCTATGCTGATATTATAAAAATAAGACCACGCGTGAGATTAGTTTGGTGAAGAGCTCCTATCATGCATCGACCCCACAGAACTCTGTATGAAATTAGAAAATCGTGCCTAATCGTGTTAATCAAATGTCTATGGGAAAGATGTGACCTGGATGATTCATTGATTCTGTAGAGAGTAAATTAGTTATACATATAATAATGAACAATCAATATTATTTATATTGATTTGCATGTCTTGACTATTATGTCTATAAATATCAGTGTATTTTGATGCCTTCTAATCATATTTAAAATAAATGGCTTTTCAATATATTAATTTGACATCAACAATGCATGAGTAAGAAGCGCTTAATAAATAAGTTTTGTAGGCAAATGTCATAGAACATGAGTAACATAATAAACAGTGTTAATCGTTAATATAGAATCATGTACATACAACTATTCTGCATGAGGAAGATTTCCTCCAATCAAGATGAGACCCGGTTTCCTCACTGTATATTTAATTTTAGGTCAATCAATCTTTGTCTACTTATTTAAATATAAACATGTTGTTTGTATTATTTGAGGTATACATCTGCTTCTTAAAATTGGTTCCATGCAATTAATCTTCGTTTGTTGATAATTTTATATGAGATTGTAAAATATATTTTATGTAGATTGTGAAGATAGGTCGTATTATTCTTGTTCATTTGTGTCTGTTTATATCTGTTAACTTATGAAATGGACAAAGTAGGGTTCACAGATGTGGATGGAACAAGTTTCCAGCCGTCGGTGTTGTATCTTTTATCAAGCGTTTGGCGCCGACAAGTAAAGCTGAACATGATTTTTTATGTTATTTGAATTGTGTTTTTCCTGTGAGTCAATGTCAGAGCATCTGTAGTTCGTTGATTATGTTTCCAAATTTTATAAAATTTAGAAGAAAAAAAATCACGTAGTTATTGGCCAAATACCCAAATTTTAGGTTGGAGAGGAATAGTGTTCGGCTATATTTGTAAGGAGAAATAGGAATTTGTAAAATATTGCTAATGAAAAATTATTTTTCGTCCGTTAAAAAAAATTATCGGACGAATGATGATCGTTCATCTCTTCTATTTTTTTTATAAAATCTATCGGACGGGATTTCCTGTTCGTGGTTATTTCTTTCCAAATGTTTTCTAAAATTTCTATAGTATTAGGCCTATAGAATTATTATACATACATATTAGAATTTAATTAAGATTTAATTAAGAATTTAGATTTAATTAACGTAGCCTAATCAGAAAAGCTCATGAACAGGAAATGATTTTCCGTCTGATGTTTTTTTAAAATATTTTTTTTAATTAGACGGAAAATAATTTCTTGTCTGATACCTTTTTAATTTAAAAAATAAAAAAATTACGAGACGAGACTTTATTTACGGTCCGATTATTTTTTTAAATCAAAATCTAAATTTTGAGCTTGAAGGCGGAAAATTCTCTCATGAGCTCTGTTGAAAAGGAGTGAGAGAATCCAAACCGAAATATAAACTCTTCAAGGGGATGTTAGAGAGAACTGACACTCTAGTAATTAGGATGCGTACACGCTTTAAGATATTTTCAGTTAGATATCAGTGAGATAGAATTTCGGGCTGTATTCAAAGTATGCGTTAGTGTTTTCTTTTCATGAAAGTCCTACTATCTTTTAAATGCTTCTTTCATACCCTCCTCTCAAAGTATATTACTCATTCTTGTTAAGATCGTTAACAACAAAGTAAAAAATTACACAAATCCAACTGAAATATGTAAGTAAGAATACCAAGAATTTTTACGTGGAAAACTCGCTAAGAAAAAAAAAATTACGGGCGGTAGTAATACTTCTACTATTCAAATATTGTGTACAATAAGAGAATATTAGAAACACACTCTTATCCTTACACACACTAATTGTGGAACACTCTCTCTCTCACTTTCAACTTGAAGTGATATACAACCCTCTACTTTGAGTTAGGGACGAAGTCAGAAAATTTTTCGCAGGGGAAGCGTAGTTAACAAAAAATTCATAAATTGTTCTATTAGCCAAAATAAATAAATAAATCAATCAATCAAATCAAATAATAGATATCATTTTGCTTTGATCATCAATAAGTTAAAGGTGGGAGTGAGACCAAGTAATAAATTGTAGATTTTGAGGGAGGTGGAAGCTATTTTGGATATAATAAGGGGTTCTGTAGAAAAATTGATGGGGGCTAAAAGTAGGGATGGCAACCGGGCCGGGCTGACCCGCGACCCGCCCACAAAACCCGGTTCGCTATAATCCGGTTCGGGTTCGGGTCCGGGTGGAACCCGCGGGTTGACCCGGGTAGGAAAAATCGTGATCTCAACCCGCTCGACCCAGCCCGCCCAATCCGTTGACCAAGTCAAACCCGTCCGTCAACCCGCGGGTTTGTTCGGGTCAAACGTTCGACCCGTGGTTTTTTTTTTCTCTTTTTAATATATTTTTTTGTTTTGTTTTTTTTTGTTTGTATTTACCCCTATAAATACCACCCTTAATTCAATCTAAAAAGTTTCACACCTTACTCTCTTACTCTCGCTACTACTAGTCTACTACTACTCAATTCAATCTCAATTAAATCAAGTTTTTCAACAAAGAAGCAAGCAACAAAGAAATGAATAATCAATAATATATGCATTTTTTCACTTTTATACGGTTATACTTATAATTTTTTTTAAAAGTGAAGTTGTCAAAAAAAAAAAAAAAAAAAAAAAAAAAAAAAAAAAAAAAAAAAATCAAACCGGGCCAACCCGCGACCCGGCCCGACCCTAATGGGTTTGCGGGTCGATCGGGTCAAAAATTTCAATTTTGAACCCGGTCCGGCCCAGCCCGGTCAACCCACCGACCCGACCTGAACCTGCCCAAGTCAGCCTTCAACCCGGGCGGGTTCGACCAGAATGCCAACCCTAGCTAAAAGAGTATAAATTTAAAAATGTAGGGAATTTTCTACATAAATTAAAGGTGAGAGTGAGACCAAGTAATAAATTTTAGATTTGGTGGGAGGTGGATGCTATTTTGGATCTAGTATGGGGTTTTGTAGAAATATTAAGATGGGCTAAAAGGGTGAAAATTTAAAAATGTAGGGGATTTTCTGCAAAGCTGATGTCACTGCTTTGAGTGGAACACTTCACTTAACTTTGGAGTATAACTCTCTCAATTGCATGATACGAAAATGAGAAATACCACTTCCCTATATAGGGGAGGGTGGAGCAATGTAGAAGCTTCGGAATTTGTATTGTTGGAATAATTTTTGGCTTACTTTCCGGGCCAGATTCTGGTGGCCTCGGGCAATCGGCAGCGCCGGATAATGATTGGATTGTGATCCTCTCATCGAGTACTATTCCGTGATGTACTCATTTGCCAAAAACTAATTCTGTATGAATGAGAAATATTGGTCCAAAGTTGGGTACTCGAAATGTAATAACTTGGAAATTTGGACAAAATGGATAATCCCATATCGGAAATGGGAAAAAGTTTTTTCTAGTATATATACTAAAAAAAATGGACTAAAGGGCGTGGCCCGGGGGTTACCACTAACGCGTAGTTGAGAGAGGACTTAGCAAAAATGGCAAACACACACACACGCACGCACGCGCCAGGCTCAGCCCGACCCCGGCCTCGGCTCGGCTTGGTTTGGTCTGGCTTGGCTCTGACCTATATTTTTATTTTGCCCCAGTCAAAAATCTTTTCCCCCATTATACTGTTGAGGATTTTCAACTTCAGTAACTGGTACCATTACTCTGTAACTGCAGAGTAATGGCTCATCAGTTATGTCTTTGAACCATTACTCTGCTGTTACAGAGTAATGGACCATTACTCTGCTAAACTCTCCCATCAGTTGCTCCACTTCTCCTATAAGACCAGGAAATTCTGTCTGCTAGAGAACACAGTTTTTGTAATCTGAATCTCCTTCTTCTTCTTCTTCCTCTAGTTCAAAATCTGAGAGTGCAATACAGCAACAGGTTCGCTGAGATATCTGAAGTTAGGGTGCTGCTTTTTAGGAAAAGGTAATACAGTTGTATCATGGGAGGTAATTCTCCAGCCACTGTCACACTACGAGGCGAATTTTGCTTTAAGGACAGAGATATTAAAATCCTGACTCTGTATTGTATTGTATGGTTTGTTCTTTCGTTTCCTGTATTTGTAATTCTTCACAAATATTGTTAGTATCTTCTGTTTTATGAAATTCATGTTCTAACAATCTTAAAGCAAATTTTTTTTCTCTATTCTAACAGTTTTGTGAAGACTATTTATAGGTCATTATATCATTTCGGAAAAACACAACTAACAATTCTATTTCAACTGTTTCAGAAAATGGAAAACACACACAACGAAAGTGTCAATGGGCTTATCAGTGCCGAAACACCAGTGATCCAAAATGTGACTGCATAATTGGTTGCGGCACATTCGGTCGTTCTGCCCACATATATAACTGTGGGAGAAAAACCAGAGAAGGTCAATAGAACTGGATTCAAGAAGTGGCAAGGGAAGATGCAGTTCTACCTGACCACCTTGAAGCTGGACAAGTTTCTCACTGAATCTGCCCTTATGCTGGCACCAATGGAAGCACACTCCGTTGCTGCAGTTGATGCATGGACTCAGGGTGACTATCTCTGCAGAAACTACATCCTCAATGGCTTGGTAGACCCGCTGATGGTTGACTCCAAGACGGTTGTGAGTCAAATCCAGGAACTGCAGGTGATAATGTAATACCCCAGATCAGTCGACTGGTACTGCCAGCAGTTGACTGATAGAGGACAGTCGACTGGTACTGCCAGCAGTCGACTGGTCTGTGAGATTTGTGAGAGGATTGTGAAATATAGTCCCATATCGGGAATTTGCGAGGATAATCAGAGTATAAATACTATTGCCTAAGATCAAGAGTCACCAATTCGGTTAACCACCTTTTGAGAGGCAGCCTGTGGTGGGCAGTGGAACTACATAGTATTTATGATTTGTCTGAGCATTGGGGCGGGGCATTACAAATGGTATCAGAGCCGACTTTCGACCCACCAGGTGTATCTGCATGATGAAAGGGTGCCTCCGAAGGAGGGGGGCCTATTCGTGGGGTACATATGCTTGCGCGATGAAAGGGTGCCTCCGAAGGAGGGGGGCCTATTCACGAAGCATGCCAGGTGCTAGAAAGGACGGTCCTACACTGAGGTGTGCCCTGTGCTCAGCGAGGACGCTGATTCCTAAGGGGGGTGTATGTAATACCCCAGATCAGTCGACTGGTACTGCCAGCAGTTGACTGATAGAGGACAGTCGACTGGTACTGCCAGCAGTCGACTGGTCTGTGAGATTTGTGAGAGGATTGTGAAATATAGTCCCATATCGGGAATTTGCTAGGATAATCAGAGTATAAATACTATTGCCTAAGATCAAGAGTCACCAATTCGGTTAACCACCTTTTGAGAGGCAGCCTGTGGTGGGCAGTGGAACTACATAGTATTTATGATTTGTCTGAGCATTGGGGCGGGGCGTTACAGATAATGCATGAAATCGCTGCAGAGAACATGATGCTGTGCGAACCATTGCAGGTTGCAGCGTTAATCGAGAAGCTTCCACCTGGATGGAAAGACTTCAAGAACTACCTCAAACACAAGCGAAAGGAGATGTCTCTTAAAGACCTCATTGTCAGGTTGCATATCGAAGAAGAGAATCGCAAGGCTGACAGGTCCTATGGAAATCAGTCAATAGAAAAGGAAAATATGGTGGAGTATGAACAGAAAGGCAAAAAGATAAAGTTCTTGCCATAGGCCTCAAACAAAAAACCGGTAGGAAAGAGGTTTGCTGGAAAATGCCACAAGTGTGGCAAGCTGGGCCACAGAATTTCTGAATGCCCCAGCAAGGATAACAACCGTGCTGGAACCGGACAGGCAAAAGGATCCCATGCACACATAGCTGAGAACTTGTCCACCGATCTCTCTGACTTGGACCTCTGTGATGTTGTATCAGAGGTGAATCTGGTGGAGAGAAATCCTCGAGAGTGGTGGTACTACACTGGGGCCTCCAAGCACATCTGTTCGGATAAGGAGATGTTCACTTCATACCAGAAGTGAAACAAGGATGAATAGCTGTTCATGGGTAATTCTTACACCTCCAAAATTGCAGAAACAGTAAAGATAGTGATGAAGATGACTTCAGGTAAGGAACTAACACTCACAAATGTGTTGTATATTCCAGATGTTAGAAAAAACTTGGTATCAGGATCTTTACTAAGCAAGAATGGATTTAAGGTTGTTTTTGCTTATGATAATTTTGTATTGTCTAAGAATGGGGTGTACTTGGGTAAAGGATATGTAAAGAATGGACTGTTCAAGTTTAATGTAATGACAGTCATCCTAAAACTATTGTTCCTGTTGTTCCCAAAGTTAATGAAATTACTCCTATTGCTTATGTTGTTGAGTCTTCTTCTGTTTGACATGAAAGACTAGGTCATGTTAATTTCAGTTCTATGCTTAGATTAATTAACATGAATTTGTTACCAAAATTTAAGGTAGACAACTGCGAAAATGTGAAGTTTGCACGGAGGCCAAACTCACTAAAACTCCATCACGTTCTTTAGAAAAAAACACAGAAACTCTAAGTCTAATTCACACGGATCTGTGTAGTTTAAAATACGTGCAGACCAGAAGTGGCAAAAAGTACTTTGTGACATTTATAGACGATTGCACAAAATTCTGTTATGTATACTTGTTACATAGCAAAAATGAGGCTTTGGATAAATTCAAAGAATATAAGCTTGAAGTTGAGAATCAACTTGGCAAAACGATTAAATCGTTAGGAGTGATAGAGGAGGAGAATATAATGCACCATTTAATATGTTCTGCTCTTAACATGGAATAGTTCATCAGACAACTGCTCCTTACTCACCTGAATCAAACGGTATTGCCGAGCGCAAGAACCGAACTCTAAAGAAGATGATGAATGCCTTGTTGTTGAATTCTGGGTTATCCTAAAACATGTGGGGGGAAGCGTTGCTGGCTGCCAACTACATTCTCAATAAAATACCTTACAAGAAAACTGGCAAGACACCATACGAACTGTAGAAAGGCAATGTACCTTCGTATAAATACCTCAAAATGTGGGGTTGTCTAGCTAAAGTGGCAGTACCTAATCCAAAATAGGTCACAATAGGACCTAAGACTATTGATTGCATATTCATAGGCTATGCACACAACAGTAGTGCACACAACAGTAGTGCATGTCGGTTCTTGGTATATAAATCGGATATACCGAATATTCATATGAATACAATAATGGAATCAAGGAATGCTTCCTTCTTTGAACACGTGTTTCCGTGCAAGGATACTACGTATCTCAAACGTACACATGAACAAGGGAATGCAAGCACTTCGGTTGATGAACCAGAACATGATAATGATGAGCCTAGACGCAGTAAACGGGCTAGAACATCAAATTTGGTCATGACTTTTTAACGGCCTTTCTATTAGAAAATGAACCCAGAACATTCAAGGAAGTCATTTCTATGCCTGATGCTCCTATGTAGAAGGAAGCAATCAAAAGTGAAATTGACTCCATCGTGCAAAATCATACATGGGAGTTGGTCAATTTTCCTTCTGGGTGTAAAGCTCTAGGAAGCAAATGGATTTTCAAAAAGAAATTGAAACCAGATGGTTCAATAGAGAAACATAAGGCGAGACTTGTGGTACAATGATTTAGGCAACAACGCAACAGGTTCAAAATCTGAGAGTGCAACACCACAACAGGTTCGCTGAGATCTCTGAAGTTAGGGAGCTGCTCTTCAGGGAAAGGTAATACAGTTGTATCCTGGGATGTAATTCGCCAGCCACTGTCACACTACAGGGCAAATTTTGCTTTAAGGACAGAGATATTAAAATCTTGACTCTGTATTGTACTGTATGGTTTGTTCTTTCATTTCCTGTATTTGTAATTCTTCACAAATATTGTTAGTATTTTCTATTTTATGAAACTCATGTTCTAACATGTATGTGCTTTAATTCAATTCATTTTTTCAACATCATCATTTTTCATGGTGAAAGTTTTCCAACATCACCATTTTTCATAGTAGAAAATTTTAGCACTTTTAGATTTCCAAAAACAATTATTTCCTTAGATATTTCTCCAAGATATTTCTTGAGAAACAAAACTTCATCATGGGTTGGATTAGCCCATGGTACATTAACAATCTCCCCTTCCAAGTTCTCCAAACTACTTGGAATCCATTCCAATGAGCTTTACGCAATAATCCAATTTCTGCTTTGTGACAATTTTTGTCAACATGCCTGACAAGTTCTTGTTCGTATGAATATTCTTTAGCTTGAACAACTTAACTTCAATAGCTCCTGTAATCTAATGATACCATATATCAATGTGCTTGGAGCGGTAATGATAAGTAGAATTCTTGGTCAAATCAAGAGCGCTTTGACTATCACAATGAACAACATAATTATCTTATTTGAAACCCAATTCTCGGAGAAACTGCATCATCCATAACAACTCTTTATATGCATCTGTAACAGCTATGTACTCAGTCTCTATAGGGGATAAAGCAACACATTTCTATAACTCAGATTGCTATGATACAACCCCCTACAAAAATAAATAAGTAGTCTGATGTAGTTTTTCTGCCATCAAGATCTCATGCCATGTCAGCATCAGTAAATCCTTCCAAAATTGGTTTGAAATTACCAAAACACAAGCATTACTTAGAAGTGCCTCTCAAGTATCATAGAATCCACTTTACTGCTTTTCAGTGATCCTTGTCTGGATTGGTGAGAAATATGTTCACAACGCCTACAACATGAGCGACATTTGTCGTGTGCACACCATGACATACATAAGACTTTCTACCACCGAAGAGTAGGGAATACTTGCCACCTTTTCTTTTTCTTCAACTGTACATGGACATGATTTCTTGCTCAATTTAAAATGATTACCTAGAGGTGAGCTCACAGGCTTAGCTCCTTTCATGTTGAACCTCTTAAGCACCCGTTCAACATACATCTCTTGCGACAGCCACAACTTCTTGGATAACTTCTTGGATGTTTTGTCACGAATAATCTGCTTGGCTGGACCTAAGTCATTCATATCAAAGGATTTGGATAATTCATCTTTTAGCTTCCTAATCATAGAGGCTTATTGATCAACAATTAACATGTCAACAACATAGAGTAACAAATAATGAATTTACCTCTGAAAAATTGACGAATATAGACACAATGATCTGCATTGGTCCACTTGTATCCATGACTGACCATGAATGAGTCAAACTTCTTGTTCCACTACACTGGAGCTTGTTTCAGTCAATATAGGCTTTTCTTTAGCTTACAAACCATGTCTCCTTTGACCTCGAATCCTTTGGGTTGCTCATGTAAATCTCCACCTCTAAGTCACCATGGAGGAATGTGGTCTTCACGTCTAACTGTTCTAACTCAAGATCCATGCTAGCTACCAAAGCAAGAATAACTCGAATAGAATTCATCTTCACCACTAGTGAAAAATCCTCATCAGAGTCAACGCCTTTCTTCTGCTCAAATCCCTGGACCACCAAGTGAACCTTGTAATTTGTCATGTTGTCATCTCTTTTAAGCTTGTTCCAATTTGTTCTTGAGTGTCCTTTTGCCTTCTGGAAGATGTACCAACTCATAGGTACCATTCTTGATTAAAGAATCCATCTCGGACTCCATTGCCTTCATCCATTTGGCACCATCACTATGAGATTTGACCTCCTCATATGTTTCAAGCTCTCCATTATCGGTCAACAAGATGTAATGAGATGGTGGGGGGTACTTGGTTGACTAAACTCGATCTCTATTGGATCTTCTGAGTTGAGTTTCATATTCTTGTGGGGCTGGAGGGTCCTCCTGATTAGGATCCCCCCGATCAAGAAGCTCTGTATCTAGAGGTATCTCATTATTATCTACTTCAGGAATGTCGGGAGCAACTTCATTTGTATCACCATGCTGTTCTTTACCATCTAAAGTCAATGGATTAACTGCTTTCACAACACCAACTGGTTGTACATGTTCATCAATATCGCCATCTCTTCTTCTCATAAGCTTCTTTGCTTTCGGGTCCCATAATCTATAGCCAAATTCTTTTTCACCATAGCCAAGAAAAATACATGGTGCAGCCTTGTATCTGCTCTTTGAGCACATGCACAAACACATTGCAGCCAAACACCTTCAGATGAGATGCACCTTTTCTGGTTCACACTCTCACTGAAATATTTAAGCCTAATAGAATTGAAGGAGATCAGTTGATGAGATAAACAATGGTTCTCACAGCTTCGCCCAGTACTGCTCGAGTAGCTTGGCAGTATCCAGCATACAGCTCGTCTTCTCCATGATTGTAATACCCCAGATTTTTTAAATAATGTTTTTAAGATTAATAAATGAATTAAAATGATTTTTTTTATTTAATAAATATTTTTCTGAAAAATTATCTTTTTACACGTGCAAAACACGTGCAAATATTTTCTTAGGAAGTTCAAAGTCAAAAATTATTTGTGGAAAATTATTATTTATTATTAGATATTATTTGTGAATTTTCTGGAATTTTTTGATATTTATTAGACCTATTTGCAAATATTACAAAAAAGTGACTTTTGTGCAAAATTACCACTTGGAGAGAAAACTCCAGATTTTTGAATTTTTGGGTTGGGTATGATGCTTAGTCAATTCAGAGGTAAAGAGTTTACTTTTTGTTTTAACAAATTTAGTTTATTTTACAAGTTTTGATGAAAAATGATCTTTTTGCAAAATCGCCACTTAGAGGGGCAAAAGTGCAAATTCGTTTTTCTGGGTTTTCAAAACAGTGCCGGTTGACTATTAGGTTATTTGTTTTTGTTTTTTAAACTCAATTAAATTATTTTTATTTAATTTCCAAGTATAAGGATCTATATATGTAAAGGTATATTTAAAAAGATGTATTTTTGCAAATCTATTTACAAAACCCTAGACCTATTATTCTGGCCTATAAAAGAGTGGGGGTGCAGCTGTCTCTTACTGTGCTACACAAGGATTTCTTATTATTATTTTCTTGGAGTTTTCAAGCGAGGATTCTTGGTTTTCTTGCGAAGGAGGATTTTTCTTGTTTCTTTATTTTTCTTCGGTTGATTTCTTCAATAAGGTGAGTGACATTTGTTATTTTCTTTTGTTCTAAGCATGTTGTATGTGATGATTTGTTGATTAGAAAGTATGTTAGGGGATTGTATGTTGATATGGTGAATTTGATAAGTACATGAGTTAAAAATTGAATCTTTACTTGAAACCACACTATTGATGACCAAAATCCTAATTTGATTAATTGCGATTGCTAAAGAACCTAATAGAAATCATGAGTAGGTTGTTTTCCTTTGTATACTTGCTGTTTTAACCAAGTTTAATAAATTGTATGTTGATTATGGTATGAAAGTAAAACCAAACTCCACCTTTACTTTGCATCCATATTTACACTATGTTTGGATGATTTTGATGAGTAGAATCATGTTGAATGGTTGTTATTGTTTGCATATGTTCATGAGTAAACTATTGTGAGAGATTTGCATATGAGTTGAATGAATTACAAGAAAAGCTTTCGAGTTAAAAAGATCAGTTTTGAAGTGAAAATGGATTTTGGCTTTCGGTTCTGGATGTTCATGGCTGAAACTGGCTTTTGGTGAATTTGTGATGTTTCGAGTTGGACTTGAGTTGTTTTATACTGAGTTTGATTAGAATGACATATTTCTTGCATACAATGGATTCAGGTCAACTGATGCACAATCGCACAAACACACACCTTCACATTCTTAATCCACTGTTTGAGAGTTTTGACGGAATTTTGTTGGATTTTCAATTGCTTTTGTCCTAAGATGGTTTAAAAAACCTATTACTTTTATTTGGTGAAATTCTGATGCTAAATTGGATGCTTAAACTCTATTTGAACATATATGTATATGCATTGACTGTTTTGAGAGATTTATGTGAAAAATTTATATTTTGAGATCTTGGTGTGTTTTGAAGTGTCTTGATGACTCCTACATGTCATACTAGACATATTCAAACATCTCAGGAATTTAGTATTTATAAGTTTGTGTTTTTATGAAATAAAACAGTGTATCGGTAAAACATGCACAGAACCTTAAACTGCAGTCTGTAGGTTCGACGGTCGACCGACCAATGTCGACAGTCGACTGTCGATGTCCTGGCTGAAGCATTTTCTTGAGTTTCGGATTTTCAGCGGGACAGTCAACTGGCTATCTTATACAGTCGA
This sequence comes from Hemerocallis citrina, assembly GCA_017893485.1. Lineage (NCBI taxonomy): Eukaryota > Viridiplantae > Streptophyta > Magnoliopsida > Asparagales > Asphodelaceae > Hemerocallis > Hemerocallis citrina. Next base: position 60,771,591 of record CM030361.1, read on the forward strand.
CTGTCACTACTCTGATTGATGTTTTCTTGAGTTTTGGATTTTACGCGGGACAGTCGACCGACTACCTTATGCAGTCGACTGCCACTGCTCTGACTGATGTTTTCTTGAGTTTTCCGATGCTTCTTTTGAACGATTGTGCCTTCAATATTATATGGTATAAATGATGTTTTCGCTACAGATTACAATATTTTACAGAGAAATTATATTTTATTTTTAATGGAGTTTTAAATGTATTTTTTTGACCTTATCAAATGAATTATCCGTGTTTTCAAAAGAATTGATGTTTTGCAATGTTTAAAGACCTAAAAATATGGTTTTCTGGTATTAATGGATTTAATCTTTTATTTGAATGTTGGAATTTTATGAACGCATTAAATGAATTTGGTTTTTGTTGATTTAAGAAGTTTTCTTCATATAAACGTTTTGATGATGGATTTGTGAGTTTTATTGAAAGTTTTGTGTTGATGATCGTTTTGTAAATCTTTAGGAGTTGAGTGGGAGTCCAGTGAACCGGCAGATGAGATTTTTATTTAAACCAGTTGGGTCTTGGGGTTGTTGTTGTGAATTTAAGTCTGACAGCATACACTAACTCTAGAGATGATTTTAATAATAATAAACTTAAGGACAGACACTAGTGGAGATGTTATGGAACTTGGAAAACGTAAGTATATGCTATTGGTTTGTTAGTCCAACGGATGCATTCCAGGACTGTTTGTTATTCTGTCTCGAGAGGACATATGTATGTTCGCGTGTCGAGCAGGCCTATTCACGGAGCATGCAGGGTGCATTCACGTGTCGAGAGTCGGCGTGCCTATTCACGGGATGTACCCGGTGTATCTGCACATCGAGGGCCTCACAAGCCTATTCGTGGGGTACACGGTTAGGAGGTGATTCTCTGATTATTGAGCTATTCTTACATGATGTTCGCGCGTTGAGGGTTGTGATGCCTATTCGCGGAGTATTCTGGATCTTGTTTTCCATCACCGTAGTAGGATTAGTTGCATAACGAGGGATTTAACCCTATAAAGTGGAGAACGATAAGAGCTTGCACCGGACTTATGTATTGTGGGATGCATAGAATCCGACAAGTATGCATTAGAGTGTCGGCATGTAGCAATTGTGTTTTCTTGACTTGGTTTTATGCATGTTTGTTTTTCTGTTTTCTTACACTTAACACTTAATCTAGATTCACTCGATGTTTTCATGTCTTAATATTTACTATTTCATATTCCTTGATATTTTCATGTTTTATTTATTGTTATTTCTTATCTCGTTTATTCTTGTTGTTAACACATATTGCTTATGACTCTATGTCTCATGCTTTATTTATGTTGCTTTTCTTTTGATGTCACTCATACCGTTATAGCTGACCCTTGTAGTTTTAGGGGTTAGGATTATGTCTAGCCTCATGTTTTATAGGTAGGTGCCTATAGCTTGGGATTTGGATGCATGTGGTAGAATGATATATGGCTTATGTAAATTGTAAAGAATGTGCTGTAAAAGAAAAGAAAATGTAATTCAAGGTGTTTTATTTTTCGCTGTGCTTTGTAAACAATTAATGTAATAAAAGTTTGAAATAAAAATTATCTGTGTTTTTGGCTATATTTACTATTACAATTGAAGTTGATGCTGGAAATTGTGCCACGTATTTCTGAGATATCATATTGAAAATTCAGGGTGCTACAATGATAGTACGATTCATTCTCTCAACTACACCATTATATTCCGGAGTGTCAGGGACAATCTTCTCATGTCGAATTGAATGCTTTACACAGTAGTCTCAGAACTTGTGAGATGAATACTCTCCGTTATTATCACTACGGAGGCATTTGAGAGATCTACCCGTCTCTCTCTTCACCTTGGCATAGAACTCCTGAAATGTCTGAAACACTTGGTCTTTGGATTTCAACAAAAAAAATCCAAACATTTCACGAAGCATCATCAATATAAGTAACAAAATATTTATTTCCTTCTAGCAACTCTACATCCATGGGACCACACACATCAGAAAAAACAAGATCTAGTAAATTACTTTTTCTGGTGGAGGTTCTAACAAAAATAACTCGTTTGTGTTTGTCAATTATACAATGATCACAAGAGTTTAGAGATGTACCTTTGGTAAAAGGAATAAAAGACTTCTTTGCCATAACTTATAGACCTCTCTCACTCATGTAGCATAACCTCTTGGGCCATATCTCTGGAGAAGAATTCTCCACTATATTCAACTCTCCCTTACAAACTTTAACATATGACTTGTATACAAAGCTTGACTTTAGCAATCATCATCCTTTATAAGCTTCAGTCTTCCATAGCCAATGTAATGCTCATAACCATTTACATCAAGTACACCTACATATATTAGATTGAGACGCAACTCGGGAACATGTCTCACATCTTTCAGTACCAGCTTGCAGCCAATATTTGTTTTAAAGCATATATCACCAATTTCCAGAACCTTGCCGAAGTTGTCTTCTCTGTATGAGTAAAATAACTCATGTTTAGATGTAGCATGAAAGGAAGCACCATTGTCAAAGACTCACTTAATGCCTTGGCTAGAGTTACTAATGTGTAGGCATTCATGTAACAATTCACCCATAGAAAGGATCTTAGCTTCTTCACTGCATAGGACTGCGGTGGTACCGTTGTTGTTGTCATCTTTTTTTTGGGTTGTTGCCATCTTCTTTCTTTTGTTGTTGGTTCCACACTTGGCAATTCTTCTTCATGGCAAGTGCCTTTAAAATCTTGGCTTTGATTGACTGGGACTCATGTCGTGATCTCTTGGATCTATACTCTTGCTCCTTCTTCTGCTTCCTGTCACATGTACTTGACCATTGTCGGTGCCTGCAACTATTCTCATTGTTTCTTCATTAAACATACTATTTTTTACAATGTTCATGGTTAACACACTACTAGGAGTAGAATTACTTTCAATCACTACGAAGGTCTCCCAACTGTCTGGCAAGAAACCCAACAATAAGAGTGCTTGCAGCTCGTCAGCATTCGCCATGTTCATAGTGGCTAATTTGTTAATCATGTTCTAGAAATTATTTAGGTGCTCGGTTACACTCATGTCATCCTTATACTTCACATTGATGAGCTTTTTGTTCAAGAAGGCTTTCTTTGCAGCGGTCTTCTTCTCGAACAAGGACTGGAGCTTCACTCAGAGAGTATGAGTGTCAGTTTCATTAGACACATGGTGAAAGACACAGTCATCTACCCATTGTCTAATGTGGCCATTCGACTTACAATTTAACTTCCTCCAATCGACGTCAGACATATTCTCCGGCTTAGTTCGACAACTTCTATCGGCTCATACAAATCCTTGCAGAATAAGATATCCTCCATCCTTGGTTTCCACGTCACCCAATTGGAGTTGTTGAGTTTGATCATCAAGCTTCCACCTCCTTCCATTGTGGAACAATAAAAGCCAACTTGGCTTAGATATCACTTATTAGGATAGATAACCACAAAATAAAAAAATCACACAAACTCGACAAAAATAAGTAAGCAAGAACACCAAGGATTTTTACGTGGAAAACTCACGAAGGAGAAAAACCACGGGTGGCAGTAATACTTCTTCCACTATTCAAATAATGGGTACAATAAGAGAATGCTAGAATCACACTCTTATCCTCACACACACTAGTTGTGGTGGAACATTCTCTCTCTCACTTTCAACTTGAAGTTGTATATAACCCACTAAGAACTCTCATTATCTACTTGGAGTGGAATACCCTACTTCACTTTGGAATAGAACTCTTTCAATTGCATGATACCAAAATAAAGAAGATCACTTCTTTATATAGGGGAGGGTGGAACAATGTAAAAGCTTTGAAATTGGTATGTGCTTTAATTCAATTCATTTTTCTAACATCATTTTTTTTTTACGATGGAAGTTTTCTAACATCATCAATTTTCATGGTGGAAAACTCTAGCACTTTTAGATTTCTATAAGCAATTATTTCTTTAGAGCATCCACACTTGTTTTTGCTATTTTGCCAAATTGGAAAAATGAGAAATGACAAAATGAGTGTTTCTTTGCACTCATCGTTTGCCAAAATTTGGCAAAAAGGGAGGGGGGGGGGGGGGGGGGGGGGGGGGAATCGGGCGGAACATGTTGTTCCGTCTGATTTTTTTTTTTTTTTTAATGTTTGGGATGATTACATTAGCTATTCCTTAGAGCATCCACACTCGTTTTTGTTATTTTGCCAAATTGGAAAAATGAGAAATGACAAAATGAATGTTTCTTTGCACTCGTCGTTTGCCAAAATTTGGCAAAAAAGGGAGAAAAAATTGGGCATAACATGTTGTCCCGTCTGTTCTTTTTTTTTTAATTTTAAATGTTTGAGATGATTACATTAGCTAAATTAATTAAATTAGACATATAATTAGTTGTGAGATTAGACTTCAAATATGAGATTAGACATTAAATATGAGATTAAATATGAAATTAGACATATAGTGTTTTGGCCTAGGATGGGACATGTTGTCCCGTCCAAGCAAAAAATTTCATCGGACGGGACAACATATGCTGTCCGATGTGTTTTTTTAGACGGTACATCTTGTATCGCTCGATTAATAAAAAAAAATTCGGAAAAACCCTTAGACGGAACATGAAGATGCATCCGATCTATGTAAAAATTATAAAAAAATAAGACGAAACATGGTGTACCGTCTTCTATATTTGGCAATTGCCAAATCCATTTCTCAAATATGGAAAGCTATTGTTCATCGTTTGTTAAATTTTGGTAAAATACAAAACGAGTGCATCGCTCTTTTTCTCAAAATCTGGCAAATTTGGCAAAATAACAAACGAGTGTGGATGCTCTTAGATATTTTTTGAGAAACAAAGCTCCATCATGGGTTGGAGTAGCCCATGATAAACTAACAATTCTTGTGTTTTTCAAATAGGCATTTTTACTTTTCATCTTGTTCATAGTGTTAGCATGTATTGAGTCAAGTGATTCCAAAATCACACAAAGTGTAAAGAGTCACGCTGAGGGTTGCCTCTGTTTGAAATCGCCCTCGTCCAAGCATTGCTCAATGTTTTTGAAGTTTCTCACACTAGCTACTCGTGGAAACTTGCACCAAGCACAGGGAATGCAAGAGAGTTGAATCTTGGATCAATGATAAAATCATCTAAACAAAAAGAAGTAAAACACCCACCTCTCTTTTGAGAGTCTATATGAACTCTGTTTTGTTTTGTTGGCTGAGGTTTTCGGACCTCATCCCTTCTATCAAAAAAAAAAAAAAGAAGTAAAACAAAATTGGCATTGTAATTTGTTAAACATCAACAACCATATCGTTAGCTTAACATTGGAAATCTCAAAAATCATAATAACATAATATTTTTTTGTAAAAAACTACCAATTGTTTATATCAGTTCCATATGACATCTTCCAGTCTTACCTGGAAATCAGTCTGATCTACATATTTTAGTTCTTGTTCAGTTTGCTAACAAAAAACTCGCAGCTTACTTAACAAACTCACTGTAAAAATATTGTTCAATCGGCAACCACTCTGCTTCCATACGACCTTCATCATAGCATCCCTTGCTCTGCTTGCAACTTTAAGCCTAGTTTCCTCAATCGCTGTATAAAAGATCATCTTCTTCTCCTGTGACCTCCTTACCAGATACCGTCCGTCCCCTGAAACTTGCAGCTGGGGTGCCCAGTACTCTGATCAAATCATTGACGCACAGAAAATCAAAAAAGAAATAAAGAAAGAAATAGATATTTTTGTCACATGCATATTTATGCGCTAAAAGATCGAATAAGATACAAACATATTAGCATCCAGCATAAATTAATCTGTATATATTCATGTTCCACTTCATTATCCTTTTGGGGAGCGCTTCGCCCCAGCCAGTCGTGAACAGAGAAAGCCTCGTCTACCGCGGGTAAATCTCACTTTCGCCTCTCCTCATTTCCTTTTCTCCATTCTGATTGATTCGCCCCTTCTGGCATTTCGTGATCCTCTGCTTCAGGATGCCGCTTACTTGCCCTTCGACCCTTCGACTTGATTGATCGAGTAGGGCCATTGAAAGAGTACCCTAGTGGCTCACCAGGGGCTCTTTTGGGGATTGTACTAAAGCCACCATGGAAGGAAAGTCTTATGCTATTTTTTTGCTCTTCTCAATTTAATAGCTTTGTTCCAGTGGGCAGGCCCATATATGGTTGCTTAGGTCTTTCCCACCCCCTTGATTGGATTCTTTATGTAATTGAGAACAAAGAGGAAGGAGTGCTCCGAAGAGTACTCTCTAAGTATAATACAACTATTTTTCACAAACAAAAGTCACAATTTTTAACTAATTCCTCCAACCAGTTCTATTAACAATAGGCTCCCCCGAATTTTCTCCCTCTAAAGGCTTCCTTACAACTGCCAAAATTCTCCTCTCCATACAATTCTCGACCAACTAGCATCTGACACGTCAGCTAACGAAAAGTAGGCCCCACTCCTGCTGGTATGCACTCAGGATATAACCAATTGTATCCCATTTAGCTCCAACTGTAAAAACTAACTCAACTGTAATGAGTTTCAAGTGATGCCCTTTTTGCGTCTCTTTTCTTCGACATTTCAGCTTGAACGTTCATTCATATTGCCCGAAACCATAGGAAAAAAGTTTCTAACTCCTATACCACCATCACCTCCTTCCTCCTCCTCCTCCTACAACCACCTTCTCAACGGCGGAGCTTCCAATGGCTCCGTAATCATGACATCGCCCTCTTCATTCCTCGCCTAATTCTGCCCCCTCTAACAGCGCCCTGCGCGTCAATGATAGGAGGCGAGAAACATGGGTCCCTTCATCCCATGTTCTCCCTCCTCTTCCTCCTCCTCCTCCTCTTCACTGCTGATGCCCGTTCCACGCCTGTAGAAATCACAATCACTAGCGACAATCCCTTGCCTGCCGTTCGTTTCAGACCTTTGGATAACTACCTGATCGACTGCGGCGCACCTCACCGCACACAGCTAGACGATGGGCGAACCTTCCGTTCCGACCCCCAATCCGTCTCTTTCCTCTCCGCTGTCGACAACATTAAAATCGTCTCCACCGACACCAACAACGGGTCAATTGCCCCAATCTACCTCTCGGCCAGGGTCTTCACGGACCACGCCACCTACAAATTCCACGTCTCCAAGCCAGGCAGACACTGGATTCGCCTGCATTTCTACCCATTAACCGATAACCCTACGTACAACCTCAAGTCTGCGAAATTCAGTGTTCTAACCGACAAGATTGTTCTCCTCCGCGATTTTTCAATCCCCACGGCCGACATTAATCCTGCTCCGCTCCTTAAAGAGTACCTCCTTGACATATCCACGGATACAATATCCATCGACTTCATACCCAGTAAAGGGTCGTTTGCGTTTATCAATGCGATTGAACTAATCTCAGCACCAGACAACCTCATACGAAACACAGCAACCTCAGTTGCCCCTCAAGGGGTGTTTGCTGACCTTCCAAACTACGCACTCGAAGTCACTCATAGGCTCAATGTAGGCGGACCGCTCATCCCTTCGTCAGAAGACGCATTAGCAAGAGAATGGCGACCTGATGTTGATCTCCTACAGGGGGCGAAAGCAGCTCGCAACGTGTCGGTCTCTCCTCAATCAATAAAATACCCAAGCGATGGCTCAGTTACTGCTCTAGACGCCCCGAGCTTGGTCTACGCAACTGCAGCGGAAATGACTGACTCCAATGTACCAGAACCCAGCTTCAATGTGACATGGGAGTTGCCCGTGAGTTCAAAATACTCCTACTTGGTCCGAATGCACTTCTGTGACATTGTAAGCAAGAATCTAAACAGCCTCTACTTCAACATTTACCTTAATGGGCAAATGGCTGCTGCAAGTCTTGACCTCTCCACATTAGCTAATTCTGACCTGGCTGTCGCTTATTTGAAAGATTTTGTGATTAGTGCCGCTGCTATTACCAACTCGACAGTTATCGTTCAGGTGGGACCGGATCCCGGGTTGGCTTCAGGTAATCCCAATGCCATCCTTAACGGATTGGAAGTCATGAAGATGAGCAACTCGGCAGGGAGTTTAGATGGTCCATATGCAGTGGATGGATCGTATCACGGTGATTCTGAACCTTCGATTAGTGTGACAAAGAAGATTGTAGTTGGTGTTGGTCTCGGAATGGGCGCATTGGCTTTAGCATTGGTTGCTGCAATGATGTATCGGTGGAAACAACGTCCTAAAAATGGTGACGAGAAGAGGAGCTTCTCTTCATGGCTACTACCGCTGAACCAAGGGAAGCATGAAAACCAACCTTCTTTTACAAGCAGCTCTACCAAGAGCGGCAGCTCAAAATCAAAACAGAGGCAGGGATCATGCAAAAGCAAGAATGGGTATCCAAGCTATTTTGCTTCCGGTGGCCTTGGCGGCGTAGGCCGATGCTTCACATTTGCCGAGTTACAAGAAGCTACAAAGAATTTCGACGACAAGGCAGTATGTGGAGTTGGTGGATTTGGGAAAGTGTACATTGGCGAGCTTGAGGACGGTACAAAGCTAGCTGTGAAACGGGGCAACCCCTCGTCAGAACAAGGAATCAATGAGTTTCAGACAGAAATTGAGATGCTCTCCAAGCTTAGACACCGACACCTTGTTTCCCTTATCGGATATTGCGATGAGAATTCAGAGATGATTTTGGTGTACGAGTACATGGCAAATGGTCCGTTAAGAGACCACCTGTATGGAGGAGGAGTTCCACTTCCTCCACTTTCATGGAAACAGCGGTTGGAAGTGTGTATCGGAGCGGCAAGAGGGTTACACTACCTCCACACGGGCGCAGCTCAGGGTATCATTCATCGGGACGTTAAAACTACCAACATTCTTCTTGACGAGAACCTCGTCGCAAAAATGGCAGACTTCGGCCTCTCCAAGACTGGCCCTTCAGTCCAGCAAACCCACGTTAGCACAGCCGTCAAGGGCAGCTTCGGATATTTAGACCCTGAATACTTCCGAACACAACAACTAACCGACAAATCTGATGTGTATTCCTTCGGTGTGGTACTTTTTGAAGTATTATGTGCACGTGCAGCTATTAACCCATCGCTTCCAAGAGAGCAAGTGAACTTGGCCGAATGGGCAATGAAACAGAACAAAAGAGGTCAACTAGACACAATTATTGATCCACATCTTGTCAATGCGACCAGTCCGGCTTCTTTGAAGAAGTTTGTGGAGGCAGCTGAAAAGTGTTTGTCTGAGTACGGGGTGGATAGACCTACGATGGGAGATGTGCTGTGGAACCTTGAGTATGCTTTGCAGTTGCACGAGGCTTCGATAGGGCAGACTAGTGATGATGTTTCGGGGATTAGTGCGAGGCATATTGGGTATGTTGAAAACCCGGCCGATTCTGAATATGTCGAAAGCCCGGCCCATATTGGGTATGTTGAAAGCCCGCCCCATATGGATATAGGAGTTCTACAAACCATCTATGAGGAGGAATCGACAACTGCGGTACCTGCGCCATTGTTACAAGGAAGGTGATGAAACCATTTTAGTTGGTGTAAGAATAATAAGACAATCGGATATTCTATGCAAAAACACTGATTGAGATAAATATTGCGGAATTTGTTTATAATGGAGATTTTGCCACATCCAAAGAGATTGAAGATGGTTTTTTTTTAAAGCTTCTTACACAGAATTATTACAATCCTTTTCTGTTTGATTATAGCTTTTTAATCATATTTGTTTTGTAATTGTTCACTTTCATATACCCTGAGGCAGGCCGCTTCAAGCCTCCGTATTTTTTGCAATTTTGGGCTCCCAAATTTATTTTCTTCTTGTAAATATAAGCATGTGTTTTACGCGTAAAAAAATTTATATTATTATTAGAGGCCCCTCAAAATAATTATTTGGTTTTTTCGCCTCGGGTCCGTGGGAACTCAGGACCGGTTTTAGCTCTCTTAAATAATGGCGGATGCGAGTTGTGCGAGGCAAAGTTTATTTATTGCAGTGGGATGTTCATAGGTAAAGGTAGAAAAAAAAGGAGATCAAAGTTTCTAAAAATCTACAAGTACACTCCAAACTGTAAACTATGTTCTTTTACCTTAATATAATTGATGTATTATGATGACTCTAAATAATCGAGGTAAAAAAAAAAGAAGAAGATCAAAGTTTCTAAAAATCCGCAAGTACACTCCCAACTGCAAACTATGTTCATTTACCTTAATATAATTGATGTATTATGATGACCCTAAATATTTGAGATAAAATCTTTGTTTTTGTTGTTGCCATTATCTTCTTCAAATCAAAGTTGAGTGCCACACTGCGAAAGCTTTCCATCTAGTTTCTTATATTCTTATCGACAGTAACCTATTACAGATGCTAGATCTTCCTCTATGATTCCTCACAATACTATAGACTTCAGTTAACGGCGAAGACACCATTTCCACGATCATCAGCTCTAAATATTACGCCTAATAACCATTACCACATAACCACTCTTTCCTAGAATTCAGAGATACATATAAAAAAAAAGGCTTTAAACACGGCATAATATTATACACGAATATGAATATTAATGATCATAAAATTACTACTACATTGGGGTTGTGGATGTAAATATGTAATATACATACTGTCGGAGAAATCTACTCTCAACTCGTAGTGCTAATAGCGGACGTGCACCACAAGCAATAGAAACTCTCAAGAAATAGATGAACCAAGAACAAGCCACCACAATATATGGATCTCACAAGAACACAACCAATATGCAGAGAAAACCAATACTTAATATTCCCAAAGAAATACAAAGATTACAAAAGAGATTACATCTCTCAATCTCTCTCCCTCACCTTTGAAACACTCGGCACAATCTCTCTTGAAGTTGAATAATGATCACAGCATAGGATATCTAAACTCTAGAGTTTACGGCTACATATATAGCCCTCAAGCAAACCCTAAAAGATAAACACAAATATAGCAAATTGGGCATTTCTCCCATAAGCCCAAAAAGAACAATCAGCGTCGGTGTCGGTCGACTGCTCCCCAGGCCGGTCGACCACATCGTGCAAAATCAATCCAGAGGGTTGGCCGTTCGACTGCACCCAGCACCCCTAATGTCGGTCGACTGTCCCCTCCTCTGTTGGACGCCTGCACTTGAAGAACCCCCAGTCGACTGGGTCGGTCAACCGCACCCCTAGCCGGTCGACCGCAACCCTCCAGACTTCTCTTCTTCTACTTACTGCTTGTCTTCTCTTGCTTCTTTGTCTCCTCCTCTTCTTCTCCAACTTCATGTACCCCATGCCTACGTGTATTTGAGGTCACAATTCCTAACAATCTCCCACATGGACCAAATACACCACGCTTCAAAGTTATTGCAATCTTTCCTCGCATTATCTTTGCCATCTCCCACTTTTGTGGAAAACCCAAGTACTCCCCACTCTCATGAAAAGCATCTCCGTCACTCCACTACGTGAAGTGCACCAACCACCCCTCATCCCCTCATGAAGGATGTGCTCCACCAATCACATAGAGCACGAATACCGGAGAAACAACCTCCTGTGTCGGATTCCGTGTTATGAGACTCCCCACCTCGCAAGATCTCCATCAACACCGGACATGGTTCAAAGCCTCTCGATGCACCATCCGCACTAGAAACCTCCATGGACGACACCTCCACAAACTCCGCAGACTGTTCAACCCCTACAGTCCCAATTCAGTTATCCTCATCGACATCACCCCGCATATCGATACCAGCGCTCTCTATCACACAAGAGCGACTTGAAGCTTCAACTTCCATTTCGCAAAATACCCTCACCGCAGCAACGTCTTTCCCACTAGGATCACTTTCTTGGCCAGTAGCTCCTACTAAATTAGTAACCTTCCCTCCACAACTAAAAGAACTTGGTTGCACCCCACACAACCTACTACTCGATTCCGGCTGAGAGTCAACTATAGAAGAAACGCCCCTCACGTCTCTAAGCAAATACAGCGTTCTCTCACGCTTCCCTTTTACAACCACCCTTGAACCTGCAGTTATGCACCACTCCCCACTACCAACTATAGTAGACAACCCCTCCTTGTCTAGCATTCCAATCGAGATAAGATTTTCTTTCAAGTCAGGAACATGTCTTGTCTCCCGCAAGACAACACTTTGATCATCAATGGTATTCACATGAACAGTACAAACCCTACGTACAAGATACCGGTGACCATTTTCCACGATCACATCTCCAAAAGAGCCATCCTCGTAGTCATAAAATACCTTTCTCCTCGGAGTGCAATGAAAAGAAGCTCCTGAATCAATACACCAATTTTGAGTGCCCAACTCCTCCCGAGCTGATAAGCATAAATTCTCAACAAGCCCCACTTGAGCTTCCTTTGGAGTATCTCACTTCAATTTCTCCTGCTTCTTATTCATATAAGCCTTGCAATTGCGCATCATGTGACCCTTCTTGTGATAATACCAGCACTCAGGCCCATGTCTCCCATCGTTGTCATCAGACCCACTCTCAGATGAACTACTCTGATCCTTTCTTCTTCGACTGTTCTTAGATCTCCCATGTCTCTTCTCAACGTACATAGCAGAATCTCTAGAAGATGATGATGGATATCTCCCGTTTCTCACCCTTCTTACCTCCTCATTCAGAATGTTGTTCACCACATCCTGTAGAGTCGTTGAATCTGCAATAGTGCCTGTAATAGTCTGTTTCACCGTACCATAACTATTGGGTAAAGTAGATAGAAATAACAATGACTGTCCCCTCTCTGAAAACTTCAAACCTGCAGCTTCCAACTGCTTGTAAATCATACAGTAATTGTTCACATGCTCTGCTACTGAACCCCCTTCCTTCAACTTCATATTAACCAATTTCTTCAGATGAAGAATTTGATTAGATGCCGATGGTTTCTCATACATATCTGTGAGAATCTCCATAGTCTCCTTTGTGGTCTTTGCCTTCGAGATATGAAATAATGCCTTTCTACTCAGTCCCAACTGAATCTGTCCCAGCACCTTCTGATCCAAATGATTTCACTCTGCCAAGACCTTCGCATCCTTGTCTGCACCTACCAGCTTCTCATCAAACAAAAAACCATCAAAATCTTTCTGACGAAGATACGTTATCATCTGAATCTTCCACATCGCGAAGTCACTCCCATCGAATCTCTCGATCTTCATCTTGTTATCGGTCATCTCGAACCAACTGCTCTGATACCACTTGTCGGAGAAATTTACTCCCAACTAGTAGTGCTAATAGCGGAAGTGCACCACAAGCAATAGAAACTCTCAAGAAATAGATGAACCAAGAACAAGCCACCACAATATATGGATCTCACAAGAACACAACCAATATGCAGAGATAACCAATACTTCTTATTTCCAAAGAAATACAAAGATTACAAAAGAGATTTCAACTCTCAATCTCTCTCTCACCTTTGAAACACTCGGCAAAATCTCTCTTGAAGTTGAATAATGATCACAGCATAGGATATCTAAACCCTAGAGTTTACAGCTGTATATATAGCCCCCAAGCAAACCCTAAAAGATAAACACAAATATAGCAAATTAGGTCTTTCTTCCGTAAGCTCAAAAAGAACAATCAGCATCGATGTCGGTCGACTACTCCCTAGGCCGGTCGACCGCATCATGCAAAATCAATCCAGAGGGCTGACCGGTCGACCGCACCCCTAGTGTCAGTTGATGTAATGTCCTGATTTTTCATTTAATGAAAAATTAATTATTTTGCACGTAGTGTGCACGTGCAATATTTTTGGTTGAATTAAATGTTATGATTATTTCCGTTCTGATGGGTATGGATTTTTAAATATGTGCTTTTAGATTATTTTCACAAAGCTTTCTTTCAATTAGACAAAAAACATTTTGTTTTAAAAGCCCAAAGTTAATTTAATTTATTATTTTATAATAATTATTTTGGCCCATTAAACTAAAGCCCATTAGTTAATTTATTTTTAATATGACTTGTAATGTAGAATATAAAATTAAAGTTTATTTTTATATAAAATAAAATGTACAATTTTTGGACATAGTTGCTTGCACGTGCATTGCACGTACACGTGCAATATGCACTTCCTTTCTAGGCCGGTTGTAAGCTTGGAGGGAAACCAAAATTTGAGTAGAGATCATGCTTGGTGGTTACTTGGTTGTGGGTAGTTAATGTAACTCCTACTTTCATCTTAGCCCTCCATCTTATAACCACTTACTTGATCCTAGCCCTTCATTCCATCAAGATTTTAGTATAAATACCCCCCCCCCCCCTCCATGGCCAGTTATTCTTGTGCTTGTTACTTTCTACAAATCTATAGTCTAAAATACTCTATCTAGTAGTAATTGTGTGAGTTAAAAGATTGAGTGTGTGTGGGAGTTGTGCTTCAATCAAGGAGAGGAGGCCGGCATCAAGGAGTGCTCTCGGTTTTGGCTTAGAAGTGCTCGGTTTTTGGTGTGCTTGGAGGTTCGTGTGCGCGCATCTAGAAGGAGAAGCATTCGGTTGCAAGGACATTCGTCTAGGAGGTTGCTAAATTGTATTTTTCTCTCCAAATTAAGGTGGTTAAATTCTCCATATTTCTAAATTAGAAATGCATGTTAGAAATGAATGAATGAAGCATGAAAGAAATTAAGAAGAGTACACTTTAATTAGGAAAAATAACTCATTGAATGATTGAAATGTGGATATGTAAATTTATATGTGGTTCTATTATTTAAATTGTATGTGAATTAATTAGAATCTTGGATTGATTGAAAAAAACACATTTGTTACCATCAAGAATTACATACAAAAGTTAGTAGATTGATAATGGTAGTTCATGTGTTAAATAGATCTTTTGTGTTAATGTGAGCATGAATAATTTAAAATATGAGTTTGTATGTTGGGTAAATGATTAAAGACAGAGAATTAATGTGGAATTTGTTGGTAAAGAGATTAGAATGCTAATTGCTAAGAAATATCGGAAAAAAAAGGAATGTGGTAGTGACAATGTAGAATTCAAATTTAATTGTTTGAAAAATATGTTTTAATTGTCGAAAAAATTATTTTTTCATACTGGGTATAATTTATGGTGATATTAGTCAATCTGGACATTATATACAGTAATTTTTATAAAAGCAAATGAAATGAAGGCTAGTTGAATATCGAAACGTTTTAACGACAGAGAAAATTGGTTTAAAAATAATTTAAGTTGTATTTTGACAACCTGAGCACATAGCTCAAGTGGTCATAGCGTGCGGTTGGGTTCCTTGTGATGGTCGGTTCGAATCCCTGTGGCACTACATTTTATTTCACAAATTATTAAAAGTATAAGAATCAGCGGCCGAGAGTATTTAATACTCTCAGCGCCTCTTTATATTGCAGGCCCAAGTGGCCTAGTGGTCTGTGCCTTCGGTTGTGTTCTCTATGGTCCTGGGTTCGATCCTTAGCTGTGGCAGTTATGAAAAAATGTTTTTTTTGGATGTTGTAGTGATCAAAAAATTATGAAAAAATATGACTATTCTTCTAAAAATACATAGGACTTAAGAAAAATAATTTGGGGATTATTTGCATGAAATGAAACATGATTTGAGAATAAAATGTGTGAATAGAACTATGGTTCTATATTTATATTTTTGTAGAGTTATATCTTGCAAAAAAAAATAGCTTGAAATGAAGGATTAGAAAATTAATGTGGCAAAAAGAAATTATATTGTTGTGATGTGATGCAAATTATTCTCATTTGAGAATAGTGTGGGAATTATGAAGTGTAAATGTTCACTTTTGATTGAATAATTGGTGATGTGGGTTTTTATGTGAAAATAACATTTCATGAGTTACATGATGAATAATTGAAATTTATAGTTATGGACTATTTGAACGAATTAGAAATCATGATTGGAAAAGAGAAATACTTTTGAGTATGATAACTCAACATGGGAAATTATGAGTTGGAATTGCTCGAATTGGAAATTGTGAATTGAAAATTGAAACAAAAAGAGTAGCTAAGTCTCCCCCAGCATTTGGAAATAAATGAAATGAAAATTGAAAAGAAAGACCAAGGTTGGTCATGTTTGAATGAATGAATAAGTCCGGTTTAGTGGAGAGGCTAACTCTAGAGCGTTGATTTTTGTTCATGATTTTGATAAAAACTAAGGATTAGTACATAGTGGAGATATGATGAAAGTAAGAGAAAAATACGAGTATGAGGGCCATCGGATTGGCGGTGTGTAATACCCTGATTTTTCAATTAATGAGAAATTATTTATTTTGCACGTGTTGTGCACGTGCAATATTTTGTTTGAATTATTATATCATAATGTGTGTAATTATTTAATATATTTTTCTCAAATTATTTTAGTACAAAAAGCCTTCTTTAAAAGCCTTCTTTGATTTAACTAAAAAGCCTTTCTTAAAAAGCCCAAAAGCATTTTATTTTATTTATTTTTATAAATTATTTTGGCCCAAAAAGAAAGCCCATGAATTAATTAATTTTAATTAAACTTGTCATGTAGAAGATTTTTTTTAAACAAAATTATTTTTATACAATTTTAGAATGTACAAATTTGGCCTAGTTGCATGCACGTGCACTACACGTACACGTGCAATGCACACCTTACTTTTGAGGCCGGGTAGCATTCTTTTGGAGGGAAAATTGAATTTTGGTGTGGAGAACATGGGGGTAGTTTCAAGGAGGTGGGTAGTTTTCCTAACTCCTACTTGGATCTAAGCCTTTCATTTTGCAACCACCAAGATGATCTTAGCCCTCCATTCCCCTCATTTTTTTGTATAAATACCCCCCCCCCCCCCCCCTCATGGCTAACTTTTCATATGCAAAGTGTATTTCTAAGTTATAGTATTATTATTGTGGGAGTTATAAAAGATAAGAGATTGTGTGGGTTGTGTTGCTTGGAGTGGCCGGCATCACCAAGAAGCTTTCGGTGTGGACTTGAAGGAGCTTTTGGCATAGGCTTGGAGGCTTGGAGCTTGAGCGCTTTTGGCTAGGAGGTGGTGCTTTCATCTACAAGGATTCGATTGCTTTTGGTTGTGTTTCTCTCCAATTGAGGTGGGTAAAACATTTTATATTTCTAAAGTAGGTCCATGCTTAGTTTCAACCATTAAAGATGCATGAAAATATTAATAAGAGCCCACTTGAATTGAGTAGTTAATATGTGAATGGTTTGAAATGTAGTGATTAACTTATATGGCTCTAATGTTAAGATTAAATTGTGTGTAGATTGCCCCATGTTTACTAGTGTAAAGTTGTGATAATGATTAAGTTAAATTAAGAGTGTTGTTATTATGATTAGAGACATAATGTACACTTGTTAATTGTGATAGATGGACTTTCATGTTGATATGAATGTGGACTATGGAAATCATATGTGATTGGTTGAATTAAGAACTAATAACAGTAGATTACCTCCATGAAATTATTTAATAAAAAGACTAGTAGATTGATTGTATGGCAATGTCGAAAATGCAATAATGTAGTTTAATAAATAATTTTTGGGTCTTGTATGTGAAAAATACATTGCATTAGCACCAAAAAATTATATTATTTTACTGGTATGAACTTTTATGACTGAGGATCTAATCTGGAAGTTTTTAGAAAATTTTATCAAAGTAATAAGAAGCTATGGCTTATTGAATATCGAGTTATTTTTAAAACAGTACGAAAATAATACAAATGGGATTTTATTTGGGTTAGTGACAACCCGAGCCAGTGGCTCAGGTGGTTGGAACCCCGGTTGGCTTCTCTGTGTCGCACGGTTCGAATCCCAGGCCGAACACTTCTTTTGTTAATTTACCCTAAAAACAGTAAGCAGCGAACCTAAGGTTCATACAAACCCCAGTCACCCTATAGACGTGTTCAGCGATCGGCCTAGTGGTCGGAGCCATGTGCTGTCTTGGTGTGGCGCCTGGTTCGATTCTTGCCTTCGGCATATTGGAAAAAAATATTTTTTTTGGGTGTTTTTGAAGTCCAAAAATTATGAAATAAATACGGTAATTCTCATAAAAATACAAGGAATTTTATAAGAGTGATTTGGGTATTTTTAGAATGAAATACAATATGGTTTGTGAATAAAAGGCATAAATGGAACTTTGGTTATGAGATATACACTTATGGATTTTATAACTTATAAAGATAGGCTATTATAAAGTAATTGGCATAAGTGCTTGTGGCGTGACATGATTTTAATTATTTTCATTATAAGTATTGCGCAAGATATGAAATATGAAGGTTGAAATGTGATATTATGAAGTTGTATAAATTCATGTATGGTTATGGAATTAAAACCATGACTTATGAAAGAGGAAAAGAAATTGTTGGCTATAAGTAGGAATTGTTTTCATTATGAACTCTTGAATTAAAAGTATTCATCGTGGACTTGTGAATAAAGTGTAATCATGAATTGAAAAAGAATGAGTATAAAACTCGACATGGAAACTGTCAGGAGTTAAAGATTGTGAAATGAAATTTGAAATAGAGTAGCTAAGTCTCCCCGGCACTGAGAAAGATGAAATGAAATGAAATTAGACCAAGGTTGGTCATGATGAAACAAATGAATAAGTCCGGTTGATGGAGAGGCTAACTCTAGTGATTATTTTGTTCATGATTTTTAAGTAAAACTAAGGACTAGTACATAGTGGAGATGTGATGAAAGTAGAAGAAAAACATGAGTATGAGGGCCAACGGATAGCGGTGTGAGAGCGATTCACAGGTTGCCTGCTTGATGCGTCAAGACAGTGCGTGGGCGCTACTCCGGAATTATCGTCCCGGTGGCGACGCTCGTGGGATGTTCGAGTGGCTATGGGTGGTGCCATTGTTCCATGGCGGAGGCTGAATTGTCCATAGGTTGCCTGCTCGATGCGTCGTGACAGTGCGTGGGATTCCCCTCCAGGCTGCCTGGACATGGGCTCATAGATCATAGGACATCTAAGACACTACCGTAGTTACAGTAGTAGTTAAGGCATAACGGGGGATTGAACCCTATCAAGATGAAGAACGAATAAGGGCTTGCCCTCGGACCTATGTAGTATGGGATGCATAGAATCCGAACAAGTGTGCATTAGTGTCATGTAACATAATTAACTGCATTAAGGACTAAGTGCACAATCACAACACGACATCAATAGGGTAGTCCCTTTAGTTTGAATATGACAAGTTTGTGTTTGCTAAATATGAAATGTTAAGTTATACTATTTCCGGCAAAGCGAGGACGGCCGTGTATAATGTTCGTCGGTTGAATAAACTGACGTACCCACAGTCTAACATGCAGGTAAATGTTATGCTAAAGATTAAAGAGGATTTGGATGCTTAAAGATTTTGTCAAGCTGTTGTACTTGTACTTAATTGTTGTATTTTACTTCCGCTGTGCAAAAGAAAGATGTAATTATGATGTAAACTCTGATGTATGATGAAAAATTTTAATTTCCCTGTAAAAGTGTACTAAGAAAGTGAAAAGATCCTGTAGAACATCTCGAATTCAGTGTATTTGGGATTCGAGGCGTTACAGAGTGGTATCAGAGCCACGCTTTCTACACTTTCACACTTGTACAAATTTATAGGGAACGACACCCTAGATGTGGACATTAGAGTGTGTGTTTGAATCTAGAGATTTAAATGTAAGTGACTTACATTTGTGTTGCTCTAAGATTTATGCTTTCTCCTCTCTATTTCTAAGATTGCTGATCACTTCGACCCTGCTGGAGGCGACGACTGGCACATCATTGAGAAAGAGTACCATCCTGGACCGGCAGATTCCGAGGACGAGTACTACCCTGGACAAGCTGATTCTGATGATGAGGAGTACCCTGAATCCCGAGAGATCACCCCACCTCCGGATTCATCTGATGATTCTTCTTCCGACGAAGAGGAGGTACCAGTTCCAAGTGGTCTTGTGACTTCTCTTCAGAGGCAAGTGGAAACCCTGAAGGAGAGAGTTGGATTGTTGGAGGCTAAGCTGGAGAAGCGGAAGGCCGACTATTCTGTTCTTAGCCATCGGATTTGGGAACTTGAGAAGAAAAAGAACCTAACTGATGTGCTGAAGGATGAGGTTGATGAACTGCGGGAAGAACTTCGAGCAGCGAAGAGGACCATGGGAGGTCTGTTGTTTGGCTGGGAGGAATTTCTGGAGGAGTTCCGCAGCCATTATTTCCCCTCCGACGTCCAGGAGAAGAAGGCGATGGAGTTCCTGTCGCTTCAGCAAGGCAGCATGTCAGTGAGAGCCTATGAGACCAAGTTCACTCAGCTCTCCAGGTATGCTCCAGAGCTGGTGATGGGTGAGGCCAAGAAAGCTCGCAAGTTCGAGCATGATCTGAGGCCTAGCTTGAGATCTCGTATGATACCCCTTGGTATCAGGAGGTTCGATAAGCTGGTCAAGAGGGCGGCAGCGACGGAGGTGGATATGAAGCAGTTCCAAGTTGTTCAGAACAGGAGGAACAACTGGCAGCCTGGTAAGAGGCCTGCACATTCGGGGAGTTTCAGGGGGCAACCATCTGCACAGAGGTTCAAACCGACAGGGGCGAACGCTGTGAATATAGCTGGAGGACCTGGAAATAATGTGGCGAGACCTTCTGCGGTGACTTGCTTTAACTGTGGGGAAGCGGGACACTACCGATCTCATTGTCCCAAACTTCAGCGCAGTAATAGCGGCGCACCAACGCAGCAGGCTGGGAAGAGGCCGTACCAATCAGGGCGAGTATTTGCCTTGACAGAAGCTGATGCTGAGGAGGCGGATCAGGTCATCTCTGGTACGAGGGCTGGTGTTTAGAGTCTTTGTCATTTCTTTTCCCTTTGTTTAGTGAGGCTGTTATGTAATGATGTATATTATGTAACAGGCGAACTCTATCTTAATGGAATTAAAGCTGTCGTATTGTTTGATACTGGATCCTCTCATACTTTTGTGTCTCCAAAGTTTGCTAAAGTGTTGGGAGTTGAACCGAAGATTTTCCCAGGCAAGATCTTGTCAGTAGCTACTCCATCAGGAAAAACCTTAACCACTGATCGGTATTATGCTGATTGCGAGATCGTGATTGGGGATAGAATCTTTGGCATTGATCTGATCGAGCTGACTATCTTGGGAGTCGATGTTATCATTGGCATTGATTGGATGTCGGTGTACAGTGCGAGCATCGAGTGCAAGGCCAAGACGGTGACAGTGAAGGCTCCAGGTGGACCTGAAGTCGTGTTCCAAGGGAAGCGGAAATGTTCTAAGCTGGTGGCAACTATTCGCAAGGAAGAGACTCCTGTGGAAGTGCAAGAGATTCCTGTGGTTCGGGACTATCCGACCGTGTTCTTAGAAGATTTTCCTGGGTTACCTCCGCATCGTGATGTAGAGTTCAGCATCACTGTTCAACCGGGAAGTGCACCCATTTCTAAGGCACCTTATAGGATGGCTCCAGTGGAACAGGATGAGGTGAAACGGCAGATTGAGGAACTGTTGGGAAAAGGCTTTATTCAACCTAGTGCGTCACCTTGGGGAGCACCAGTGCTTTTGGTAAAGAAGAAGGATGGATCGATGAGGATGTGTATCGATTACCGAGAGCTGAATAAGGTCACTGTTCAAAATAAGTATCCGATTCCTCGAATTGATGACTTGTTCGATCGTCTACAAGGAGCAGCTGTATTCTCCAAAATAGATCTTCGATCAGGTTACCACCAAGTTCGAGTGAAAGCTGAAGATGTGCATAAGACTGCATTTAGAACTCGGCATGGGCATTACGAATTCTTAGTTATGCCATTCGGAGTGACGAATGCACCTGCAATCTTCATGGACTTAATGAACAGAGTTCTGAGGCCGTTTATTGATTCTTTCGTCGTGGTGTTTATCGACGATATTCTCGTGTACTCCCAGTCAGAGGAGGAGCACACTGAGCATCTGGCAGCGGTGTTGCAGAAGTTGGAAGAGCAGCAGTTGTATGCCAAGTTATCCAAGTGTGATTTCTGGAAATCTGAAGTGGCATTCCTAGGTCACATCCTTTCTAAGGAGGGAGTGGCAACTGACCCTCAGAAGATAGAGGCAGTGAGAGATTGGGCGAGGCCTACTACAGTGAAGGAAGTTAGAAGTTTCCTTGAGATGACTGGGTATTATCGGAGATTCATTCAAGGTTATGCTCAGATAGCTGTACCGCTTACAGGGCTGACCAAGAAGAATGTGAGCTTCAAGTGGACCGAGCAATGTGAGGCGAGTTTTCAGGAGTTGAAAGATAGGCTGACTACTGCACCTATTTTGGCTTTGCCTAGAGCTGGTGTTGAGTATGACGTTTATAGCGATGCTTCACATCGGGGGCTTGGTTGTGTCTTAATGCAAGAGGGAAGAGTAATCGCTTATGGGTCTAGGCAACTACGACCGCATGAGAAAAATTATCCGACTCATGATCTAGAGTTGGCTGCGATTATTTTTGCTTTGAAGCAATGGAGGCACTACGTGTACGGTGAGAAGTTGAATATGTACACGGACCACAAGAGCTTGAAGTATATATATCAGCAGAGGGATCTCAATCTGAGGCAGCGGAGATGGTTGGAAGTGCTCGAGGATATGCGACCTGAGATCAAGTATCATCCCGGAAAGGCTAATGTTGTGGCGGATGCACTTAGCCGCAAGAGCAGTTTGGCCTGTTTGATCACGACTCAGAGGCATCTGATTGAGGAGTTGGACCGAGCTGGGATTGAGGTTGTCTTGCAAGGATTGGGAGCATCTTTGGCTCAGTTGAGGCTTCAGCCTACTTTGAATGCCAGGATCATTGCAAGTCAGGAGGTTGATGCTGATATTTTGGAGATGAAGGAGCAGGTTGGTGCTGGCAGGTTGCCCGGTTTTCAGATCAGGGATGGAGTGCTGTGGTTCGGAGACAGGCTGTGCATTCCAAATCAGGCGGACCTGAAAGAGAGTATTCTTCAGGAGGCGCATGCTACTCTTTTGTCAGTACATCCTGGGAGTACTAAGATGTACAAGGACATCAAGCAGCATTTCTGGTGGTCAGGTTTGAAGCGGGATGTGGCTGAATTTGTCGCGAAGTGTGAGGTTTGTCAGCAAGTCAAAGCCGAAAATCAGAGACCCGGAGGTCTATTACAGCCGTTACCTATTCCGGAATGGAAGTGGGATAACATCAGTATGGATTTCATCACGGGATTGCCTAAGAGTCCTAAAGGCAATGATGCAATTTGGGTTATAGTCGATCGACTTACCAAGTCCGCTCACTTTTTGGCGATGAAACTCATTGCTTCGATGGACAAGTTGGCTGAGATGTATGTTGGTGAGATTGTCCGACTTCATGGCATTCCTTCGACCATTGTGTCTGATCGAGATGCGCGGTTTACTTCGTATTTCTGGAGGAGTCTTCAGGCAGCTTTGGGTACCAAGACGGATTTCAGCACTGCTTTTCATCCGCAAACCGATGGGCAGACCGAGAGAGTCAATCGTATTCTTGAGGATATGCTGCGGTGTTGTATACTAGACTTTGGAGGCAGTTGGGAAAGGCATTTACCTTTGGTGGAGTTTGCCTACAACAACAGTTTTCAGGCCAGTATTGGGATGGCGCCGTACGAAGCTTTGTATGGCAGGAAGTGCAGGACTCCTGTGTGTTGGTATGAAGTAGGGGAGCGTCAGTTG
The DNA here is from genome assembly GCA_017893485.1 of Hemerocallis citrina. Taxonomy (NCBI): domain Eukaryota; kingdom Viridiplantae; phylum Streptophyta; class Magnoliopsida; order Asparagales; family Asphodelaceae; genus Hemerocallis; species Hemerocallis citrina. The sequence goes on from CM030361.1 coordinate 60,795,142, forward strand.
TTTGGTCCTGAGCTTGTGCAGCTGACTTCTGAGAAGATTGATCTGATCAGGAAAAGGTTGGTGGAAGCTCAGAGCAGGCAGAAAAGCTATGCAGACAACCGAAGAAGGGACCTTGAGTTTGAGGTTGGTGACTTCGTCTTCCTGAAGGTATCACCCAGTAAAGGTGTGGTTCGTTTTGGCAAAGGCGGGAAGTTAGCCCCGAGGTTTATAGGCCCGTATAAGATATTGAAAAGGATCGGGAAAACTGCTTATCGGCTTGAATTACCGGAAGAGTTGTCTCAGGTGCACAATGTCTTTCATGTGTCTATGCTGAGAGGTTATATTCCGGACCCGAGTCATCATTTGCCTGAAGTGCCGGAGGGTTTGCAGTTAGACCTGAATTACATCGAGTCTCCTGTTGAGATTGTTGATCGTCGAGAGAAAGTCTTGAGGAATAAGACGATTCCGATGGTCAAGGTAGTTTGGAGAAACCACTTGGTTGAAGAGGCTACTTGGGAATCTGAGGAGAGGATGTTGAAGGACTATCCTGAGCTTTTTGCTTGATTGTATTTTGTATCTTTTGTTTTTGTTGTGTGTGTTGTATTTTTGTTTTATTTCCTCGCTCTTGATTGTAGTTCCGGGGACGGAACTATTCTAAGGAGGGAGTGCTGTAATACCCTGATTTTTCAATTAATGAGAAATTATTTATTTTGCACGTGTTGTGCACGTGCAATATTTTGTTTGAATTATTATATCATAATGTGTGTAATTATTTAATATATTTTTCTCAAATTATTTTAGTACAAAAAGCCTTCTTTAAAAGCCTTCTTTGATTTAACTAAAAAGCCTTTCTTAAAAAGCCCAAAAGCATTTTATTTTATTTATTTTTATAAATTATTTTGGCCCAAAAAGAAAGCCCAATAATTTTAGTGTATCAAACATTTTAAATTCCACTTTTTCTCCGTTTATCTTCATACTTATAATCCCTTTTTTAACACAAATTTTTATATCAGCTGTACTCATAAAGGGCCTACCTAATATGATCGGTAGAGATGATGACATTGAAGATTCCTCCATATCTAACACAACAAAATCAGCAGGCAAAATAAAATCATTTACCTGAACTAGGACATCTTCTAAAATACCTCTAGGTCTTTTGATGCTGCGATCCGCCAATTGCAAAGTGATGGATGTTGGCTTGAGTTCCCCCAATCCAAGCTTTTCGTAAACAGAATAAGGAAGAAGGTTGATGCTTGCCCCCAAGTCTAACAGTGCTTTTTCAAAGAAGTGCTCACCAACTTTGCAAGGAATGGTGAAACTACCTGGATCTTTCAGTTTAGGTGGTAGTTTTCTTAATAATACAGCGCTCACTTCTTCTGTCAAAGCCACATCCTCCTTAACCTGAAATGTTCTTTTGTGAGTACAACAGTCTTTCAAAAATTTGGCATAAGAAGGAATTTGTTTAATAGCGTCAAGTAGGGGGATATTAATTTCTACCTTTTTGAGAGTTTCAAAGACGTCAAATAAATGTTGTTCTTTCTTTTTATTGACTAACCTTTGAGGGAATGGTGGTGGAACTGTCCCTACTTTTTCACTTACCTTACTTGAACCCAAAGCTTTTGATGGTTGTTTTTCTGATTTGTCTGTGCAGTCGACTGGTTTGTAAGAACAGTCGACTGGTTTGTCTGTGTGTGTTCCAATCCTGTTGTCAATTATCTTACCACTTCTTAAGGTAGTCACTGCTTGGAGTTGTTCTTGGCCTCCCGGATTTGGTATGGTTTGTGAAGGGAGTTCACCTGCCTTTCTTTCGCTTAGCTCTTTTGCAATCTGACCAATTTGGGTTTCCAACTTCTGAATTGCTTGTCCTTGTTGGTTGCTTGTTTGATGTTGTTGTTGGAGCAATTGAAGAACAGTGGTTTCAAAATCCAACTTCTTCTGTTCTGGAGCTGGTCTTTCAAATCCACTTCCCATCTGAGGGTTCCTTGTATGTCCTTGTGTGAATTGATTCCCTTGATTATTTTGATTATTGCTCCATGAGAAGTTTGGATGATTCCTCCATCCTGGGTTATATGTGTTCGAGTATGGATTGTTCTTTGGTGGAAACACTCCTCGACCCACATAATTCGCATGCTCCTGATCTGTGAAAGTAGACATGGGACATGTATCAGTTGTGTGATCTAAATGAGAACAAATTGCACACATTTCATTTGTTTGATTTTTAACTCCACCCATTGTCGACATTGCATTAACAAGCATATCAATTTTTTTATTCATGTTTGCCATTTCTAATTGAATGTTATTATTATTAGAGATCTCGTAAACTCCCTGTTTTTTCGTAGGTCCCCTTCTTGTTGAGAATTGTTGGGAGTTCTCGCTGAGCTCTTCAAAAAGTTCAATGGCTTCTTCTCCACTTTTCCTCATCAAAATTCCGTTGCAAGCTGCATCCACAATTGCCTTATTAGTATCATTTAAACCTTCATAAAAAGCTTGTACCTGATCATCCTTAGGCAGATTGTGAGTAGGACACTTGAGAAGCTTGCTTTTGAAGTCCTTCCATGCTTCGAAGAATGGATCTCCATCTTTTTGTTGGAAGAGTTGAATCTCCCTTTTTAGCTGTTTGGTCTTTTGGGCTGGAAAGAATTCTTTCAAAAATTTCGTTGCCAATTGCTCCCATGAATTAATTGATCCTGGTTCCAAAGAATTATACCACAACTTAGCATTAAGTTTTAAAGAAAAAGGAAACAAGATTAACCTGATTTGTTCAGCGGTAAGCCCTTGGATGCTTTGTGTCCTGCAAAGATCGAAAAAGTCTTGCAAGTGAAGATGAGGCTCTTCATCTGGTTTGCCACTAAAGTGGGGAACCATACTAAGTAAATGAGGAGATAGGTGCATGTTCCCTGTAGCATTAGGTTGAAAAGCAATGCAGGAAGGTTGCTCAATATTCTTAGGAGTGAATTTATCCTGCATTGGCACTCGATTTTGTATTTCTTCAGCCATTGTTGTCTGTGAGATTAGTCTCTGTGCAGTCGACTGTCTCCTGGTATCAGTCGACTGGTTGGCTGCAAAAAGTTTACCTAGTTTGTGCAAAGTTCGTTCTGTTTCTGCGTCAATAGGTAGTAGCTCTGGACGAAGTGATCGTCTACCGTGCATTCACCGAAGTCCTGTAACCTAAAAGAAAAATTATTAATAAAAGAAAAGAAAAACTAATAAAAATTCTACTGACTTGTAAGTTAAAATACTAAGCAATCCTCGGCAACGGCGCCAAAAACTTGTTGTTGGAATCTAGTTACCTAAATATATAGATAAACTAGACACAAATTATAAAACCTCGCAAGTGCACGAATCGAATCGTAGTAATAGCAAGGGTCGATCCCACAGAGATTGTAGACTTCAACTTACTAATCAATAAAACTAATAATAAAAATGAATAAGAGTTGTTATAATATTCTAAAAGAACTAAAAGATTAAAACTGAGATGAGAGGTGTTGAATCACAAATATCTCTTGAATAGTTGGGTTGTTGATCTCCACCAATAGTTAGTAATGCTAAGTTGCCTTCTGAACTTACTTCTAATTACTCATGTTGTTCACTTCAAGGGCATGGTATCTACTCCTTAAAGTATTGTTTCCCTAAGCCAAGAATTAGGCATGGTATCTACTCTAATTCGTTTCTTCCCCTAAGCATCTAGCAGGGTATCTACTAAGTTATACTTAGAGAAAACATAAGAACAGTGGAAACGAACAAATACTTAAAGTTCTAGGAACTGGTATCAGATCTAGATTCTCTAAGTTGATTGAACCAAGAACCCCTAAAGATTCCTTTGTTACAAATTATGAGCACGAGATTCGGTCGTCTCAATATGCTTCATATAACAGATTTAGATAAATGATAACATAAACTTGATATTCTCACGTGCTGTATGTCAGTCGACTGGCTCTCACCTCAGTCGACTGCTCTCAGACTTCGAGATCAAGTTTGATGATCATTAATCTATGTCAGTTCAACCAGATTCAATCAATAAGTAATTAGAAGATCTCAGAAGAATATAGCACTACATAACTACAGTTTCGATCTACCCAACTATGAAATTAGTTCCACATAATAATAACTTTATTGCTTAACAAGTTTGAATACATGATCAACATAAAAGAATAAAGAGAGAAGAAGAAATAAACTAATGGATTCCGGCAATATGGTCGACTGGCTGTCACACAGTCGACTGCCTTCTTGTTGCTGGATCTTCTCTTTCCTTCTTCGATGTTGATGGAGTGATGTTCTCGATGCTTGTTCAGGAACTTGGTGATTGAGTCGCTTCCCAGAGATATATCTGATCGTTGATGGAGTCGTGGAGTGGAGAGAGAGCCCGTTCAAGAGATGGTATTCTGATATTTATAGAACACGGCTGAGAATTAGGGTTTCCACTTTTTCAGGAAGATTCTTCTTTATTTGATTTGATGATTAATATCTTTCTCTTTTCTCCTTTCTTTCCTTATCTGTTCACCACGTCCACTTGGAAAATACCCTGTCTTTTGATTTGATTCGCTGCATAAAATCTTGATTCAAATAGATTTGAATTTAGATGCAGGTGTATCTTTGAGGATCTTATCTGTTTACTCCGCCGCAGACCAGTCGACTTGTCTTAGAACCAGTCGACTGAGTCGAGACTTCTGAGGATTTCATCTTTGATCATACCAGTCGACTGTCTTTGGGAATGAGTCGACTGTGACGAGAGTTGTGGAAAATCAGCTTCTCCTGTCCAGTCGCCTGGTTGAGGAACCAGTCGACTTATCCTCTGCAGTTCTCTGTGTATTGTCCTTGAAGTCCTGAATCTGCTTCGTTTTGCTGTTATAAGCTGTTTCCTATGGAAAAGAGAGAATAAGTGTTAAATATCATATATAGAGCTTTTAAATGTCTAATTATATTAAGATTATTGCTCTAAAAAGTGAATAATAAACTGTTCATCAAATACCCCCACACTTAGCTTTTGCTTGTCCTCAAGCAAAAAGTGAATTTATGAACAAGGGAGTAATAATCAGAATAACTCAACCATCAAGATTTTTTATTAAGTGGACATCAAAATGAAAAATATAAAACTACAGACAATTTCAGACAAAGTAAAATTAAACATACCCACTTTCTCCAGTGCAATTGTCTATTCATAAATCCCAAACTTAATCATATTTGTCATGCGATTAATGTAATTATAGTATGCATCTACTCAGTCTGTGATTATCCCTTTTCTCTACTACAAATCGAGTAGCAAACTAGAGGTTTTTTTTTTTTTTTTTTTTTTTTTTTTTTTTTTTTTTTTTTATAGTCTCTTCTTTAAAGTTGTCACTTGTCTTTTGACGCGAATGCGAAACATTTGTGATGTATCCACCCGGTTACTCAACAAGTCACAAACATTAACGTGCTTTGCATACTCATATTTCAAGTTGCCGTTTGACGTAAAGGTAAACATTGGTGATGAATACCCCTAGTTACTAAGCCCTCAAAACATTGGAGTAGACTGACTTTATTCAAATATATATACATATATTGTATCACTCTATTTACTTAAACTCGATTTAGGACTAGATCTGAAGGGAATAATTATCAGAAAAAGCATCACATTTGTTTATTATGTATAATCGCATGACGCACACAATTTTTGTAGGGAGTTATGAAACTCAACAATCCTAAAGTAAATAAGTATCCTTACTCTTACTTTATAAGAAATTGTTTATCCTAGAAAAAATTCAAAAGATTCCAAATATAACTAACTAATACCCCCACACTTAGATGGAACATTGTCCTCAATGTTCGCACAAAACATAAGATATAGGCATGTGTTACCATCTAGTAAGGCGAGACTGAAAAATAAAAATAAAAATGAATAATAATGAATAAAATAAAGGGAAAGTGTAAATACTCCCCTGAAAGTTGGGTTGCCTCCCAATAAGCGCTGTGTTTCATGTCTTCAGCTAGACATGATGAGTTCATGCAATGTATTGAATGGTTTGAAGATTCACATCTTCCTCTTGCGGTTCTAGACTCATCTCTATGTATGGCTTCGCCCTGTGTCCGTTCACCTTGAATGTTTGATTTCGTTCTTCGCTGTGAACTTCCAATGCACCATGTGGAAAGACTTTTGTGACAATATATGGTCCATACCATCTTGACTTGAGCTTGCCTGGAAAGAGTCTTAATCTTGAGTTGTAGATCAATACCTTTTGTCCTTCATAAAACTCCTTTCGTGCTAGTTGTTTGTCATGGTACAACTTGGTTCTTTCCTTGTACAATTTTGCATTTTCATAAGCATCGTGCCTCAACTCTTCAAGCTCGGTTAGTTGTAATCTTCGTTTGTCGCCCGCTTGTTTCATATCGAAATTGAACTTTTTGATGGCCCAATAAGCTTTGTGTTCCAACTCCACCGGCAGATGACAAGCTTTTCCAAAGACCAAACGGTATGGTGACATGCCAATAGGTGTCTTGAAAGCGGTTCTATAGGCCCATAATGCATCGTTCAAGCGTAGTGACCAATCCCTTCTGCTTGGATTGACTGTTTTTTCCAAGATGCTCTTGATCTCTCTATTGCTAAGCTCCACCTGTCCACTGGTTTGAGGGTGATATGGAGTACCCACTCTATGTGTAATCCCATATTTCTTCATTAAAGAAGCAAATGGGTAGTTATTGAAGTGGCTCCCTCCATCACTTATTATTGCTCGTGGTGTACCAAACCTAGTGAAAATGTTCTCCTGCAAAAACTTGACAACAACTTTGTGATCATTAGTTCGTGAGGGGACAGCCTCGACCCATTTAGACACATAATCCACACCAACAAGTATATATAAATAACCAAATGAGTTAGGAAATGGACCCATGAAGTCGATTCCCCAAACATCGAAAAGCTCGATTACTTGTATGTTGTGTAGTGGCATTTGGTTTCTAGAAGAGATGTTGCCTGTCCTTTGGCATTTGTCGCAAGTCCTGCAAAAAGAAAAAGCATCTTTGAATACTTTAGGCCAATAAAAACCAGATTGCAATACCTTAAGTGCTGTTCTCTTTGGCCCAAAATGTCCTCCACATGCATATTGGTGGCAATGTTGTAGAATACTCCTTTGTTCCTCGTCTGCCACACATCTTCTTATAATTTGATCAGAGCAAAATTTGAATAAATAAGGATCATCCCAATAATAGTGTTTGCTCAGATCCACCAATCTTTTCCTTTCCTGATGTGTCATACCTGGAGGAAAAACATGAGCAGTTAGAAAATTGACAATATCAGCAAACCAGGGGAGTTGTTCAGCGAGATAAGTCGACTGGTTGAGGGACCAGTCGACTGCCCCGAGAGTGTGAATATTTATTGCAAATAATTGTTCATCTGGGAAATTTTCGTTCAGCGGGGGCACATTTCTCTCGTCCTCGTGCAGTAATCTGGATATGTGATCTGCCACAACATTGTCGCATCCTTTCTTGTCTCTAATCTCAAGATCGAATTCTTGAAGCAACAGCACCCATCTGATCAACCTAGGCTTAGCTTCCTTTTTAGCCAACAAATATCTCAAAGCAACATGGTCAGTGAAAACAATAACTTTAGAACCAATTAAATATGATCTAAACTTCTCTACAGCAAATATAACAGCCAACATTTCTTTTTCAGTAGTGGAATAATTTAGCTGTGCATCGTTTAGAGTTCGAGAAGCATAGTAAATAACATGGGGTTTCTTATTGATTCTTTGGCCTAAAACAGCCCCTAAGGCATAATCACTTGCATCACACATGAGCTCAAAAGGATGGCTCCAATCTGGTGCCATGACAATAGGTGCAGAAATGAGAAGAGTTTTCAATGTATTAAAAGCATTTGTACATTCTTTTGTCCATATAAACTCAACATCCTTGGCTAACAAGTCACAAAGGGGTTTGGAGATTTTTGAAAAGTCTTTTATAAATCGTCTATAAAAACCTGCGTGTCCTAGAAAACTCCTAACACCCTTAACTGTAGTGGGAGGGGGTAGTTTTGATATGATGTCAATTTTTGCCTTGTCTACCTCTATTCCCCTTTTGGACACCACATGTCCCAACACAATACCTTGTTGTACCATAAAATGGCACTTCTCCCAATTCAGCACTAAATTGCATTCTTCACATCTTTTAAGCACCAGCTGCAAATGGTTAAGGCATTCATCAAAACAGGATCCAAAAACACTAAAATCATCCATAAATACCTCGATGAACCTCTCCACCATGTCTGAAAATATGCTCATCATGCATCTTTGAAATGTAGCTGGAGCATTGCACAATCCAAACGGCATCCTCCTGTAAGCAAAAGTACCAAATGGGCATGTAAAAGTGGTCTTTTCTTGATCTTCTGGAGCAATAGCTATTTGATTATAGCCACTATAACCATCTAAAAAACAATAATGACTATATCCTGCTAATCTTTCTAACATTTGATCAATAAAAGGAAGAGGGAAGTGATCTTTCCTGGTTTCATTATTCAGTTTCCTATAATCAATGCATACCCTCCAACCTGTGGTTACTCTTGTTGGGATAAGTTCATTCTCTTCATTTGTTACCACTGTAACTCCACTTTTCTTAGGAACTACATGTATAGGACTTACCCATTTGCTATCTGAGATAGGATAAATGATGCCAACATCTAGTAGCTTCAAAATTTCTGCTCTTACCACTTCCTTCATGTTGGGGTTGAGCCTTCTCTGTGCCTCTCTGCTAGGTTTTGCATCGTTCTCAAGCAATATCCTATGCATGCATTTGGATGGACTTATTCCCTTGATGTCTGCAATGGTCCATCCTATTGCATTTTTGTGTTCTCGCAATACCTTCAGCAGCTTTTCTTCTTCCTGTGCAGTTAAGTTGGCAGCAATTATTACTGGTAGCGTCTGGTTCTCACCTAAAAAGGCATGTTTCAAATGATCGGGCAGTTGCTTGAGTTCTATGTCTGGGCTCTTCTGTACAGTCGACTGATCCATGTCAGCAGTCGACTTATCCTGTGTTTCTTGGTTCAGTTGACTGGTTAGAAGACCAGTCGACTTGCTCTGTGCACCAGGCGCCTGATCTGTAGAAAAACAAAGATTATCGGACACCAATTTTTCAAATACAGGACCAAGTTTACCTGGGTCTGACTGTGGAGTTTCAAGTTGATGTACTGTCTCTGCAATCTCCCAGTCATCGTATTCCTGTTCAACATGAGATAAGGTTAGAGATTGAGTGATTGTGGCTTGTAGTGGTTCAACGCTATGTACCTGAAATGCTTGATCAACAATCTCCTGCACCACATCAATATTATAGCATTCATGATCATCTTGTGGTAATTTTAGTGTATCAAACATTTTAAATTCCACTTTTTCTCCGTTTATCTTCATACTTATAATGCCCTTTTTAACACAAATTTTTATATCAGCTGTACTCATAAAGGGCCTACCTAATATGATCGGTAGAGATGATGACATTGAAGATTCCTCCATATCTAACACAACAAAATCAGCAGGCAAAATAAAATCATTTACCTAAACTAGGACATCTTCTAAAATACCTCTAGGTCTTTTGATGCTGCGATCCGCCAATTGCAAAGTGATGGATGTTGGCTTGAGTTCCCCCAATCCAAGCTTTTCGTAAACAGAATAAGGAAGAAGGTTGATGCTTGCCCCCAAGTCTAACAGTGCTTTTTCAAAGAAGTGCTCACCAACTTTGCAAGGAATGGTGAAACTACCTGGATCTTTCAGTTTAGGTGGTAGTTTTCTTAATAATACAGCGCTCACTTCTTCTGTCAAAGCCACATCCTCCTTAACCTGAAATGTTCTTTTGTGAGTACAACAGTCTTTCAAAAATTTGGCATAAGAAGGAATTTGTTTAATAGCGTCAAGTAGGGGGATATTAATTTCTACCTTTTTGAGAGTTTCAAAGACGTCAAATAAATGTTGTTCTTTCTTTTTATTGACTAACCTTTGAGGGAATGGTGGTGGAACTGTCCCTACTTTTTCACTTACCTTACTTGAACCCAAAGCTTTTGATGGTTGTTTTTCTGATTTGTCTGTGCAGTCGACTGGTTTGTAAGAACAGTCGACTGGTTTGTCTGTGTGTGTTCCAATCCTGTTGTCAATTATCTTACCACTTCTTAAGGTAGTCACTGCTTGGAGTTGTTCTTGGCCTCCCGGATTTGGTATGGTTTGTGAAGGGAGTTCACCTGCCTTTCTTTCGCTTAGCTCTTTTGCAATCTGACCAATTTGGGTTTCCAACTTCTGAATTGCTTGTCCTTGTTGGTTGCTTGTTTGATGTTGTTGTTGGAGCAATTGAAGAACAGTGGTTTCAAAATCCAACTTCTTCTGTTCTGGAGCTGGTCTTTCAAATCCACTTCCCATCTGAGGGTTCCTTGTATGTCCTTGTGTGAATTGATTCCCTTGATTATTTTGATTATTGCTCCATGAGAAGTTTGGATGATTCCTCCATCCTGGGTTATATGTGTTCGAGTATGGATTGTTCTTTGGTGGAAACACTCCTCGACCCACATAATTCGCATGCTCCTGATCTGTGAAAGTAGACATGGGACATGTATCAGTTGTGTGATCTAAATGAGAACAAATTGCACACATTTCATTTGTTTGATTTTTAACTCCACCCATTGTCGACATTGCATTAACAAGCATATCAATTTTTTTATTCATGTTTGCCATTTCTAATTGAATGTTATTATTATTAGAGATCTCGTAAACTCCCTGTTTTTTCGTAGGTCCCCTTCTTGTTGAGAATTGTTGGGAGTTCTCGCTGAGCTCTTCAAAAAGTTCAATGGCTTCTTCTCCACTTTTCCTCATCAAAATTCCGTTGCAAGCTGCATCCACAATTGCCTTATTAGTATCATTTAAACCTTCATAAAAAGCTTGTACCTGATCATCCTTAGGCAGATTGTGAGTAGGACACTTGAGAAGCTTGCTTTTGAAGTCCTTCCATGCTTCGAAGAATGGATCTCCATCTTTTTGTTGGAAGAGTTGAATCTCCCTTTTTAGCTGTTTGGTCTTTTGGGCTGGAAAGAATTCTTTCAAAAATTTCGTTGCCAATTGCTCCCATGAATTAATTGATCCTGGTTCCAAAGAATTATACCACAACTTAGCATTAAGTTTTAAAGAAAAAGGAAACAAGATTAACCTGATTTGTTCAGCGGTAAGCCCTTGGATGCTTTGTGTCCTGCAAAGATCGAAAAAGTCTTGCAAGTGAAGATGAGGCTCTTCATCTGGTTTGCCACTAAAGTGGGGAACCATACTAAGTAAATGAGGAGATAGGTGCATGTTCCCTGTAGCATTAGGTTGAAAAGCAATGCAGGAAGGTTGCTCAATATTCTTAGGAGTGAATTTATCCTGCATTGGCACTCGATTTTGTATTTCTTCAGCCATTGTTGTCTGTGAGATTAGTCTCTGTGCAGTCGACTGTCTCCTGGTATCAGTCGACTGGTTGGCTGCAAAAAGTTTACCTAGTTTGTGCAAAGTTCGTTCTGTTTCTGCGTCAATAGGTAGTAGCTCTGGACGAAGTGATCGTCTACCGTGCATTCACCGAAGTCCTGTAACCTAAAAGAAAAATTATTAATAAAAGAAAAGAAAAACTAATAAAAATTCTACTGACTTGTAAGTTAAAATACTAAGCAATCCCCGACAACGGCGCCAAAAACTTGTTGTTGGAATCTAGTTACCTAAATATATAGATAAACTAGACACAAATTATAAAACCTCGCAAGTGCACGAATCGAATCGTAGTAATAGCAAGGGTCGATCCCACAGAGATTGTAGACTTCAACTTACTAATCAATAAAACTAATAATAAAAATGAATAAGAGTTGTTATAATATTCTAAAAGAACTAAAAGATTAAAACTGAGATGAGAGGTGTTGAATCACAAATATCTCTTGAATAGTTGGGTTGTTGATCTCCACCAATAGTTAGTAATGCTAAGTTGCCTTCTGAACTTACTTCTAATTACTCATGTTGTTCACTTCAAGGGCATGGTATCTACTCCTTAAAGTATTGTTTCCCTAAGCCAAGAATTAGGCATGGTATCTACTCTAATTCGTTTCTTCCCCTAAGCATCTAGCAGGGTATCTACTAAGTTATACTTAGAGAAAACATAAGAACAGTGGAAACGAACAAACACTTAAAGTTCTAGGAACTGGTATCAGATCTAGATTCTCTAAGTTGATTGAACCAAGAACCCCTAAAGATTCCTTTGTTACAAATTATGAGCACGAGATTCGGTCGTCTCAATATGCTTCATATAACAGATTTAGATAAATGATAACATAAACTTGATATTCTCACGTGCTGTATGTCAGTCGACTGGCTCTCACCTCAGTCGACTGCTCTCAGACTTCGAGATCAAGTTTGATGATCATTAATCTATGTCAGTTCAACCAGATTCAATCAATAAGTAATTAGAAGATCTCAGAAGAATATAGCACTACATAACTACAGTTTCGATCTACCCAACTATGAAATTAGTTCCACATAATAATAACTTTATTGCTTAACAAGTTTGAATACATGATCAACATAAAAGAATAAAGAGAGAAGAAGAAATAAACTAATGGATTCCGGCAATATGGTCGACTGGCTGTCACACAGTCGACTGCCTTCTTGTTGCTGGATCTTCTCTTTCCTTCTTCGATGTTGATGGAGTGATGTTCTCGATGCTTGTTCAGGAACTTGGTGATTGAGTCGCTTCCCAGAGATATATCTGATCGTTGATGGAGTCGTGGAGTGGAGAGAGAGCCCGTTCAAGAGATGGTATTCTGATATTTATAGAACACGGCTGAGAATTAGGGTTTCCACTTTTTCAGGAAGATTCTTCTTTATTTGATTTGATGATTAATATCTTTCTCTTTTCTCCTTTCTTTCCTTATCTGTTCACCACGTCCACTTGGAAAATACCCTGTCTTTTGATTTGATTCGCTGCATAAAATCTTGATTCAAATAGATTTGAATTTAGATGCAGGTGTATCTTTGAGGATCTTATCTGTTTACTCCGCCGCAGACCAGTCGACTTGTCTTAGAACCAGTCGACTGAGTCGAGACTTCTGAGGATTTCATCTTTGATCATACCAGTCGACTGTCTTTGGGAATGAGTCGACTGTGACGAGAGTTGTGGAAAATCAGCTTCTCCTGTCCAGTCGCCTGGTTGAGGAACCAGTCGACTTATCCTCTGCAGTTCTCTGTGTATTGTCCTTGAAGTCCTGAATCTGCTTCGTTTTGCTGTTATAAGCTGTTTCCTATGGAAAAGAGAGAATAAGAGTTAAATACCATATATAGAGCTTTTAAATGTCTAATTATATTAAGATTATTGCTCTAAAAAGTGAATAATAAACTGTTCATCAATTGCCCCATGTTTACTAGTGTAAAGTTGTGATAATGATTAAGTTAAATTAAGAGTGTTGTTATTATGATTAGAGACATAATGTACACTTGTTAATTGTGATAGATGGACTTTCATGTTGATATGAATGTGGACTATGGAAATCATATGTGATTGGTTGAATTAAGAACTAATAACAGTAGATTACCTCCATGAAATTATTTAATAAAAAGACTAGTAGATTGATTGTATGGCAATGTCGAAAATGCAATAATGTAGTTTAATAAATAATTTTTGGGTCTTGTATGTGAAAAATACATTGCATTAGCACCAAAAAATTATATTATTTTACTGGTATGAACTTTTATGACTGAGGATCTAATCTGGAAGTTTTTAGAAAATTTTATCAAAGTAATAAGAAGCTATGGCTTATTGAATATCGAGTTATTTTTAAAACAGTACGAAAATAATACAAATGGGATTTTATTTGGGTTAGTGACAACCCGAGCCAGTGGCTCAGGTGGTTGGAACCCCGGTTGGCTTCTCTGTGTCGCACGGTTCGAATCCCAGGCCGAACACTTCTTTTGTTAATTTACCCTAAAAACAGTAAGCAGCGAACCTAAGGTTCATACAAACCCCAGTCACCCTATAGACGTGTTCAGCGATCGGCCTAGTGGTCGGAGCCATGTGCTGTCTTGGTGTGGCGCCTGGTTCGATTCTTGCCTTCGGCATATTGGAAAAATATATTTTTTTTGGGTGTTTTTGAAGTCCAAAAATTATGAAATAAATACGGTAATTCTCATAAAAATACAAGGAATTTTATAAGAGTGATTTGGGTATTTTTAGAATGAAATACAATATGGTTTGTGAATAAAAGGCATAAATGGAACTTTGGTTATGAGATATACACTTATGGATTTTATAACTTATAAAGATAGGCTATTATAAAGTAATTGGCATAAGTGCTTGTGGCGTGACATGATTTTAATTATTTTCATTATAAGTATTGCGCAAGATATGAAATATGAAGGTTGAAATGTGATATTATGAAGTTGTATAAATTCATGTATGGTTATGGAATTAAAACCATGACTTATGAAAGAGGAAAAGAAATTGTTGGCTATAAGTAGGAATTGTTTTCATTATGAACTCTTGAATTAAAAGTATTCATCGTGGACTTGTGAATAAAGTGTAATCATGAATTGAAAAAGAATGAGTATAAAACTCGACATGGAAACTGTCAGGAGTTAAAGATTGTGAAATGAAATTTGAAATAGAGTAGCTAAGTCTCCCCGGCACTGAGAAAGATGAAATGAAATGAAATTAGACCAAGGTTGGTCATGATGAAACAAATGAATAAGTCCGGTTGATGGAGAGGCTAACTCTAGTGATTATTTTGTTCATGATTTTTAAGTAAAACTAAGGACTAGTACATAGTGGAGATGTAATGAAAGTAGAAGAAAAACATGAGTATGAGGGCCAACGGATAGCGGTGTGAGAGCGATTCACAGGTTGCTTGCTTGATGCGTCAAGACAGTGCGTGGGCGCTACTCCGGAATTATCGTCCCGGTGGCGACGCTCGTGGGATGTTCGAGTGGCTATGGGTGGTGCCATTGTTCCATGGCGGAGGCTGAATTGTCCATAGGTTGCCTGCTCGATGCGTCGTGACAGTGCGTGGGATTCCCCTCCAGGCTGCCTGGACATGGGCTCATAGATCATAGGACATCTAAGACACTACCGTAGTTACAGTAGTAGTTAAGGCATAACGGGGGATTGAACCCTATCAAGATGAAGAACGAATAAGGGCTTGCCCTCGGACCTATGTAGTATGGGATGCATAGAATCCGAACAAGTGTGCATTAGTGTCATGTAACATAATTAACTGCATTAAGGACTAAGTGCACAATCACAACACGACATCAATAGGGTAGTCCCTTTAGTTTGAATATGACAAGTTTGTGTTTGCTAAATATGAAATGTTAAGTTATACTATTTCCGGCAAAGCGAGGACGGCCGTGTATAATGTTCGTCGGTTGAATAAACTGACGTACCCACAGTCTAACATGCAGGTAAATGTTATGCTAAAGATTAAAGAGGATTTGGATGCTTAAAGATTTTGTCAAGCTGTTGTACTTGTACTTAATTGTTGTATTTTACTTCCGCTGTGCAAAAGAAAGATGTAATTATGATGTAAACTCTGATGTATGATGAAAAGTTTTAATTTCCCTGTAAAAGTGTACTAAGAAAGGGAAAAGATCCTGTAGAACATCTCGAATTCAGTGTATTTGGGATTCGGGGCGTTACACGGTGTGAGAGTGATCCACAGGCTGCTTGCTTGATGCGTCAAGACATGGCGTGGGCGCTACTCCAGAATTATCGTCCCGGTGGCGACGCTTGTGGGGTGTTTGAGTGGCTACGGGTGGTGCCATTGTTCCATGACAGAGGCTGAATTGTCCATAGGTTGCTTGCTCGATGCATCGTGTCAGTGCGTGGGATTCCCCTCCAAGCTGCCTGGACATGGGCTCATAGATCATAGAACATCTAGGATACTTACCGTAATTACAGTAGTATAACGAGGGATTGAACCCTACAAAGATGAAGAACGATTAAGGGCTTGCCCTCGGACCTATGTAGTATGGGATGCATAGAATCCGAACAAGTGCGCATTAGTGTCATATAACATAAATAACTACATTAAGGAGTAAGTGCACAATCACAACAAGACATCAATAGGGTAGTCCCTTTAGTTTGATATGTGACAAGTTTGTGTTTGCTGAATATGGAAAAAAAGTTATACTATTTCCGGTATAGAGAGGATGGCCGTGTATAATGATCGTTGGTTGAATAAACTGACGTACCCACAATCTTATATGCAGGTAAATGACATGATAAAGATTAAAGAGGAACAGATACTTAAAGATTATTCAATGTTGTTGTACATTTGTTTCATTGTTGTAAAGTTTACTTCCGCTGTGCAGTGTAAATTATAATGTATTCATGTAAACTCTGATGTAAAGTGAAAAGTTCAAATTTTCTTGTAAAATTGTACTAAATGAAGCAGAAAGATCCTGTAGAACATCTCGAATTCAGTGTATTTGGGATTCGGGGCGTTACAGAGTAGTATCAAAGCCACGCTTTCTACACTAGTACAAATTTATAAGGAACGACACCCTAGTAGTGAACATTAGAGTGTGTGTTTGAGTCTAGAGATTTAAATGTAAGTGACTTACATTTGTGTTGCTCTATGACTTATGCTTCTTCCTCTCTATTTCTAAGATGGTTGATCACTTCGATCCTGCTGGAGATGACGACTGGCATATCATCGAGGAAAAGTACCATCCTGGACAGGCAGATTCCGAGGACGAGTACTATCCAGGGAAATCAGACTCTGAAGGAGAAGAATGGCCTGAATCCCGAGAGATCACCCCACCTCCGGATTCATCTGATGACTTTTCTGACGAAGAATAAGAACCAGTTCCAAATAGTCTTGTGACTTCTCTTCAGTGGCAGGTAGAAACACTGCAAGAGAGAGTCGGATTATTGGAGGCTCAACTGGCAAAGCGTAAGGACGACTTTTCAGTTCTCAGTCATCGTGTATGGGAACTCGAGAAGAGGAAGAATTTGACCGATGTGTTGAAGGATGAAGTTGATGAACTACGGGGAGAACTTCGAGAAGCGAAGAGGAACCGTAGGAGTTAGACTGTTGTAGCTTCTACTATTTCATTCTGATGTCAAGAAATGTTTTTCAATTCGAATGTATAAAGTTTGGAATTCAATGAAATGCAAGTTGATTTAAAATTCATGTCTTATACTTCGAGTTTAATGGATCTTTTGCATCAGAATATGTCTAGAAGAGGAGCTAGAAATGGGAAAGGTCTGGATCTGGAAACGGAACTTGTGAGGGTCTATCAGACGCTCAATGCCGTGGCTATGAATCAGAACCAAGGAAGGGGGCCTGTGAATCCGGTGCCCGAAGCGATTAAACTAATGGAATCGTTCAAACGAATGAAGCCACCTGTATTCGAAGGGAAGTCAGATCCTGATGCGGCTGACAACTGGATTCGTCAGGTGGGGACAATCTTTGAAGTGCTGGAGACCCCTGAAGGCAGTAAGGTCAAGTTGGCGACTCTGCAACTTGAGAAGGATGCGGCTGTTTGGTGGCAGTCAATGAAGAGGACCATGGGAGGCATAGTTCTTGGCTGGGAGGAATTTCTGGAAGAATTCTGTAGTCACTATTTTCTCTCCGATGTTCAAGAGAAAAAGGCTATGGAATTTCTGTCACTACAGCAAGGCGGCATGTCAGTGAGAGAGTACGAGACCAAATTTACTCAGCTCTCTAGGTATGCTCCGGAACTAGTGATGGATAAAGCTAAGAAGGCTCGTAAGTTCGAGCATGGATTGAGGCCAAGCTTGAGGTCCCGGATGATACCTCTTGGTATCAGAAGATTTGACAAGTTGGTCAAGAGGGCAGCAGCGACGGAAGCAGATATGGAGCAGTTCCATGTTATTCAGAACCGGAGGAACAACTCGCAGTCTGGAAAGAGGCCCACCAATTCTGGGAGTTTCAAGGGGCAACCATCTGCACAAAGGTTCAAACCGACAGGGGCAAACGCTATTAGTGTGGCTGGAGGACCTGGGAACAATGTGGTGAGACCTCCTGCGGTAACTTGCTACAATTGTGGTGAAACAGGACATTACCGATCTCAATGTCTCAAACCACGGAATGGTGATCGCAATGTACCGACGCAGCAGAATGGGAAGAGACCGTATCAACCAGGGTGAGTATTTGCCTTGATGGAAGCTGATGCTGATGAGGTTGATCATGTCATCACTGGTACGAGGGTTGATGTTTAGAGGTTTTTGTCATTTCTTTTTCCCGCTGTTTAGTCAACTGTTACGTAATGAGTGTGTATTATGTAACAGGAGAACTTTATCTTAATGGAATGAAAGCTGTTGTGTTGTTCGATACTGGATCCTCTCATACTTTTGTGTCTCCTAAATTTGCTAAAGTGTTGGGAGTTGAACCGAAGACCTTTCCAGGCAAGATCTTAGCAGTAGCTACTCCATCAGGGGAAACTTTAACCTCTGATCGGTATTATGCTGATTGCGAGATTGTGATTGGAGATCGAATCTTTGGGATTGATCTGATCGAGCTAACTATCTTGGGAGTCGATGTTATCATTGGCATTGATTGGATGTCGGTGTACAGTGCAAGCATCGAGTGTAAAACCAAGACGGTAACAGTGAAGGCTCCAGGTGGACCTGAAGTCACTTTCCAAGGGAAGAAGAAGTGTTCTAGGCTGGTGGCAGCTATCTGCAAGGAAGAGACTCCTGTGGAAGTGCAAGGGATTCCTGTGGTTCGGGACTATCCGACTGTGTTCTTGGAAGATTTCCCTGGGTTACCCCCACATCGTGATGTAGAGTTCAGCATCACTGTTCAACTGGGAAGTGCACCCATTTCTAAGGCACCGTATAGGATGGCTCCAGTGGAACAGGATGAGGTGAAACGGCAGATTGAGGAACTGTTGGAGAAAGGCTTTATTCAACCTAGTGCGTCACCTTGGGGAGCACCAGTGCTTTTGGTAAAGAAGAAGGATGGATCGATGAGAATGTGTATCGATTACCGAGAGCTGAATAAGGTCACTGTTCAGAATAAGTATCCTATTCCTCGAATTGATGACTTGTTCGATCGTCTACAAGGAGCAGCTATTTTCTCCAAAATAGATCTTCGATCAGGATATCACCAAGTTCGAGTGAAAGCTGAAGATGTGCACAAAACTGCATTTAGAACTCGACATAGGCATTACGAATTCTTAGTTATGCCATTTGGAGTGACGAATGCACCCGCAATCTTCATGGATTTGATGAACAGAGTTCTGAGGCCGTTCATTGATTCTTTCATCGTGGTGTTTATCGACGATATCCTCGTGTACTCCAAGTCAGAGGAGGAGCACACCGAGCATCTGGCAGCAGTTTTGAAGAAGCTGGAAGAGCAGAAGTTGTATGCTAAGTTATCCAAGTGTGATTTCTGGAAATTTGAAGTGGCATTCCTAGGTCACATCCTTTTTAAGGAGGGAGTGGCAACTGACCCTCAGAAGATAGAGGCAGTGAGAGATTGGGCTAGGCCTACTACAGTGAAGGAAGCCAGAAGTTTTCTTGGAATGACTGGATACTACAGGAGATTCATTCAAGGTTATGCTCAGATAGCCGTACCGCTAACTGGACTGACTAAGAAGAATGTGAACTTCAAGTGGACTGAGCAATGTGAGGCGAGCTTTCAGGAGTTGAAAGAGAAGCTGACCACTGCACGGCTCTGCCTAGAGCAGGTATTGAGTATGATGTTTATAGCGATGCTTCACATCGTGGGCTCGGTTGTGTCTTAATGCAAGAAGGAAGAGTAATCTCTCATGGATCGAGGCAACTACGACCGCATGAGAAGAATTATCCGACTCATGATCTGGAGTTGGCTGCGATTATCTTTGCCCTGAAGCAATGGAGGCACTACGTGTACGGTGAGAAATTGAACATGTACACGGACCACAAGAGCTTGAAGTATATATATCAGCAGAAGGATCTGAATCTGAGGCAACGGAGGTGGTTGGAAGTGCTCGAGGACATGCGACCTGAGATCAAGTATCATCCTGGAAAAGCTAATGTTGTTGCTGATGCACTTAGTCGCAAGAGTAGTTTAGCCAGTTTGATTACAACTCAGGAGCATCTGATTGAGGAATTGGATCGAGCAGGTATTGAAGTTGTCTTGCAAGGATTGGGAGCATTTTTGGCTCAGTTGAGGCTTCAGCCTACTTTGAATGGAAGGATCATTGCAAGTCAGGAGGTTGATGTTGATATTTTGGAGATGAAGGAGCAGGTTGGTGCTGGCAGGTTGCCCAGATTTCAAATTAGGGATGGAGTGCTGTGGTTTGGAAAGAGGCTGTGTGTTCCGAATCAGGTGGACCTGAAAGAGAGTATTCTTCAGGAGGCGCATGCTACTCTTTTGTCAGTACATCCTGGGAGTACTAAGATGTACAAAGACATCAAACAGCATTTCTGGTGGTCAGATTTGAAGCGGGATGTGGCTGAATTTGTGGCGAAGTGTAAGGTTTGTCAGCAAGTCAAAGCCGAAAATCAGAGACCCGGAGGTCTATTACAGCCGTTACCTATTCCGGAATGGAAGTGGGATAACATCAGTATGGATTTCATTACGGGATTGCCTAAGAGTCATAAAGGCAATGATGTGATTTGGGTTATAGTCGATCGACTAACCAAGTCTGCTCACTTTTTGGCGATGAAACTCATTGTTTCGATGGACAAGTTGGCTGAGTTGTATGTTGGCGAGATCGTCCGGCTTCATGGTGTTCCGTCAACTATTGTGTCGGATCGAGATGCGCGGTTTACTTTGCATTTCTGGAGGAGTCTTCAGACAGCTTTGGGTACCAAGATGGATTTCAGTACTGATTTTCATCCGCAAACCGATCGGCAGACCGAGAGAGCCAACCGTATTCTTGAGGATATGCTTCGGTGTTGTATACTAGACTTTGGAGGCAGTTGGGAAAGGCATTTACTTTTGGTAGAGTTTGCCTACAACAACAGTTTTCAGACTAGCATTGGGATGGCGCCGTACGAAGCTTTGTATGGCAAGAAATGCAGGACACCTGTTTGTTGGTTTGAGGTTGGGGAGCGTCAGTTGTTTGGTCTTGAGCTTGTGCAACAAACCTCTGAGAAGATTGTTCTGATCAGGAAAAGGTTAGTGGAAGCTCAGAGCAGGCAGAAAAGCTATGCAGACAACCGGAGAAGGGACCTTGAGTTTGAAGTTGGTGACTTCGTCTTTTTGAAAGTATCGCCCAGTATAGGTGTGATTCGATTTGGCAAAGGCGGAAAGTTAGCCCTGAGGTTTATAGGCCCGTATAAGATATTGAAAAGGATTGGAAAAACTGCTTACCGGCTTGAGTTACCGGAGGAGTTATCTCAGGTGCACAATGTCTTTCATGTGTCTATGCTGAGAGGTTATATTCCAGATCCGAGTCATCATTTGCCTGAAGTGCCGGAAGGTTTGCAGTTGAATCTGAATTACATCGAGTCTCCTGTCGAGATTATTGATCGTCGAGAGAAAGTCTTGAGGAATAAGACGATACCGATGATCAAGGTAGTCTGGAGAAACCATTTGGTTGAAGAGGCTACTTGGGAGTCTGAGGAGAGGATGTTGAAGGACTATCCTGAGCTTTTTGCTTGATTGTATCTTTGTATCTTTTGTTCTTGTTGTGAGTGTTGTATTTTTGTTTCTCACTCTTGACTGTAGTTCCGGGGACGGAACTATTCTAAGGAGGGAGTGTTGTAATGCCCTGATTTTTCATTTAATGAAAAATTATTTATTTTGCACGTAGTGTACACGTGCAATATTTTTGGTTGAATTAAATGTTATGATTATTTCCGTTATGATGGGTATGGATTTTTAAATATGTGCTTTTAGATTATTTTCACAAAGCTTTCTTTTAATTAGACAAAAAGCCTTTTCTTTTAAAAGCCCAAAGTTAATTTAATTTATTATTTTATAATAATTATTTTGGCCCATTAAACTAAAGCCCATTAGTTAATTTATTTTTAATATGACTTGTAATGTAGAATACAAAATTAAAGTTTATTTTTATATAAAATAAAATGTACAATTTTTGGACCTAGTTGCTTGCACGTGCATTGCACGTACACGTGCAATATGCACTTCCTTTCTAGGCCGGTTGTAAGCTTGGAGGGAAACCAAAATTTGAGTGGAAATCATGCTTGGTGGTTACTTGGTTGTGGGTAGTTAATGTAACTCCTACTTTCATCTTAGCCCTCCATCTTATAACCACTTACTTGATCCTAGCCCTCCATTCCATCAAGATTTTAGTATAAATACCCCCCCCCCCCTCCATGGCTAGTTATTCTTGTGCTTGTTACTTTCTACAAATCTATAGTCTAAAATACTCTATCTAGTAGTGATTGTGTGAGTTAAAAGATTGAGTGTGTGTGGGAGTTGTGCATCAATCAAGGAGAGGAGGCCGACATCAAGGAGTGCTCTCGGTTTTGGCTTAGAAGTGCTCGGTTTTTGGTGTGCTTGGAGGTTCGTGTGCGCGCATCTTGGAGGAGAAGCATTCGGTTGCAAGGACATTCGTCTAGAAGGTTGCTAAATTATATTTTTCTCTCCAAATTAAGGTGGGTAAATTCTCCATATTTCTAAATTAGAAATGCATGTTAGAAATGAATGAATGAAGCATGAAAGAAATTAAGAAGAGTACACTTTAGTTAGGAAAAATAACCCATTGAATGATTGAAATGTGGATATGCAAATTTATATGTGGTTCTATTATTTAAGTTGTATGTGAATTGATTAGAATCTTGGATTGATTGAAGAAAACACATTTGTTACCATCAAGAATTACATACAAAAGTTAGTAGATTGATAATGCTAGTTCATGTGTTAAATAGATCTTTTGTGTTAATGTGGGCATGAATAATTTAAAATATGAGTTTGTATGTTGGGTAAATGATTAAAGACAGAGAATTAATGTGGAATTTGTTGATAAAGAGATTAGAATGCTAATTGCTAAGAAATGTCAAAAAAAAAAGGAATGTGGTAGTGACAATGTAGAATTCAAATTTAATTGTATGAAAAATATGTTTTAATTGTCGAAAAAATTATTTTTTCATACTGGGTATAATTTATGGTGATATTAGTCAATCTGGACATTATACAGTAATTTTTATAAAAGCAAATGAAATGAAGGCTAGTTGAATATCGAAACTTTTTAACGACAGAGAAAATTGGTTTAAAAAGAATTTAAGTTGTACTTTGACAACTTGAGCACGTAGCTCAAGTGGTCATAGCGTGCGGTTGGGTTCCCTGTGATGGCCGGTTCGAATCCCTGTGGCACTACATTTTATTTCACAAAATTTTAAAAGTATAAGAATCAGCGACCGAGAGTATTTAATACTCTCAGTGCCTCTTTATGCCACAGGCGCAAGTGGCTTAGTGGTCTGTGCCTTCGGCTGCGTTCTCTGTGGTCCTGGGTTCGATCCATGGCTGCGGCAGTTATGAAAAAATGTTTTTTTTGGATGTTTTAGTGATCAAAAAATTATGAAAAAAATATGACTATTCTTCTAAAAATACATAGGACTTAAGAAAAATAATTTGGGGATTATTTGCATGAAATGAAACATGATTTGAGAATAAAATGTGTGAATAGAACTATGATTCTATATTTATATTTTTGTAGAGTTATATCTTGCAAAAAAAAAGCTTGAAATGAAGGATTAGAAAATTAATGTGGCAAAAAGAAATTATATTGTTGTGATGTGATGCAAATTATTCTCATTTGAGAATAGTGTGGGAATTATGAAGTGTAAATGTTCACTTTTGATTGAATAATTAGTGATGTGGGTTTTTATGTGAAAATAACATTTCATGAGTTACATGATGAATAATTGAAATTTATAGTTATGGACTATTTGAACGAATTAGATATCATGATTGGAAAAGAGAAATACTTTTGAGTATGATAACTCAACATGGGAAGTTATGAGTTGGAAATGCTCGAATTGGAAATTGTGAATTGAAAATTGAAACAAAAAGAGTAGTTAAGTCTACCCCGGCATTTGGAAATAAATGAAATGAAAATTGAAAAGAAAGACCAAGGTTGGTCATGTTTGAATGAATGAATAAGTCCGGTTTAGTGGAGAGGCTAACTCTAAAGCTTTGATTTTTGTTCATGATTTTGATAAAAACTAAGGATTAGTACATAGTGGAGATGTGATGAAAGTAAGAGAAAAACACGAGTATGAGGGCCATCAGATTGGCGATGTGAGAGTGATCCACAGGCTGCCTGCTTGATGCATCAAGACATGGCGTGGGCACTACTCCAGAATTATCGTCCCGGTGGCGACGCTTGTGGGGTGTTTGAGTGGCTACGGGTGGTGCCATTGTTCCATGGCGGAGGCTGAATTGTCCATAGGTTGCCTGCTCGATGCGTCGTGTCAGTGCGTGGGATTCCCCTCCAGGCTGCCTGGACATGGGCTCGTAGATCATAGAACATCTAGGATACTTACCGTAATTACAGTAGTAGATTAAGTCATAACGAGGGATTGAACCCTACAAAGATGAAGAACGATTAAGGGCTTGCCCTCGGACCTATGTAGTATGGGATGCATAGAATCCAAACAAGTGCGCATTAGTGTCATGTAACATAAATAACTGCATTAAGGACTAAGTGCACAATCACAACACGACATCAATAGGGTAGTCCCTTTAGTTTGATATGTGACAAGTTTGTGTTTGCTAAATATGGAAAATAAGTTATACTATTTCCGGCATAGAGAGGATGGCCGTATATAATGATCGTCAGTTGAATAAACTGACGTACCCACAGTCTTATATGCAGATAAATGACATGATAAAGATTAAAGAGGAACAGATGCTTAAAGATTATTCAATGTTGTTTTACATTTGTTTCATTGTTGTAAAATTTACTTCCGCTGTGCAGTGTAAATTGTAATGTATTCATGTAAACTCTGATGTAAAGTGAAAAGTTCAAATTTCCTTGTAAAATTGTACTAAATGTAGCGGAAAGATCCTGTAGAACATCTCGAATTCAGTGTATTTGGGATTCGGGGCGTTACAGTCGACCATCCCCTCCTTTGTTGGACGTCTGCACTCGAAGAACCCCCAGTCAATTGGGTCGGTTGACCGCAACCCTCCAGACTTCTCTTCTTCTACTTGCTGCTTGTATTCTCTTGCTTCTTTGTCTCCTCCTCTTCTTCTCCAACTTCAAGTACCCCGTGCCTACGTGTATTTGAGGCCACAATTCCTAACACATACTAGGTCCTCCATAAGAAAACTGAGTATGGCTGTAAGAATTGAACTAACCTAGCAACTTCTTGAAAATTTAATATTTTAAAGTTGTAGAAACTAATAGCTACACAAACAAAAACCTGTATCGGGAAACACCTTGTTACATACATACATGCTCTATAAATCATAATGTCTAACTCATCGGAATAAATGAGATTTTTAAGTTCATAGGCGATAATCTGACACATCTTCATCTAAGATAAGATATAAATTTCATGATATGTCAAATTAATATCTGAATAATAATGGAACTCGGCATCTGTTAAATCTTCATAGTTTATATGCAATTACTAATTATTTTTCCTTGCATTAGCAACTTTTTATACTAAAATTCATGGCCAGTCCTGAGAAAATAGAGGCCATGTGTGAAAATATAAGAAAATTTAAGAAAATTTATTATCGATTTATTGTTTTATGACTTGAATGTTCTTACAAAGAAAAATATAACTAAGATGTTTAAGCAAAAGTATATTTTAAAAGGTAATTCTAATTTTCTGTTATAACTGAATCCATATGTAGTTACTAAACCAAATCACCATAGCTCTAAAAGAAATATACAAACATTACAGTTATAAGGAACATATTTTAGATAGAAGACTGACAGTAAAAGTCCTATCTCAAAACATCCTACAATCAATCTATTAATGCGAACAAATAATAGTTACTGAACATAGAATGTATCGTGTGAATATGCGTTGGTTTTAGCAAGGAGTCTACTTTCTGAAACCCCTGACGGAATCAAATTTGTTGTCCCGTAGCAGCGGAAAAGTGAGTTTTTGTATAGTAACGTATTGTTGTTTAGAATTCCATATTTATGTTCTTAAATAAAAACATGTTATTATTCGTACTTAATGATTTGAATTAATACAGTAGACCGATAGAACAACTGTATATCATATTAATGACCCTACCGATGGACCAAAACTTCGAAGTTTGGAATAAGGGTGAGAGTTTTAATATTTATATTCTAACACGCCCCCGCAGGTTGATCAGGGGCATCTTATTGGGCCACGACCTGGACTATACGCAGCGGTATTTTTTTTTTTTCAATCCTCATTTAAATTGCGTAGCCGGTGAGATTCGAACTTGGGTTGCTCTGATACCATATTAATGACCCTACCGATGGACCAAAACTTCGAAGTTTGGGATAAGGGTGAGAGTTTTAATATTTATATTCTAACATATCATGCATTGTATATTCAGGCGTTTGACCCAAAAATTTTATGTCCCTAGATGTTATTATATGGATTACTTAAGCTAATTCCTTATTTATGTGATTATTTTATTTCATGCATGGTTGTAATCATGATTTTATTGTTGAGTATAACCGTACAACTTATGAATGATGTCTATATCATTTGTTGGGCCTTAATTTCTTACCGGTACTTCCATATTTTGGAGTGATACATGACATATTTTTAGTGGTATCTGATATGGGTCAGGAATAAAGCGTGGCTCACCCTGAGCCACCAGATCCCCTCAGGATACGCGTCCTTCCTGATCCTTCAGATCAGCCACGTCAGCGCCGGAAAACCGCCCGGAGCTCTGCCACGTCAGCCCGGAAACCACTCGGCGCCTGCCACGTCAGCCCTATACCGCCCGACTTTCCACCGCTTCGGCCAATCGGGTAACCGGGTCCGGCCCAGCCCCAAACGGGTCTAGACCCGATTGGAATCTCCTATAAATACCAGGCCCTCTCCTTTCTAAAAAGGTAATCAATCTTTTCTCCCCTAAACCCTAGTTACTGTTGCTTTATCCTAGTAACTGACTAGATCGTCGGAGGGTCTGCCACCGGGACCAACCCCGGTGTTTCGAGACCGTCTGCAGGTACACCAGACCTCGGATCCGAGCCCTCTGATCCGAGTCCAGACATCCACCTAACTACCAGCCCAGTCACGGGTACCACTCGGCCAGCCGAGGGTCGCCTCTGAAGAAGCTTCTCCTTCAAATACAAATCGAGTAGAGAACTCACACCTGGTGCATCCGCACGCATCCCAGAAACAAACCGCATCAGTATCGAAACAAAATGAGTAGTAGTCACATAGTGATTAAAACTAAAAATTACAATAAAAACTTAACTGAAAATTACTGAGCATTTCTATTGGATGTTCAACAATTGAAACGGTTACCAGACTGTTACCAAGAGAAAACTATTACCAGACTGTCTCCACCTCGAAGTCGTTCAATCTGTTACTTGTGCCTTATATAAATCAGCAGCAGAGGATTGGAAAATCTAAACTTTGCTTGCACCTGCTCTGCATATGTTTGGCAGCTGTGCAAGCTCAAACTTCATCGGTTTTCTAGTTTGATGATTTTTACATAATTGGAAGAGGTGTTGGCAATCAAAACTAAATTTGGTCGAAAAATAAAGATTCAATGTCAGGCAAAGCTAGACTTACAAGCTACATACAGTCTGGCATCTTTGGAAAGAAAGGAATGCCAAAATTTCCATGGAACATAGAAGCATAAGATCACCCTGTTTTGAGAGATTTATGAGGACGTATGGTGTAATTGGGATGTTGGCTTACGGATCCGAGATCGAGTTGGGGATGGAAGCTCTAAGTAATGTGATTATTACTTATGGTCCTCTCCTTGGACTTCGGGAACCGATTTGGTCGATGTATTATTTTATAATTTTATACCATTCGCTTTTAATTGATGTAATTACCCTTTTTTTTTTTGATGAATCGGATAGTCTCTCAACTCCAGCCACACCAAAACGAATATATATTAATAACTCAAAAGAATATACAGGACAAAGCTTACAATAAGTAAACCCCTCAAATGAACTCATATATACAAACAAGAGAGGATAGAACAACGACTTAGGAGACTATGACCAAGAAGCACATTCCATGAACAGAGGAGGGGTGCTGCAGGGGGCAACCAAGGGGCGCCAAAGATGCAAAAGTGTGCCGAAGAGGCATGCCGAGCAGAGAAACCAAACAATACGCTGCAGGCCACCGCTTGACGATCCGCTAGCAAAGACCAATGACCCGATCAAGATGGGAGTAGGCTGGGAACTCGGCTGGGACAAGGCTGAAGCCCAGAAACACATCAGCGAAATCGCAAGACCGCATAACCACCTAACCAGCAGAGAGCAAAACAGCCCACTGGCAACGAGGCTCCAGGGGAGCATACAAATAGGATAGGCACAGTGAACCGAATGCCTCAAGCCAAGTCTGAGCGCTCGAGAACAAATCCAGTACAAATACAAGACAAAATACATCCAGAGAACCATACCAAAGCAGAAGCTAGATAAGAAACAAGAAAACAAGCCCAGAGCACAACCATACTATCCACATCACAGACAAACAAGCAATGACCAATAGGCCTAGTGAAAAAACAGGGGTCCAAAACAGGATCCAAACAAAAGAACACAAGCTAAATACCCAAGCTAACATCAGAAGGCTACAACATGAAACCTCAAAAGCCGCAACAGCGGAGAAAAAAGGATCATCATATAAAAGCCCCAACGGGAACAAAGCTGATCCCAGCATGCACAAACAGGTAAATCCCAAACCCAAAAACATCCAAAATGGGAATAAAAAAGCGGGGGAGGAGATAACTCGCTCAAAAGCCCAAAATACTGATGTTCCAAAGGATCGAGCCGGAGCATCGAAACAACCAACAGCCAAGGATCCATCAAGAGGGATCAATCCTGCAAATGAGAGAGGGTGAGATAACTTAAAAAGACAGTGGCAATAAAGGAATAAAACAAACTCAGAAAAATAATACAAGCAAGATTGCTGCTGGAAAAAAGCAGGGAGCGAAACGCACAGTATGGGAACAGCGCAGAGAATAAAAACCAATTAAGATCATAGGGGAATGAAGTTGAATCGTTCAGGGGATGAAATGAGCGCTTCTAAAAAGGAAACAAAAGAAAAGACTCTCATAACAATAGAGTTAAGGAACTCAAAAATAAGTAGTTAAAATAGAGGAGCTAGGGAGGTAAAGCCTGCAAGTTATAAAGACAACGGACAGAGTCAAGTAATCTCTGATAATCAGTCAAGTAATCTCTGATGTAATTACCTTTCAAAAAAAAAAAATCACAAAGCTGCAATATGTTTGGGTTATTTTAAGGCACACCAAGGCAAATTTCTTCCGTTCTACGTTATATTGTGAGATTTTTGAGTTACTTAGCTCACTTTTTTCAACATTTGTTTATACATATGAGTTGTTCTGATCTAGTTAATGTCTAAATAAAAAATTTAGACTTGAATATGTAGAGAAAAACAAATTAACTTCTTTTTGTCCTTTTTTTATTATCGTTAAACGGTGCATTAAAGCTCCGCATTTCAATAAAAAAGATTTAACAAAACATACAACCAAAAATAGGCTTATGCAGTTCAGAAAATCCAACAAGTTAGGTCCTGTAACTCATACACCCCAACCAACAAACAAATATACAACAAACCTAATCCTACTGGTCGACCGACCTTGACACAACAAGTTTCTCGTGCCAATTTGAGCTCATTCTCTCTTATTCTCTCTCTTGTACTCCTTTTATCCTCGCCATCACCCGCAACCGCTCTGTCATCGCTCCCAGTAGTGTCACATATGTCAACTACAAGCACCATACGAAAGACACAGTAGGTACCCACCAATATGACATACTCATGCTCAGATTGTGACCTCGTTCTCATTCCCTCGCTTGACCACCATTGACTATCACCGTCACCTCGCAACGGAGGCTGTAACCCCTGTTCCCGTAAATACTAACTTTCCAAATATTTTTCAGTATTTTAATCATTTATAAATTTATTTTGTGTTAAATTCGTTTTGAGATTTTCTATTTAAATATTTTCCAATCGAAAATTTCATTATTTCGAGTAATGGTGTATTTTAAACCTGTTTTATAATCTTAATTTATCAGTTAATTGTATTTGCGCCCAAATCATGTACATTATTATTATTGGAGTATTTTAATAAAGTTGTTAAACCCGAATATTATTTTATTGTACGATTTTATTATTATTATGATTATAATTACTAATTGTTATTTCTTGATGTCTTTAATTAAAAATTCATCTATAGAATTATTTTATTTTTATACCTGATCTGAATTTCTTGGCGAGTTCCATTTTATTTTAAACCCAATTCTTATTACTTCAATTGTGTTAATTATTTATTTAATTGAGTGGAAATTTTTGTTCATGAACTATTTTTCTCTTCTATAGGGTTATCTATCTTGTGGATTTTATTTATTTGAATTGTGGGTATTTTTATTTGAACCGTGTTGATCTTGATCTATCTCCTAATTGAACCCTAAAACCCAATTCCATTTGTTCTTAACCCAATCTGCTATTATTGGACTCTAATTCACCAACCCAGTACCATAATTGTACCCTATAAATACAACTCTACTGTAAATCCTAATTTTTTATACACAAATCGAAACCTAGCCGCCTATTCTCTCTCATCTTTCTCTCTCCCCAAACTGAACCCAAATCCCTAACCCATCTGTCTCCTTCTCCGACCAAGCTCCGGCCATCCCCCGTCGCCATCCCCCTCCTGAGCACCGACGACCCTCCCGTCGACACCCTAGCACCGCCACTGCACCCCCGACCCCTCTCCTCGCCCCATGCCCTGTTCAGATCGACAGCAGCGACCAAACCCATCCCCCTGCTGCTGTCACTGCTTCCCTCTTCCCCCGACGCCGCCATCGACGCCGTCGACGTCGCACCGTGCCGCCTGTCCCCGTCGCGCCGCTCGCCTGCGACGTAGGCGACCACCAAGCCGCGAGCCTTTGCTGCTGTTGTGGTTGCTTCTCTCTCTTTTGCTATTGGGTTCTTTTATTGCACGTATATTACACGTGTTCTTTTGCTAGTTCGTGGGTTTGTTGCTTCGGGATCCTTATCCCGTTATTCTTGGTATTTGTTTTCACCATCTAACAGGCAAGTCACTGTTATCTTGAATTGTTACTCGTATCAAATTCAAGTTTTATTGAAGTTCTTGCAAGTAGATCTTTTTGTTATCGTATTACCCTTTGTTATCTCTTTCGTTGGGTCTATTGAGGGTTTATACGAGCTAACTCCAATATTCTCGACATCGTGCCACTTTGACTCTAAAGTTGGATCTTTCATGAATGCATATAGAGTTGATAATAGGGTTATTTATACAAGTCACAACACAAATACATTATTGTAGAGACATTCGTTAGGTTGTATGTCGTTTGATCATTTGACGATTGATTGATGTTAGACTTGTATATGTATGTGTTCTAAATTTTATTTATCATGTTTGGACACATATCATGCTAGTTACACAATTTATTGACTAAAGAATCGATACCCATCATTTTTAATTAATTTATTTTCAAGAAAAATACCCTAAAAACTGTACATGCTTGCTGACCTGAACCTTGATGGCTGTTTTCGAACCAGTACATGACCTTAAAATGAAATACTTTATGAATATAAAATGTAGCCCCAAGTGTCTAGTTGTCAATGACATCCAGAATTTTCGAATTTCGAGTCTTGTAGCAAGAGTTATGCCCGTTTTACTGCAGCTGTGTTTTTACATTTCAGATTTTCAGATTCTCGTACCTTTCATGTTCAAACAGTAAAAAGATTGATCAAATGATAAAATTTTGCTATGAAAATTTTCAGATTGTTGCTTAACATGTTTAGGAGTCTAGATTATATTTTTACTGAATTTAATATTGAGTTTTTGCTGATTCAAAAATTAAAATGACAAGATGTCGAATTTCTGTCTGAACATAAAACCTGAAAAGAAACATATGTTTGACCTAGCTACTGTTGTCGGAATTTGAACTTTAAGTATACGTTGGAACCGTATTGAAGTCTAGTTTCCAGATTTTCTGACGGATTTAACTTTTGATCTCTGAGTCAGCGGGAAACTGTATTTTTGTACAGGTTGCGCTTGCTGTCCAGAATTTTGGATACTACTTTTTAATAGATTAATTATTCCTATGTTGTACTATTGCATGATTTAATGAATGTATGTTGCATTGCATATTTCCAATGAGTTATTATTACCATTCTAACCGTCCTATCCATGTTATCACCCTATTGTTTTCCAATTGATACTATTGTTCACCTCTTGTCCCTTAATTGCATATTGTATTGTTGCATTGATAAATAATTAACAAGCCGGAATTTAAGGGATTGACTGGAGTAGTTGATGACATAGTGACTGTATACTGAAGTGTGGGCCTTGTTTCCCAAAATATTATGTGTTGGCAAAAATTATTGTTATCAGTTTATAGTTGGACTACTGACACAGTATCCTCAATTGACCGTGTATTATTTTTATTGAGCCAACCAGTGTGCAGCAATGCTGCAAATACCATTATCGTGCCGTGTACATGATCTATAGAATCTTCCACTTAAGTCTAAAACGAAATTGATTGTATGCATCGAACCTGTGATACGGCACACATGGGACACAGTAGTACGTGCATTAGTTAAGAGTTAAAATGATTAATAGACATAAGGATTGACACATCACCAATATTGCATATTGTTCATCATCGTTCTTATTAAAATCAAACATTGGCTAAGTGTTATTAATATTAATCATTGAGTATTGTTACCGAATATTGCATGTTTATAGCCATTGTATCGATTATCATGATTTTTGTCCCATTTTATTGATTCTTATTGATCCATTGATTCATTGTTATACCGTTATTCCATTGTTCCCTGTTTTTTCTACTTGATGTCCATGACTTGCTCTAAGGATAATTTTTCTCCTCTTTTTAGATGAAGTGTTTACAGGTGTTGATGGAGAATTACCTGATGGATTGGGAAAACAACATTGGTGAAGAAATTGATTGCATCACTGCTTAATAATTATTGTTTTGTTATGGAGACTTAATTATTGAATTATTATTATTTCATTGTATTGAGCTTATGTACCGCATATTGTTATTTGTTTTCAGACGTTGGATTATTATTGTATTTGGATATTTTTATTGCTTAATTCCAAGTATTATTGTTCATGAGATTATTACTATTGCCTGCGCATTTGTTCTGTATTGATTATATTGTTAAGTTAATCGGATAAACAGCTTATGGGTGATGTTAGTCATCCACTGGGCTTTTGTCACGTACTCGTATTCCGTATTTTTGGGAAGCGGGACGTGACAGGGGCTGTCGTTGTCCCCTATGGCTCCACAAATGCCTCCAAGCCCTCTGACATGAGAGAGACCCTACGTACGCACCCCTCACTTTGATCTGAGTAGATTGAAGTTGAACTCAAACTATAAACTCACTCCACTACCGTCACCCCACACCAACTAGGATTCATTTCCTTGCTAATTGAAGGTTGGTTGTAATTTGAATATTTAGAGAGAAGAATCATTTCGATGTAAGGGAGTGCCACCGAACTCAACATAGATTCGAATTTCAAAAAATAATTTAAAATTCAAAACAAACCCCACTGCCTCATCGCTCCCAATTCATTTCAATCCATCGAGCTACTCTCCCTGCACTCCCCTATCACACCGGGTGGCGACCACTGTCGCCGACTCCCACACCCGTCGCGCTTGCCCTGATGTCAGGCCCCAACTCTCGACCACTTGACTACACCGGCAACCGTTGCAGACCACGCCCAAACCTCGGCCACTTCGACCCCACCACCACTTGCAGTCATTGCCGCCCCTAAACCATGACCAACATTCGAGA
This sequence comes from Hemerocallis citrina, assembly GCA_017893485.1. Taxonomy (NCBI): domain Eukaryota; kingdom Viridiplantae; phylum Streptophyta; class Magnoliopsida; order Asparagales; family Asphodelaceae; genus Hemerocallis; species Hemerocallis citrina. Next base: position 60,828,985 of record CM030361.1, read on the forward strand.
TGCCCCAAACCACACCAGAAGTCGTCCCCTATCGTCGCTCGCGATCGGCGGTGCCCCCTCGACGCTGCTGTCCGATCTGCCATCTGGACGCGAACACTATCTCGAACCACTGGAGCTCGGCTATGCTGTATGGTCGGAAAAGCCATGGAACCCCCAACAATAACATGCTATGGTAGTGAATAGCAAGAGAGATGGAGAAAGGCAACTAGGGAAGAGGAGGACGAAAAAGAGAGGGAGGAGAGGACGAGCTTCTTTCTGTCCTTTGTTTCTTTGTTTATACATATAAGCTATTCTGATATCTTAAATGTTACTAGTAATATGTACGTGCGATACATGTCCTAATATTTTTGTTAAAAAACAAGTAAATATGATAATATAATCTGGTCATTAACCTGAGACCTTCCTTTATGAGTGACACTATAGTAAATTATTATGTCGTAAATAAATTTGAACTTTGAATGTATTATGCTAACTAACAACAGTTGAGTAAATGAATGGTTAATATAACTTTCACTTAAAAATGAATGGTTGAGATTAGATGGTTGAATGTCTACAAATTACAGGTTTTCTACAAATGACAACCTTAACTCTCCCTTTATAATATTAGAGATTAGAGATTTCTATACCGTCGTATTTAAATGAAATATCTAGTTAGCTTCTTTCCATATACGAGCTCTATTCATTGGTTAGTATATATATTTTTTCTGTGCTATGTAGTAGGGGTGGGCATCGGTCGGTATCCGACCTAATATGGACCATCCACCACCAATCCAAAAAAGATCGGTTTTTTAATTTTCTCATCCGCAACCAATCCGAACCTTAATTGGATTGGTTTCCATCCAAGTCGATTAAGCTCGGTTTGAATTGGATTGGATGGTCGGTTTGGCATGCTACTTTTCACCTTCAACATCATTCATAATTTTGTTGAAACTTAAAAGATCAACTTCAATCAAACTTAAGAAATAACCTGTTATTTGTTATTCAGTAATAAATTTAAAATGAAGATTCATAAAACCACAAGTTGTTAATGAATTTTGCACTAATTGTTTGAGATGATGACGTTTAAATGAGTGAGATAAAGTGCTTTTTCACTTGCATACTTCTGTAATCTTAATTTATTATCATAAAAGAAACATCAATAACCATAGCTAATTGAATTTCAGGTGCAATAAAAAAAGATTTAGAAAATAATTTCTGCTTGACTTGATTAAAGTAACTACTAAATGTTACATCAACTTTATGATTCTATTAAGTTGGGTCACACTGTAAATCAAGCATTTCTCAACAACATAACACATAGGATTATGGAGAACCAAAACATAGGTAGAACAACTACTCGGTTTGTATTAAAGAAATTAAAAAAGACTGTTTGTATCTCAATGAAAATGAGAAATGACTATTTGTATATTCAAAAAATTAAAGGAGAACTATATTTTTTATGGACTTATGCATAGAGGTATGGTCGGTTTGGTTTCATCGGTTATTTGAAAGTCTCATCCAACAACCGAACCGGTCCAATTGGTTATTGAAGATCAAGAACCGATCCAATCCAAACCCCCAATTGGTTCGGTTAAAAACCGGTCGGTTCAGATTGGATTGGTTCGAATTGGTCGGTTCGGATAATAGTTGTCCACCCCTACTATGTAGCGTTGGAGCATGACTTCTGGTTACTAAAACAGCTTTTTTGCCTCTTAAAAAAAAATCTTGAATAGGCTTTCTTTTTTCATTGCCTTTGTGGTGACATCATGGACTAGTCTATCATCAAAATTGACAAGCCTGATTCCTCTTCTTGGTGATTGGATTGGCAGGCTTTGTTGCGGATTTGGAGATGACAATTTGCACACACCTTCTATTCCATATCATAGTGAAACACCCATAACTCTTTTGTTTGGGCTTCTTGGGCTTGCTTAATTATTTGCTTCTGGCTCCTCTAATTCTGCCTTTCGTAGTGGTTATCTTCTTTCTTGTTTATATTGTCTATCGTAACCAAGTGAATAGAACATAAATTATTTGACTTAAGTTTATGTTTTCTCATACGTACGAGTTTTCATATTACTTGGGCTTAACCTCCTTTTTGTAGGTATTGCAGTTGATGGCATCTGTACTTGACTGGGTATGAATACAAGTAGTCCCTTTGAAGTTAAAAATGACTCTTATGTAGTTGTAAATATAGGTTAGCAGTTAAATAGTCATCCATTAGCTTTCTGATGTTTCTAATATGAAATGTTTAAGTTAATTCCATTGTTATCATATTCTTCCCTTATCAACCATCCCCGAAAATTGAAGATGGTTAGTATTCTGATAATATTTGATTAACCTCTTGACCTCAAAGCTTAAGCTGGCTGGTAGTGATCTTTAATCAGTACTAATATTATGTCACATTTAACTATATTAATATACACCTGCGATGCATTAATTTTTAAAAAAAATTTAAAGTAACAACTCTGATTTACACGTGCGATGCATCTCTTAATAAATATGATTATATATCTTTAAAAGTAAATGTGAAGACTATAGAATTTTTTCCCAAAATGACCCTTTTTGCAAAAGTTTTGCCACAAACGACCTGTTTTTTTTTTTTATTCCATAAACGCCCCGCTCGCTTTTTGAAAAAGCGAGTGTGGTATAATCCCTCACGCTTTTTCAAAAAGCGAGTCTTAGGTTTCAGAAAATTGGAAACCTAAGACTTGCTTTTTGAAAATGCGTGAGGGATTATACCACACTCGCTTTTTCAAAAAGCGAGTCTTGGTCTTCTGTGCCCAGCAACACTCACTTTTTGAAAAAGCGGGGGTAATTAACCCACACTCGCTTTTTCAAAAAGCGAGTGTCGTTTGGGACTTAAACCCCCCGCCCCCAAAATAGATCTCACGGTTCTCTCTATTCTTTCTCTTCCTCTTCGCTCGCGAAACCCTAACCCATCTCTCATCTCAAATTCGTCAAAGTACCCTCGTAATTTGTTGAATAACCCATAAAATTGCTTTGGACAACTTAAACCCATCTTCCGTTAGAGGTTTAATTTATTGGAATTTGGGTATACTTGAAGAGGAAAGCAACTTTATTGTGAAGGTATGATATTTATTCCCCCATTATTGTTAATTTAATTAGGTTTTCTTTATGGGTAGATAGTAACTCGCTTATTGGTATAAATTAACGCAGGTATGGATTTGGAGATTCCTATTTGGTTATACTTTGGTGGTGAAATAATTCGTGATCCAAAGATTGGTTGTTGTTATAGTCATTTGGAACAGGAAATAGTTTGGGTACTCCGTACCATTACATTTGAAGAACTAGTTGAGAAAATCTATGAAGTTACTAATTGGGATAGGAATGAATGGAATGTGAAAATTTTAGCTCGATACGCAGCAGGAAGAGGAGATGGTCAGTATTTTATGACAGTGCCCGTACCTACTGATAATGCGCTGAAGTCATTGATTGCTAGGACATTTGATCCCAATTGTGCTTGGTCTGTATTAGAGTTATATATTCAGCAAATTCGAGTTGTGAATGCTCAGCCACATGATATCCCCAGTGCAAGCTTCATAAGGGTAGTACCTACACAGCAGACGAGGTCTAACCCCGATCAATCTTCACAACTAAATCTGGTATCCTCACAAGAGAACACCTTCACAAATACAACAATTCCGGATTCTGTAAATGTTGAGCTGCCACGCCAACCTAGCCCGGTTCCTGACTCTGTTCCAAATGACAGTATATTTGAACTCTTTCAAAATGCAGTCTGTAACAATAGCTTATTAGACGATGATGAAGAAGATGAAGAAACAGACGATGAAGATGTTGATAGTGGTGAAACTGATGACGTAGACGAAGATGATGATGATAGTGGTGCAAATGTAAATCCCACGAACAACAGTTCTAATGAAGTCAGAGCTACTTATAGCTACGCCAATGTTGACGCTCATGTTACCGAGGAGATAGCTGAAGGTGCTAGAGTACACCTAGTTCCACAAGAGTTGTCTGGTTCGTCCAATGTAGAAGAATTGTACATTGGACAGGAGTTTATAAGTAAGCAGTCGATTCAACAGGCAGTGAAGTTGTATTCTATCAAAAAACATTGTGAATTCGTAACTTTGAAGTCTACACCGTTACTGTACACTGTTAAATGCAAAATGGCACCTAGAAAACGTATCATTGCGGAGATCGTGCAAGGTCCCCCCGGAGTAAGTGATGGTGGCTGCCCTTGGAGATTACGAGCAATGGTTCCAAAAGGCAGGACGAATTTTGTGGTGAAGAAGATAGTTGGGCCACACACTTGTACGAATCCAACGTTGAATCAGGATCACCTTAAAATTGATTACAACATTGTTTGTAATCTGATTGTTGATGTGGTGAAAAAGGATACCGGTTTATCACCGAGGTCAATTATTGAGATTGTTAAAATACAATATAATTATCAGATTTCTTATAAGAAAGCTTGGCGAGCAAAACAAAAGGCGATCGAGAGGTTGTATGGTACCTTCGAAGAAGCATACACAAAGTTGCCTTTTCTACTCACAGCAATTCAAGCTGCAAATACAGGAACCGTTGTTCACTGGGATAAGTATGAGTCTAGCCTTAGCGAGGAAACATTCAAGGGTGTATTCTGGGCATTTGGTCCTTCAATTGAAGGTTTCAAGTCTTGCAGACCTGTTATCAGTGTTGATGGATCTCACTTGTACGGTAAGTACAAGGGTTGCTTGCTAATTGTTGTTTTCCCAGATGCGAATGATTGCTTATTTCCGTTTGCATTTGCATTGGTTGATGGAGAGAGTATAAATACGTGGATCTGGTTTATGACTTGCATCCGATATTATGTCACCGATCGCACCGAGTTGTGTGTTATCTCTGATCGTTACGCTGGTATAATGTCTGCTATGGAGTTACAAAATGGAGCTTGGAAAGAACCTAATGGACATCACCGTTATTGTATGCGCCATTTTGCTACAAATTTCTTTACTCAATTTGGTAGCAAGGCATTGCGTAAGAAGGCAAAAATTATAGCGTGTCAACGCCAACCCAAAAAGTTCATGGCCAAACTTGCTGAACTTGAAAGCGTAAATGTGGAGGCAGCTAATTGGTTAAAAAAGAAGCCGGTTGAGAAATGGGCACTTTATGCAGATGAAGGTCGAAGATACGGGATAATGACTACGAACCTGTCAGAAGTGTTCAATTCAGTCTTGAAAGGAGTCCGTAGTTTGCCAGTAACAGCGATTGTTGAGACGATCTTCTTACGTCTGAACTCTTATTTTACTACTCGTCGACAGGAAGCAAGTAAACTTTTATCTGAAGGGACGATTTTTGCTCGAAGAGTACATGAACTGCTCGATAGTCGCCGTGAGAGAGCTAACGGACATGAGATTACAATGTTCCATCATCAACCGGGAGTTTTTTTCGTGAGAACGGGTATACGCATGGTGGGTGGAGAAAGGAAGGGTGGGAACTTGCACACTGTGAATTTGGGAACGAAAATGTGCACATGTATGAAATTTCATCTATACCATATCCCATGTTCTCATGTACTGGCAGCTTGTGCATATCGTGCAATCGATCACAAGCATCTCGTTGATAAATTTTACACCGTTACTTCATTAGCACAAACATACGGTCCACTGTTTCAGCCTATACTAGATCCAGCATATTGGCCTATTATTGATGGACCAAAACTAGTACCTGATGCCACTTTGCGACGTAAAAGGAAGGGCAAACCTAGAACTACCAGATTCCGCAATGACATGGATGTGAGAGATGGGTCAAGTCGTGGTATGGGGATGAGATGTTCAAAATGTGGTTTACAAGGACACAATAAGCGACGATGCACTAATATTGGAACTCAGAACATTTAACTATTGTATGCTTGTAATTTTTAATTTGGACTTTGTAATTGTACTAAATTATGTCGATGAAGACGATAAAGTTTTATTTTGAAATTTTGTTTGTATAATAGAACTCGACAGTGCTGAAGTTGATGAGTGGGGCTTTTGTTAGCCAAAGATCTCGCCTATACAGGAAAATGGGCGGTGGTCGAGCTAGACGCTCCTCCGTGTAGGGCATCCATACTACGCAGTTATCTGCCAACCTGTCCAACTCATCACGGTAGTAGGTCAGGCATCTGTTCGGGTTGGCAGTCCAAGTAAGGTTACCGGACCAGTACACACCAAGAGGAGGAAGCATGAACTGGTCTTCAGGGAGATGGATCCAGCTGGGTGATTGTTTCTTAACTGCAGGACATCCAACGTGGATACGCTCCCAGCTCCACACTTGAAGCAATATCATCGGGCCATTCATCTGCACGGACCCGAGACTACACAGGCACAAACTCCTGTAGAAGGATGCTAAGGCAGCACTACCCCAACTGTACTGGCCGACTCGTCCAAGGCCTGCAATAAGCGAGAGGTACATGAGGGGGACGGAATGGCCGCTGGAATTAGAGAACAGTACACCTCCAAAAAGAGTCAGGATGTACGCCCTGCAGTAGTAGTGGACCTCCTCTTCAGTCGAATCATCTGTCAATCGGTCTTTGAATTTTTCCTTTAACCACTTCAACCGAATCTGTTTCCCAACTACTGCACCAGTCTCCACTTTCACACCAAGATATTGTTCTACTAAATATGTAGCGTCGAAGTCCATAGATCCAGTCACCGCCTGCCCATCTACCGGAAGGCCTGTGATTGCTGAAACGTCCTGCAACGTAACAGTGATCTCCCCAACTGAAAGGTGGAAGCTGTGGGTCTCAGGACGCCATCTCTCGAGGAGTGCTGTAAGTAGTGGCTGATCGCACTTGATGCCGCTCATCAGTGCAATACCATATAGACCGCAATCCCGTAAGATTTGGTGAATCCGTGGGTGCATATGGAGTGGATGACCCCCACGGAATGTACACTCTTTCGAATCGCCCTCCCACACATCTCTAGAACGATGGTGCGACTGAAGCGTAAGAAGAGCGGGGTCGAGGGGACCTGGACCACCAAGGGGAATAGTAGATGAAGTACCAGCCACATTTGGGTTACTTGGAACCTGCAAAACAACATTTACATTAGCAAAGAAATATATCATTCAATTATATGATAATGAAACAAATCGGCAGAAAATTATAAGCTTACAATACTCCGTTCGGTGCCACCACGACGACCACCACCACGTCCACCGCGTGGAGGTGGGCCAAAAGATGTACGTGGTCCATCGCCACGATTGGCTCTACTACTAGAATCAATCTCCACACGTCCCCTAGTCCGTGGCATTTTTCAAAAAAAAAGAGTATCCTACAATGTGGAGCGAGCAATCATTATTAACAATACCAAAATATAAAACCAAGAAATATAGAACACATACGAACATCTATAACTATTATAATGGGAGAGTTGAGGTACACAAACAAATAAAATTAGGATATTACTTCATATAGAAATCAATTTGAAGTAAGGATATCTTTTCGTTTCAAACTCTTAAAAAGACCCACTACAAGATTTGAGCACAATAAGTAGGTAATGAAGTTTGGTTACATATTGCAAATCATTTTAGCAATTTAAATAATCACAGAAGCAAAATTATGTGAAATGCAAATACAACATACCTAAATATAGAACACATGCATTATACTAGTTTTGATTACTAATAGTCATATCCTAATTTTACTCACAAAATCTACATTTACTCACAAATTATACAAATTCTACATTATACTGGTTCAATTCTACTTATACTCACAAATCACAAATTCTACACACATTACCAGCAAATCGTTCAACCCCGAGATCTACACACATTACCAGCAAATCGTTCACAAATTCTACACACACTACCACAAATTACACACAATATATATACAACATTAGAAAATATAGAGTTTGAGAAATATACCTCAATCTTCACGCAAGAATTGAACCACGAGATACACCCCCAAATCGTTCAACCCCTTTTTGAGGAACGCCACCGCAATCACCACAAAATTGAAAGAACCACCCCCAAATCGTTCAACCCCTTTTTGATGAACGCCACCGCAATCACCACAAAATCGAAAGAACCACCAATATCAAAGTGGGCAATTGGACTGGGATAAGATAGTGAAGAATTTAGGAGTTAATCGACAGCTAATTTGATGGAATAAGCCTTAAATCGAAGATTTCCGACGATGGGTTAGGGTTTCGCGAGCGTAGAAGGAGAAAAAAATAGAATAGTGAGATCTGTTTTGGGGGCGGGGGGTTTAAGTCCCAAACGACACTCGCTTTTTGAAAAAGCGAGTGTGGGTTAATTACCCCCGCTTTTTCAAAAAGCAAGTGTTGCTGGGCACAGAAGGCCAAGACTCGCTTTTTGAAAAAGCGAATGTGGTATAATCCCTCACGCTTTTTCAAAAAGCGAGTCTTAGGTTTCCAATTTTCTGAAACCTAAGACTCGCTTTTTGAAAAAGCGTGAGGGATTATACCACACTCGCTTTTTCAAAAAGCGAGTGGGGGCATTTATGGAATAAAAAAAACAGGTCGTTTGTGGCAAAACTTTTGCAAAAAGGGTCATTTTAGGAAAAAATTCTTAGAATGGGATAGTTGGAGTTTCACGTAAGTAGGTAGATTTACAACTACAACTCTTCCATTATAATAGTTATTATATATTATATTATAGATAGATAGATATAGATAGATAGTAATTTACACGCATGATGCACATTTAATATATTTTAAAAAAATTAAAGTAAAAAATATGACGTAGTGAGGACTCGAACCTGAGACCTCCTTTATATTAGTTATGCACGTGCAATGCACGCGTTGGTAGATTTACAAATGACACTAAGGTCTTCTCCCATTATAATGACTAGTATTATACACGTGCTGTGCACGTGGGGAAAATTGGGGGAATGGAAAGGGCAAAAAAAATAATAAAATCTACCAGCACGTGCGTTGCACGGGTTGGGTTAAGAACAAATTACACTAAGGCCTTCTCCCATTATAGTAGTAGAGATTATCATTTTCTAAATGGAGGTAATGCCATTTAACTAACTTTATCATTGTACATAATCTTAATAAATTTGTTGATGAAGTTTTATTACTAGGTTCAACTTAAACATCTCTACATATCTTACATCTCTACATATCTTGGCTCTAGTGGTCAGTAAAAAACAAGCAGGAGGCATTGGTATAGAAATAAGTATGTTTGTACAAAAATAAAGTTCTTAATGATCCATTGAGGAGGATCTCCCAATGTTTGAACCCAAAACATCGAGCAGAATCTGAACTAAATGATTTGGTCTGGAAAAATTATCCTGACAGCATATGCAGAGGATATCGTTGTTACTGTTACTGGAGATAGTTAAAGAAATTTTACAAAGAAGTTCTATGCAAAGACTTGGGACTGCTTCTATATTTTCTAGCTGTGTAAGTAGTGCGCTGAAGAAAAATGGGTTTGGGTGCGTGACAGTCAAAACTTGTAAAAAGTAGGTTATGGGAATTAGGCTAGTGTTGTATGATATAAGAATATTTCTATCCATAGGAACCAGCTCTGGAACCATAGTTGGGTACACACGGTTACATCGGTATATGGTCCCCATGATTCTAACCATAGGAACCTGCTCTGGAACGAGCTAAGAGACATTAGAGGCAGATGCGCAGGACCTTGGGTCCTAGGAGGAGATTTTAATATCACTAAATTCCAACACGAACATATAGGAAGAGGGGCGACTAGGGACGATAGAGACAAGTTTAACTTGCTCATCAACGATTTAGATTTACTGGAGATCAATGCTAGGAACAGAAAGTTCACATGGTCAAACTTGCAGACTACTCCTATTTTGGCAAAATTGGACAGAATCTTTGTTACCGGCGACTGGGAGGTTAAATTCCCGTTGGCCCTTGTTAAAGCTATGGTAAGATTCACTTCAGATCATACTCCACTTGCACTAGATTGCGGGGTAGGGGAGAGGGTGAAGAATTTCCAGTTCCGTTTTGAGAAAGCTTGGACAGGGTGTGAAGGAAGCTGGAAGGAGATCGAAGAGTCTTGGAACGCTACCACGAGGGCAAACTCTGCGGTTGGATGTTGGATTGAAAAGATGAGGAGACTAAGATATAGACTGAAACAGTGGGCTAAGAAGGAATTTGGTCAGAACCAAAGGATGAAAGAGGTCATCGGGGGAAGGATTCACCAGTTGGAACTAGTAGAGGAAGAAAGGAATTTATTAGAGGCCGAAGTGAACAAGTTACGTAAGAATAGACATGATATCCAACATATTGGTTACTTGGAGGAACAGTATTGGAAACAAAGGTCAAGGATTCAATGGCCAGAGGAAGGTGATGCAAACACTAAATTCTTTCATAGGATTGCAAACGGTAGAAGGAGACGCAATTTCATCTTTGGGTTACAGATAGATGGAGTTTGGTGTGAGAACGAAGATAGGATCACGCAGCACATAAACGAGAATTACAAGGAGTTGCTGGGGAATAAAAAAGACCGTAGATGTAAATTGAATCAGGATATGTGGGTGGACTCGAGGCTAAATGGTTCCAATAGCATTGAGGAGGCTTTTATTGAAGATGAAGTGCTAATTGCTATTAAGAGTTTGGGTCAGGATAAGGCGCCGGGCCCGGATGGTTTCCCAATTTTTTTCTATTCTATGTATTGGAAAGCTATTAAAGAAGACTTCATGTGCCTGGTTCAAGAGTTATATAATGGGGATGCTGATCTGGGTAGGCTAAACTATGCGAATATTGCACTTATCCATAAGAAAGCTGAAATTAAGAAGGTAGGAGATTTGAGGCCCATTAGTCTCCTGAATGGGTCATTCAAAATTATTACTAAAATCTTAGCGAATAGACTAGGTCCACTGATTAATGATGTAGTCGGTGAATCGCAGAGCGGATTTATTAGAGGAAGAGACATTATGGACAGTGTCGCGACCGCTCATGAAATCATGTTTAGAGGAAATAAAGATAAAACGGACGGTTTTCTCTTCAAAGTGGACTTTGAAAAAGCATACGACACTGTAGAATGGGACTGCATTAAAGAGGCTTTAAATCTTAAGGGTTTCGGGGAAAGATGGAGGAGCTGGATACAACAGTGTGTCAGAGGAGGAAAATTGTTTCTTCTTATCAACGGGGAGCCAGGTAAAGATATTAAATGTCAGAGGGGTTTAAGGCAGGGCGATCCACTATCACCTATGTTATTTGCCATTATTGCCGACGGGTTGGCAGAGATGATGGCAAATGGCAGAAAGGGGAATGTTATACAGGGGATTAGAGTCAAGGGTGTGTAGGAGGAAATCTCAATCCTTCAGTATGTTGACGATACGTTGCTTTTTGGGACAACTGCTAAGGAAGAAATCATAGCTTTGGGTACGGTTCTTAGATGCTTCGAGGCCTGGTCAGGATTGAAGATCAACTTCAACAAGAGCTGCATCATTCCGTTAAGCGACAAATGTTCTACTCTGATATCCACCATACAGTAGATGCTAGGATGTAATAAGGGTGAATTTCCCTTAGTCTATTTGGGGATCCCAATTAGACCGAGGAAACTTACAAGGGATGATTGGCAACCATTAATCGAAAAGATTGAGAAAAGATTAGCGGGATGGAAAGGAAGTATGCTCACATTAGGAGGAAGGATTACCTTGTTGAATTCGGTTATAAACAGTATCCCTATATACCTTATGTCTATATACGAATTACCTGGTTGGGTTATTAATAAAATTGACAAAAGTCGGAGTAGATTCCTGTGGAAAGGGGCAAACAGGGGAGGAAAAGGGATGCATCTGGTTACTTTGGGTAGGGTGTGCAAAAGGAAAGAGTTCGGGGAGTTAGGTATCGTTAACTTAAGAGATATGAACAATGCAATGCTCAGCAAATGGTGGTGGAAAATGGCTAATAGGAAGAACAATTGGTGGTGTAAATCTTTCGTTAGGTATCGGGTGAGGAAAAAATTCAAATATGGAGGTAAAAGTATCTATAGTAGGAATTCTTTCCTTTGGAAAGGGGTGTCCAAGATGGGTGATATTTTCCACAATAACACAATCTGTAGGGTAGGGAATGGGAAGAATACTAGATTTGGAAGGATAAATGGTGTGGTCACAATACTCTCATGAGTCTCTTTCCGTTAGCGGAGAAAGCAGTCACTAACAGCGACACGTTGGTTAGTGACGTCTGGAGTAACAGCAGCCTTAGTTTAGAAGTTAAGGATTGTCTAGATCAAGATTCTATCAATCAGCTACATAACTTAAACATGTTCATTCGCTCGGAAGGGAGATACACCCAAGATGTTGAAGACGAGAGACAATGGATTTTGGAGTCTACCGACAGATTCACGGTATCTTCACTTTACAAAAACCTGAATGATGGAGGAAGAAGAACCGATGCTGCAGACGTTATTTGGGGCATTAACGCTCCGGCAAAAATGAAAGCCTTCCTTTGGTTAGTGGATAACGACGTGATCCTGTCGAAAGTTAATTTATCGAAACAGGGCATTCCTATGAACACGGTGTGCATTAGATGTCTTACACAAGACGAAGATACGAATCACATCCTATTTAATTGCACTAAAGCAAGATTGCTATGGGAGAGTATGTGTTCTAGATTTGGGGTGTTAGAGTGTCCAGGTTTGAGTAAGGAGGTCTGGGAAAGTATAAGGTCTAGAAGAGTCACTAAGGAGGATAGGTGTCAATGGGACATTACAGTTGCTTCTACGATATGGAACCTATGGCTAGACCGGAACGACCTTTGTTTTCGCAATACAGACCGTAGGATTTCTGTTCTTATTTGCAAAACTAAACAATTCATTCTTGATTGGACAGGGCACAGCGGGCACAAGAAGAGACCACGTTTGGAGGACGAGGAAGAGTAGGTGTTCTACTGTTGGGCGAGATCCAGGATCGGACGGTCAACTCGGTTGTTTTGGCAGAGTTGTTTTGGTTTTTGTTATGTTGCATTGTGTAGGATTATGAGGTTGTAGCCTCTGTTTTGGTTGTTGTTTTGATGGACTGGCCTACGGGCTTCTTTGTAATATTTATACTTGTTTCGTTAATTATCATTAATGAAGCGATGACGATGTCATCTTTTTATCAAAAAAAAAAGAAACAATATTTCTATCATAATTAGTCAAAAAATTTAACCTGAATGGCATCAAACAATATAACTTTGTGCTTCATAATCAAATTAAGAGACCAATAGTCCACATAAACTTAGTAATATTTACCTCATACTCCATTACAAATCAGAGATCCATAATGCATATGCATGTAGTGCCGGTCCCCCAATGGAGGCCAGGGAGGCGGCTACCTCGGGCCCCCACTTCTCTTATCTTTGGCTCTGTTTCAGTCAAACATTTTGACATGGATGAAGATAGGGCCCCAAAAAAAATTTCCTTCTAATTACATATATGTATTTTACGCTTAATATTTTTTTGGGGCCCCCAAATTTAATTTTTTGGACTTTTTTTTAAAAATTAGTATTTGGGCCGGCTTGTTTTAATTGAGCTTGGATTTGTATGGAAATTTTTTTCTCAAATTTCTAAATCCTTCATATATATTGATTGTTAAGAATTGTGGCCCAAAAAAAAAAAATATTCCAACAAAAAATTTTAACAATTTAAAAAAAAAAAAAAAATTTGTATGCGGCCATGTATGAACGTAACAAGAGTTCACTAGCATTAAGAAATATGTGGAAATATTTTTTAAAATTGTTAATTATGTATTGGAAAAAGTTTTAGAAATGTCTAATAAGTGTCCAACAGAAAAGGTGTACCATTAATTTTAGGACACGGATAAGAAATGTCAACTTGTGTCCATGAACTGTCTATGTCCAGGACGTGTCTAGCTCCATGAGTGTCCAAAGTCCAAACTACCTAGCTCAAGTGCAAGCATTAGTCTATCCCAGAGGGTATATGTTCGATCTTTGAACTATTATGGAAGATGCTAATAAATTTCTTGAAATACTAGCAGAAGAATACAGTGAAATAGGATTGGAAGATGCTAATAAATTTCTTGAAATACTAGCAGAAGAATACAGTGAAATAGGATTATGAGCAGCAACGGCCTAAGTTTCCGGGAGCCTGAGGCAAACTCCGAAAATGGGGCCCCCATACATTATATACATATAAAAAGACATAAATTTATAAATAGTAAATAATAAGAAGTAATCTGGCCTCGAACCTGAGACGTACCTTTACTCATCACATACTCCTTATAAATATCATCACATACTCATAAATTATCCATAATGGCAAAAAAAATTATTGTATATGAGTGACACTTTTGTGAATAATTATGTCGTAAATAAATTTGAACTTTGAGGATATTATGGTAACTAACAACAGTTGAGTAAATGAATGGTTAATATAACTCTCACTTTAAAATGAATGATTAAGAGAAAGCTTCGGCTCCCTTTAAGTGTGGTCTTCAAAAAATTTGTGGGGATGGTAAGAATGTTTGTTTTTGGACTGATATTTGGATTGGTAATTGTAGCTTATCCTCCTATTTCTCTGATCTCTTTAAAATTGCTAGCTTACCAAATGCTTCTGTTTTTTCTCTTTACTCTACTAATAGATATGGGAAAGTTTGGAATATTGGTTTTCGTAGATCTGTTTCTCTTCAACAATCTCATGATCTCAGTGCTCTTCTTCATTTGTTGAATACTTATGACTGGAAACCTCACAATAAGGCTATTTGGAGATGGAATAGCTCTGGTATGTTTTCTGTTAAATCCTTCTATAGTTTTCTGAATGCTGGCGGCCAAATTTGTCCTTTTTATAAATTCATTTGGCAAAATGTGGCTTCTCTTAAAGTTAAAATTCTTGTTTGGCTTACCATTCATAATCGTTTACTCACTGTTGATAATCTGAACAAGAGAAATTTGGCTTTAGGTCAGAAATCTGTCTTATGTTCTTGCGCTAATGAGTCCGCTTATCATCTCTTTCTTAATTGTTCCTTTGTTAAACAAATTTGGCTTATTCTGAAAATGGCTTTTCAGTTCAGAGGTTTCCCGCCTTCTATTAAGCCTTGGTGGGGTATATGGAGAAAGAAGAGAATTAAAAATAAAGTTTATATTCTCTGGAATATGATTATGATGGCTTTGATTTGGGTTATTTGGAGGGAGAGGAACAATAGAATTTTTATTAAGAAATCTATGGATATTGTTTACATTCTGGATTCCATATGTTTTTTTGTTTCATTTTGGACAGATCTCTTGCCCCCCCCCCCCCCCCCCTCTAAGAAGGCCAAGGTTGACTTGAGTGTGTTCACTGATGCTTGTAAGACTTTTATCCCTCAAGTGAACATTGATACGACTTTGAATGCTTCTCCTCCGGTGGTTTCTTCTTCAGAGCATAGTGCTTTTCAGGGTAACATTATTGTCATTGAGGATGATGATGAGATGCCTAAGGGATTTCAGGGATTTCAAGAGCATCTCAATCAGTCGCTTAGTCAGGATGCTGCTTCTTCTAATTTGTCTTTGCCTGAGGTGGACTCTTTGCTTCAGGAGGATGTCACTAACCCTGCTTTTGCTAATGAGCTGCCTCCTTCTGATGATGATGATGATGGTTTAGTCTCCCACACTCTGTCTTCTATTTCGGCTATGTCTACCCATCATCAAGAACTTATTACTGGCATTCTTCTGGTTCAGAATTTTCAAGTAGCTCAAGAGGCTTCTAGAGAGGCTTCTAGTTCGGATTCAGAGGATGATTTCTAAACTGTGTTTTGTCTAAGATAGTTCTCTGTGTGTCTTTGGTTGTCTGACTTTTGCTGGAGTCTTGGTCCTCTATGTTTGAGGTTATTTTGCTACTATGTTGGTGGAGTTTTGATCCTCTCCGTTTGAGGATATTTTGTTTATACTCCACTTCTCTCTTTGTTCTTCGGAGTCTGTATGAACTCTTTTTGTACTTGTCTTTTTTTGTTTCTTGGCTGAAGCCCTTAGGCTTTATCCCTTTTATCAAAAATAAAATAAAAAAATGAATGATTAAGATTAGATAGATGGTTGAATGCCCTTAGGCTTGTTTGTCGGCCCACCCTCCAGGGTTATTGGAGGGATTTGTTGTATGTACGGGTCGTGTTGCTTCATGTAAGTTTTATTTCCTGTCTGTAGGTTATAATCTGGCCCAATTCTCTGAGTTTGTATTATTAATTTTTTATTACTGAAACATGGTGGCCATACTTCACTTTTTCCTTTAAAAAAAACAATCAAGTTCTGAATGATCCACTAAGGAGGATTTCCAAAGTCTGATCCCCAAACATCGAAAAATAAGAACTATAGATGTTCAAGGTCTCAAAAAATTATTCTATAGGAGTGCGCATAGATGATGTTATTGTTACTGGAGATATGAGAAGGTGCCTGCAAAGTTCAAGAATTTTTTTTAAAAGATACCTCAAAAGAGTTGATTGTATAAATATTTTCTAGTTGTGTAAGTGGCTCACTTAAAGTAAGGTATTAGTCTAATAGCACTGTCACATTTACCTAATACCTGGACTCGACCCGAACCCGGCATTGGACTGGAACCGACCCGATCTATACGGATCCGGGTCCAGGTCCTAAAATAAGACCCAATGCACTTTTGGGTCCAGGTCCGGATTCACTCAAAATAGAACCGACCCGGACCCGTTAAAAAATACCCCCAAAAATATGGAATTTGAATAATAGGTTTATAGGATATACATTTAAATAGTAATTGTTGAAGATAGAAGTGTAAATATAATATTTATTTATGTACTTTAGGGTAAAAATTGTTGGAACCATAGGGTATCGAGTGCAAAAATACTTAAATACAAATATTTATTCACCACTACCGGACCCGACGGGTAGATTTTTTTAACTAGGACCCGGACTCGATTCTCGCAAGTCCGGGTTCGGGTCTGGGTCCAATTTTTTGACCCGTGAGGTACTGGGTTCGAATCCGGATAGTGGAGGACCCGACCTGATAGGACCCGATAGCAGCTCTAAGTCTATCCCAGAGTAAATATGTTCCAATTAGTACGGAAGATACTAGAACTTTGGGGTTTAAACCTTTTAATACCCCACAAGGCCGGCCCTGAGTTTCCGGGGGCCCAAGGCGAAAAGCCCAAATAATTATTTTTGGGAGCCCCTAAGAGCATCCACAATGGTTTCTCAAAAAAATGGCAAATAGAAATAGCAAATAGGTAGATCGTCTGCAGTGGTTGTTTGCTATAATTTGTCAAAAAAACGAAGCAGACGATATGTTGTCGTGTCCCTCCAAATTTTAATTTTTTTTTGCGTGGGACGGAACATGTTGTATGTCTCGTAAAATTTTTAAAATAGTTAGTTATTAATTAGTCATTACTTAATTAATTAGTGGTTAAAATAATACTAAAATAATATTAGTACCTAATTAATTAGTGATTAGTGCCTAATTAATGAGTTAATTAGGCTTGAAAGCAACATCTTCATGTTGCCCCGTTTGACGAGTTTTGTTATCGGACGGGACAACATGTCCCGTCCCGTTCCATTTCTTTTAATTTTTGCAATTTTTTCTCAAAAAAATTTATAAAAAATTCGGGACGAAACAACATATATTGTTCAATGAGATTAAAAAAATAAAAAATATTACGGACCCCTATATTTTGAGAAAGAGCAAATCGTTTCTCAAATTTGAGAGGTGACTGTAGCAATTTTGCCAAAATATGGCAAAATAGCAAACAATTGCAGACGTTCAATTCTCATAAAATGGCAATTTGGCAAAAGTAGCAAACGACTGTGGATGCTCTAATAATAGTATAACTTTTTTACGCGCAAAATACGTGTATATATTTATAAGAGGAATATAAATTTGGGGCCCTAAAATTATAAAAAAATCGGGCCTGAGGCGGCTACCTCACCTGCCTCAAGGTGAGGGCCGGCCATCAAACCCGAGCAGATCTAGATGGCAAGATCGTGTGCTATACCTTTCCTGCTCTCCGCAAGGTGGGGGCCGGCCATCAGTTCTTTTACTTTGTATATTGTATTCTCGCGCAATCATCCGTCAAATCTGCATTCTCTGAGCTGTCTTTCTGCATACTAACATTCTAGTAATTACATTGAATCTTTATTTCTGATTTCACCCCTCTGTTCTCCTAACCTATTGTGATGTGCTGCCCACAATTTGTTGGATCATTTACTTTCTTCTTTTAATCATTTTCCTTAGTTGTATTGAGACCTAACCTAACATCGCATTGGGCTTTTCTTTGTAGAGTTTGATAATAAAAAAGATCGAGAGGAGCGGAATGACACTGCAATGGACGAGTTTTTTCTGTAAACTAGAGGAATTTTTTTGCGGTACTAGGCCACTTTTTGAATGCACGAGAGCTGACTGGTCGACTGCACCTCCAAGGTCGGTCAACCGTCCTCTCCTCTGGTGGACCTTTACACTCAAAGAACTCTCAGCAGACTAGATCGGTCGACCACACCCCTAGGTCGGTCGGTCGACCACAACTCTCCAGGCTGCATTCTGTTGGAATTAATTTTTGTAGTTTTCCGGGCCGGATTCCGGCGAGCTCCGGCCACCGGCGGCACCGGAAAGTGAGTGGATTGCGATCCTCTCGACGAGTACTATTCCGTAGTATACTCACTTGCCAAAAACTAATTCCGTATGAATGAGAAATGTTGATCCAAAGTTGGGTACTTGAAATGTACTAACTTGGCAAGTTGGAGAAAATAGATAGTCCCATATCGGAAATTGGAAATGATTTTGTCTAGTATGTATACTAGAAAACTGGACTAAAGGGTGTGGGCAGAGGGTTACCACTAACGTGTAGTGGAGAGAGGACTTAGCCAAAATGACAAACACACGCGCGCGCGCCCGGCCCGGCCCGGCTCCGGCCCCGGCCCCACCCAGACAAACTCTTCCCCTACTGAACTGAAAAGGCTTTCTAGATTCAGTAACTGATGCCTATTACTCTGTAACAGCAGAGTAATGGCTCACCAGTTATAAATCTGAAGAGTCCCCATTACTCTGCTGTTACAGAGTAATGGCTGCTGAACAGTCTCCAGTCCAACTCTTCTCTATTTATCCAGACATCAACTCCTATACAGAGATAGAAATTTTTACATTTGAGTCTTCCTCTTCTTCTCCTCTGCGTCAGTCACTGTCACTGAGAGTACACCACAGACAGAAGTTCGTTGGCTCTGAAGCAAGAGTGCTGCATTCTTCAGAGAAGATACAGTTGTATCCTGGGAAGCAATTCGCCGGTAACCGTCACACTGCGGGGCAAATTCTGCTTTAAGGACAGAGATTCTAAAATCTCGACTCTGTACAAGTTCATTGCTTACTGTTCATCTTCCTGTATTTGGTTTCTTCACAACTTTGTTGGAATTTCTTATTATTTTATATTCAAGTTTTAACAATCTTAAAGCAGAATTTTTCCTCACAGATTCTAACAATTTTTTGTGAAGTTTGTTTATAGGTTCTGTTCGGAAAAAATAGGAATTAACAATCTCTATTTCAACCAATTTCAGAGAAGAGAAGAGAACAAAATCAAAACATGGAGAACACACAAACTGAAGTTGCTACTGGGCTTCTCAGTACCCAAACTCCGGTGACCCAGAATGTGACTGCACAATCGGTTGCGGCACATTTGGTCGTTCTGTCCACGCACATAACCGTGAGAGAAAAACTGGAGAAGTTCAATGGAACTGGGTTTAAAAAGTGGCAGGGAAAGATGCAGTTCTACCTGACCACATTGAAGCTGGACAGATTCCTCAATGAATCTGCCCCGATACTGGCGCCAATGGAAGCACACTCCGTTGCTGCAGTTGATGTGTGGACTCAGGGAGACTACCTCTGCAGGAACTACATCCTGAATGGCTTGGTAGACTCTCTGTACAACGTCTACTGTGTCTTCAAAACGTCCAAACTCCTGTGGGGGTCCCTGGAAAAGAAGTACAAAACAGAAGACGCCGGGTCCAAAAAATTTGTTGTCGGCAAATTTCTGGACTACAAGATGATTGACTCCAAAACTGTGGTGAGTCAGGTCCAAGAACTGCAGGTTATAATGCACGACATTGCTGCAGAGAATATGACGCGGTGCGAACAATTCCAGGTTGCAGCGTTCATTGAAAAACTTCCACCTGGGTGGAAAGATTTCAAGAACTATCTCAAACACAAACGAAAGGAGATGTCTCTTGAAGACCTAATTATCAGGTTGCGGATCGAAGAAGAGAATCGCAAGGCTGAGAGGTCCTATGGAAATCAGTCCATAGAAAAGGCTAATGTGGTGGAGCATGAACAGAAGGACAAGAAGAGGAAGTTTCTGCCACAGGCCTCAAGCAAAAAACCACTTGCAAAGAGGTTTGCTGGGAAATGCCACAAGTGTGGTAAACTGGGGCACAAAATTTCAGAGTGCCGCAGTAAGGACAGTAATCATTCAAAAACAGGACATGTAAAAGGGAATAAAAAACCCCACACACATATAGCTGAGAACTTGTCCACTGGTCTCTCTGGCCTGGACCTCTGTGCTGTAGTATCAGAGGTCAATCTTGTAGGGAGCAATCCTTGTGAATGGTGGTACGATACTGGGGCCACCAAGCATATCTGCTCGGACAAGAAAATGTTCACTTCCTACCAGAAGTGCAACAAAGATGAACAACTGTTCATGGGAAACTCTTCCACCTCCAAAATTGAAGGAACGGAGAAGATAGTGCTGAAAATGACTTCAGGCAAAGAGCTAACACTCACAAATGTGCTGCATGTCCCAGACATTAGAAAGAACTTGATATCAGGTTCTTTGCTGAGCAAGAATGGGTTTAAAGTTGTACTTGTTTCTGATAATTTTGTACTGTCCAAGAATGGGGTATACTTGGGGAAAGGATATGTAAAGGATGGACTGTTCAAGTTTAATGTAATGACAGTCATTCCTAAAACTATTGTTCCTGCTGTTCCCAAAATTAATGAAATAACTCCCATTGCCTATGTTGTTGAGTCTTTCTCTGTTTGGCATGGAAGACTAGGCCATGTTAATGTAAATTCTATGCGTAGATTAGTTAACATGAATTTGCTACCAAAATTTAAGGTAGATAACTCAGAAAAATGTGAAGTTTGTACGGAGGCCAAACTCACTAAAACTCCATCACGTTCTGTAGAAAGAAACACAGAAACTCTAGGTCTTATTCACACAAATCTGTATGACTTAAAATATGTGCATACCAGAGGTGGCAAGAAGTACTTTGTGACTTTCATAGACGATTGCACAAAATTCTGTTATGTATATTTGTTACATAGCAAAAATGAGGCGTTGGATAAATTCAAAGAATATAAACTTGAGGTTGAGAATCAACTTGGCAAAACGATTAAAATCGTTAGAAGTGATAGAGGAGGAGAATATGATGCACTATTTAACATGTTCTGCTCGGAACATGGAATAGTTCATCAGACAACTGCTCCCTACTCACCCGAATCAAACGGTACTGCCGAGCGCAAAAACCGAACTCTAAAGGAGATGATGAATGCCTTGTTATTGAATTCTGGCTTATCCCAAAACATGTGGGGGAAAGCGTTGCTGACTGCCAATTACATTCTCAACAAAATACCTCACAAGAAAACCGACAAGACACCATATGAATTGTGGAAAGGTAACTTACCTTCGTATAAATACCTCAAAGTGTGGGGGTGTCTAGCAAAAATGGCAGTACCTAACCCGAAACAGGTCACCATCGGACCTAAGACGATTGATTGCATATTCATAGGCTATGCACACAACAGTAGTGCATATCGGTTCTTGGTATACAAATCGGATATACCGGATATCCATGTAAATACAATAATGGAATCAAGAAATGCTTCATTCTTTGAACACGTGTTTCCATGCAAGGATACTACGTACCCTAAACGTACACGTGAACAAGGGAATGCAAGCACTTCAGTTGATGAACCAGAACAGGATACCGATGAGCCTAGACGAAGTAAACGGGCTAGAACATCAAAATCATTTGGTCCTGACTTTGTGACGGCCTTTCTGTTAGAGAATGAGCCCAGAACGTTTAAGGAAGCCATGTTTATGCCTGATGCTCCTATGTGGAAGGATGCAATCAAAAGTGAAATAGACTCCATTATGCAAAATCATACATGGGAGTTAGTCGATTTGCCTTCTGGATGTAAAGCTCTAGGATGCAAATGGATTTTCAAACAAAAATTGAAACCAGATGGTTCAATAGAGAAGCATAAGACTAGACCTGTGGTACAAGGATTTAGGCAAAAAGAAGGCCTAGATTTCTTCGATACATATTCCCCAGTTACAAGAATAACATCCATAAGAATGTTGATAGCTATTGCAGCTCTACGTAACCTGGAAATACATCAAATTGATGTTAAAACTGCATTTCTAAATGGGGACTTAGAAGAAGAAATATACATGAAACAACCTGAGGATTACGTAGTTCCTGGACAGGAAAATAAGGTGTGCAGGCTTGTAAAATCACTGTACGGCCTGAAACAAGCTCCAAAGCAGTGGCATCCAAAATTTGACAATGTTATGATGTCAAATAGTTTCAAAATAAATGAATGTGATAAATGTATCTACATAAAAGATACTCCAAACGGATACATTCTGGTCTGTCTATACGTAGACGACATGCTCATTATTGGAAGCAATAACGACATTATCAAACAAACTAAGAGCATGCTTAGTGGCAAGTTTGACATGAAAGACTTGGGAGTTGCAGATGTCAGACTAGGAATCAAAGTTTCCAGGACATCTGAGGGGATTACTTTGTCTCAAGCTCATTATGCGGAGAAAGTACTTGAAAGATTCAATAATTATTCCAATGGGACAGCAAAAAGTCCCGTCGATCCAAGTCTTCACCTGTTCAAAAATACAGGCGAAAGCATATCACAACTGGAATATGCACGTGTAATTGGTAGTCTGATGTACCTAACAAATTGTACAAGACCGGATCTAGCACATTCGGTAAACGTACTGAGCCGATACACGAGTAATCCAGGACGAAGTCACTGGAAAGGAATAACTAGAGTATTGAACTACTTGTGACATACTCAGAGTTATGCACTGTATTACACCAGATATCCAGCAGTACTGGAAGGCTACAGTGATGCCAACTGGATATCAGACTGTAAGAACTCAAAATCCACAAGTGGATATGTCTTTACACTTGGTGGTGCAGCTGTGTCATGGAAATCCTCTAAACAAACGCTATTGGCCAGATCCACCATGGAATCTGAGTTCATTGCTTTAGACAAAGCGGCAGAAGAAGCAGAATGGCTTCGCAACTTTTTAGAGGATATTCCTATGTGGGAAAAACCAGTGCCCGCCTTATGTGTACACTGTGACAGCCAATCGGCTATAGCACGGGCACTGAGTTGCATGTATAATGGTAAGTCTCATCATATCAGAAGGCGACACAAAACCATTAGATAACTGCTCTCAAATGGAGTAATCTCTATACAATATATAAAATCGGCCGACAACCTAGCGGATCTATTTACTAAAGGTCTGTCGCGAGAGCAGGTTGTCAGATCATCAAGAGGAATGGGTTTAAAGCCTATGACGAAAGAGGATACTTGATGGAAACCCTACCTAGGAATTGAAGATCCCAGGATCTAGGTTCAAAGGGACAACTAAATCTTGTTGAATCAACGAGAGCACTGAGAGATTAACAAATCTCATACCCACTCTTAGGATGATAAAACAGTGCTGCCTGCAAACAGTTAGGATAAGCTTGGCTTTTAATGATTCCCATAGCTTTGAAAAAAAAGTAGGGTATAGCAGGATACTCTTTATGGGCAATCACCTTGTGAGTGTGAAATGGGGCCGTTTCTAGGAGAATGAAGAGAGGCTATATTCTCCAAGTTCACTCACGATTAACCAAGGATGTTCAAGGCTAAAATGAACACAACAAGAGAACTTAGTTCTGTGAGGAGATGAAACTGTGTGATAGTTATTGTCTAGGTTCACATGAACGCCCGGGTAGTTCAAGTCATCATGATCATTACCTGGTCAAGTGAATCCGATAGCTAATTACTAAGGGTGGTTCAAAGTTGAAAAATTACTACCATTCCTGATGCAGTGATTTTCCGATTGTACTCTCAGAGTCTTTCTGTCATGTTTTTTCGTTTTTCTGTCGTGTCTGGATTACATGGTCTGGTAATTTTCATTCATGTGGGGGATTGTTGGAATTAATTTTTGTAGTTTTCCGGGCCGGATTCCGGCGAGCTCCGGCCACCGGCGGCACCGGAAAGTGAGTGGATTGCGATCCTCTCGACGAGTACTATTCCGTAGTATACTCACTTGCCAAAAACTAATTCCGTATGAATGAGAAATGTTGATCCAAAGTTGGGTACTTGAAATGTACTAACTTGGCAATTTGGAGAAAATAGATAGTCCCATATCGGAAATTGGAAATGATTTTGTCTAGTATATATACTAGAAAACTGGACTAAAGGGCGTGGCCCGGGGGTTACCACTAACGTGTAGTGGAGAGAGGACTTAGCCAAAATGACAAACACACACGCGCGCGTGCGCGCCCGGCCCGGCCCGGCCCCGGCTTCGGGTCGGCTCGGTTCGGCTCGGCTTGGTCTGGTCTGGCTTAAAGTTTTATTTTATTTTTGCCCAGACAAACTCTTCTCCTACTGAACTGAAAAGGCTTTTCAGATTCAGTAACTGGTGCCCATTACTCTGTAATAGCAGAGTAATGGCTCACCAGTTATGAATCTGAAGAGTCCCCATTACTCTGCTGTTACAAAGTAATGGCTGCTGAACAGTCTCCAGTCCAACTCTTCTCTATATATCCAGACATCAACTCCTATACAGAGACAGAAATTTTTACATTTGAGTCTTCCTCTTCTTCTCCTCTGCGTCAGTCACTGTCACTAAGAGTACACCACAGACAGAAGTTCGTTGGCTCTGAAGCAAGAGTGCTGCATTCTTCAGAGAAGGTACAGTTGTATCCTGGGAAGCAATTCGCTGGTAACCATCACACTGCGAGGCGAATTCTGCTTTAAGGACAGAGATTCTAAAATCTCGACTCTGTACAAGTTCATTGCTTACTATTTATCTTCCTGTATTTGGTTTCTTCACAACTTTGTTGGAATTTCTTATTATTTTATATTCAAGTTCTAACACATTCTTCTACTCGCTACTTGTCTTCTCTTACTTCTTTGTCTCATCCTCTTCTTCTCCAACTTCAATTACTCAGTGCCTACGTGTATTTGAGGCCACAATTCGTAACATTTTCCCTTTCAAAAGTTCCCCCCCCCCCCAAAAAAAAACTCAAATTCAAATCCCCCTAAAACAACTACTTTATTTATTTAATTCTCTCTCTCTCTCTCTCTCTCTCTCTCTCTCTCTCTCTCTCTCTCTCTCTATATATATATATATATATATATATATATATATATATATATATATACTAGATTTGCCCGTGGGCACGTGCCTACGGCACGTCTTCAGAACGATACAGCATATGAAAAGCCCTGTAAACAGTAAATCAACAATTATATAGCTCAAGTTTGAATAGTATGACAATAATTAGTTGTAAATAAAAGTCCATGCTTTTATTAGTATATGTTGAAAAATAATTATAAATTAGGATATAAAAGTCCATGTTTCCATAAGTATACAGCATATGAAAAGCCTTGTAAACAGTAAATCAACATAGGCATGTCTTCAGAACGATACAGCATACGAAAAGCCTTGTAAACAGTGAATCAACAATTATATAGCTCAAGTTTGAATAGTATGACAATAATTAGTTGTAAATAAAAGCCCATGTTTTCATTAGTATATGTTGAAAAATAATTATAAATTAGGATATAAAAGTCCATGTTTCCATAAGTATACAGCATATGAAAAGCCTTGTAAACAGTAAATCAACATAGGCATGTCTTCAGAACGATACAGCATACGAAAAGCCTTGTAAACAGTGAATCAACAATTATATAGCTCAAGTTTGAATAGTATGACAATAATTAGTTGTAAATAAAAGCCCATGTTTTCATTAGTATATGTTGAAAAATAATTATAAATTAGGATATAAAAGTCCATGTTTCCATAAGTGTATATATATATATATATATATATATATATATATATATATATATATATATATATATATATATAGAGAGAGAGAGAGAGAGAGAGAGAGAGAGAGAGAGAATTAAATAGAGAATTAAATAAATAAAGGAGTTGTTTTGGGGAATTTGAATTTGAGTTTTGGGGATAAAATTTTGGGGGGAAAATGTGTTTTGTGAGGTTAGATCTGGGCCTTTGATTTTGTGGGGATTGAAGGAGAGCCACTTGATAGCTTTCTTTGTGTTTTATTATATACACACACACACACACACACACACACACACACACACACACACACACACACACACACACTTATGAAAATATGGACTTTTATACTCCAATTTATAATGAAAACATGGACTTTTATTTACAACTAATTATTGTCATATTATTAAAATTTGAGCTATATAATTGTTGATTTACTGTTTACAAAGCTTTTCATATGCTGTATCGTTCTGAAGACCTGCCGTAGGCACGTGTCCACGGGCAAATCTAGTATATATATAAATCAATACAATGAGAACTTTATTTGATAACTTTTTGTGATTTCACGTTTTTTTGTTCTATTCTTCAAACAAAATCAATAAGGCCTTTAAATAGGCAAGAACTAAGAAACAAAACATACAAGACCATTAACTACTCTGCCACCCCTTGGCTTTTCACTTATACCCCTTGGCTTTTCACTTACACCCCTTGGCTTTTCACTTTCAAAGACTCTTGACCTTTTATTTTTCATTACCCACTAATATGGCATTTAATGTTTATTCAACAAAACTCTCATGTAAACTTAAATGCTTCTACCATTCGTCATGCCAATCATCTTCTTGCATCTGTCGAGAAGTACATTCGGTAGCGGTTTTGTGAAGATATCTGCAGCTTGTGAAATGAGTAATCGAATTGTCTCCATTCTTACAATAGGAGCAAATACTTCGTCATAGTCGATTCCTGCCTTTTGCTTGTATCCCTTCGCAACAAGTCGCGCCTTGTACCGTTCTATCTCGCCTTCAGCATTCATCTTTTTCTTGAACACCCATTTCACACCAATAGGCTAACTTCCTTTCGGTAATTCCGCTAGTTCCCATGTGTTGTTGCGGTCAATCGCCTTAATCTCCTCGTTCATGGCAGTTTGCCACTTCTTGTCTCGCACCGCCTCTTCAAAACTAATATTTTCAGCATCTGCCAAAAGACATACAAGGTGTATCTCATTTGTCGAATCATACAAATCTTGCAAACTTCGTGTTTTGGGTTGTCGTGGTTCATCTTCATTATCGGTAGTTTCAGAGTTTGTTGATATTCTTGTTGGTGCAACGACTGATGATTCTCCAACTTCGATGATAACCTCCGTCGAATTGTTCCAGTCCCACTCGCTTGCTTCGTTTACTCGCACATCACGACTCACCATCACCTTCTTGCTTATCGGGTCGAGTAGCTTGTACCCTTTTGTCTTCTCATCATACCCAATAAAAATATACTTTTTGCTTTTGTCTTCGAGCTTCGTTCTTCGTTGATCCGGTACATGTGCATAAGCCACACTACCGAACACTTTGAGATGAGAAACTGTCGGCTTTTGACTGCTCCATGCCTCTTGTGGTGTTTGATCATCTAACTTCACATGTGGACATCGATTTTGTACATAGATGGCACATTGCACGGCTTCTGCCCAGAATTCCTTCGGCATCTTCTTGCTCTTAAGCATTGATCAAACCATGTCGAGAATAGTCCGGTTCTTCCTCTCGGCCAATACTTGATCAAACCATGTCGAGCATTGATCAAACCGTTTTGTTGAGGAGAGTATGGTGCGGTTAGAAATCTCCTTATGCCTTGCTCCTCGCAATACTCCATGAAAGCCGCCGAAGTATACTCGCCACCTCTATCGGATCGTACGGCTTTGATGTGTCTACCAGTTGCCTTCTCCACCATCACTTTGAACTTTTTGAACACCTCGAATGCCTCGGATTTTTCTTTCAAAAAATAACCTCAAGTTTTTCGTGAGAATTCATCGATAAAGGAAATGAAGTACCTTTTACCGCTAAAAGATTCGGGGGTGATTGGTCCACATATGTCGGTATGAATCAACTCGAGAATATGTTTAGCTCGATATTCTGCCTTCTTTTGAAACGAGGTTCTTGCTTGCTTGCCAAGCACACATTCTTCACAAAATTTGCCCTCATAGTCCATGTCCGGCAGCCTATGCACCGAGTTTTTCTTTGCTAACTTCTTTAGACCACCATAATGTAGGTGACCAAAGCGGAGATGCCACAGTGATGCCTTGTCTTCTACGTTGACTCGCAAACATTTTTCTCGCACGCTTCTCAAATTCAGTTTGTACATCCGATTTCTTTCCATCTCGACTCGAGCAACCAGACGCCCTTGATTGTCTTTCAATTGTAGTACCCGATTTATCATGAATACCGAGTATCCCTTCTCCATGAGTTGCCCCATGCTCAAAATATTGCTCTTAAGATCAAGTACGTAATAAACATTCCCGATTGACCATTCCGTGCCAGTTTTTTGTAAATAGTGAACCGTACCTTGACCTTTTACTTGGATCTTTGACACGTCTCCAAACGAAACGTGTCCATCTTCAACCTCTCGCATCTCCTTGAATAGGTGCTTGTGCCTGCACATGTGGTTACTAGCGCCGGTATCGAGATACCACACTGTGTCGTTGTCGGAAACGGTATTTTTGTAGGCCATCATGAGAACACCATCTTCTCTTGTCTCCTCTTCCGCGACTAGATTCGCGTTTTCTTCTACCTTTTTTCGGAATAGCACTCTTTTGCATAGTGCCCATACTTACCGCAATTATAGCACTCGATGTTTGATTTGCACTCTTTTGCGTAGTGCCCATGCTTGCCGCAATTGTAGCATTCGACTTTTGAATAATTTGACCGGCCGCCTCTCCCATGACCACGTCCTCTACCTCGACAATTTTGTTGTCTTGACTGCCCCTTTTTCTCATAATATTCACCTCGACCGCGGCCTCCACTACCGCGACCATTGTAGCGACCTCCACGACCGCGCCCTCTACCACGAAAATTTTGAGAATAGAGTACCTTTTCGTCTTTGATTGACGCCTTGGTTTGAAGTGCCTGTTCGAGTGTCTCCTCCTTCTTTTTCTTCTTACGTTGTTCGTGTGCCTCGAGAGAGCCTGCAAGCTCGTCGACTGTGAGCGTCGCAAGGTCCTTTGACTCTTCTATTGCGCACACAACATTCTCAAAATTGTCGGTTAATGATCTCAAAATCTTCTCCACAACTCGTGCATCGGTTAACGCTTCGCCATTACGAATGAGTTGGTTCACCACAGCTTGTACACGCGTGATGTGTAGGATAATGGCTCGATTCTGGTTCAGTTTGTTTATATCCGTCGTATCTGCAGCGATCGAAAGTTCCAGTACACCAGTCGACTGAGGTATGGAGTCAGTCGACTGTCTAGAGAGAAGTTTCAAAGGCTAAGGATACAGCAGCAGCAGTCGACTGAAGATGGGTCTCAGTCAACTGTCCAGAACTATTTGTCAGTCGACTGATAATTAGACCAGTCGACTGTAGGCGGGTTTGTGAACTAGAAAATGCCCATTTCGAAAGGCCCAGTAGTTTCCCTATAAATACACCCGTTAGGGTTTTGTAAAGAAAAACACCTCTATTCGGATTTTGTAGCCGTCATCTTTGTAAGGGTTTGTTTTCGCCCATTGGTGATTATTTGAAGAAGAAACCCCAACCGCCCCGTGGATGTATGCATTTGTTTTGCCGAACCACATTAAATCTTTGTGTCCTTGTGTTTGATTTGTTTCTGTTTTTCTTCGCTATTTCTCTCTTTGTTTGGTGGTTAATTCGTATTCCGCACAACAAGTGGTATCAGAGTTTTCGGTTCGACCTAGAGGGAGATGGCGAGTGAAGCAGATGCAACCAAGGATGTTGCGGGATCAAGTTCGTCCAGAACAATAATTCACAACGCAAAATTTGAAGTGGAAAAATTTGATGGAACAAACAATTTCGGGATATGGCAGTGTGAGGTGTTGGATGTTCTGGTTCAACAAGAACAAGATGTTGCTTTGGAGGAAGAAAAACCAAAGAATATGTCCGATGTAGATTGGAAGAAGTTGAACCGAGTTGCGTGTGGGACTATTCAGCTCTTTATCGCGAAGGCTCAGAAGTACGATTTGATGAGGGATACCATTGCTGCGGTGTTGTGGAAGAAACTCGAAGACAAATACATGAGGAAAAGTTTCGAGAATCGGCTGTATTTGAAGAAGAGACTTTTTCGCTTCACCTATACTGAAGGTATGTCTATGAACGCTCATGTTGAATCATTTAATAAATTATTGGCTAATTTGTTAAATTTGGATGAGCAAATTAAAGATGAAGACAAAGCCCTAATTCTGTTGAATTCATTACCCGAATGTTATGATCATTTAGCAACTACTTTAATATATGGAAAAGATACTGTTAAATATGAAGATGTTGCAAATGCTCTGTTGAATAATGAAACTAGGAGAAGGGATAAAATGGTTGATAGAGAAACTTCTGAAGCATTGATTGTAAGGGGCAGATCTGAGACCAAATCTGGGAATAAAGGAAACAAATCTCGTTCCAAATCGAGAGGAGTTTCAAAGGACAGAAAGATACCAGCCAGAGATGAATGTGCTTTCTGTCATGAAAGGGGGCATTGGAAAAAGGATTGTCCTAAGCTGCGAAATAAGGAAAATTCGACTGCAAATGTGACTGTTGATAAGTTAGATAGTGACGATGATTTTTTCTTTGCACTTGCTGCTAGTCCCTCACTTTATCAAGAAGTATGGTTTCTTGATACAGCAGCCTCCTATCATATGTCTTGGAAAAAGGAGTGGTTTACTTCTTTAGAGTATATGGATGGTGGGGTAGTTTTGATGGGAAATAATGCGCCTTGTAAGAAGGTAGGAATCGGGAAGATTGAATTGCTAATGCACGATGGTCTTATTAGGGAGCTTTCAGATGTATGGTATGTTCCAGATTTGAAAAAGAATTTGATTTCACTTGGTGTTTTGGAGGCCAGTGGATTGAAATTTGCAAGTAAAGGTGGCATTCTGAAGGTGACTAACGGATCACTCGTGGTGATGAAAGGGCAAAGAAAAAGGAACTTGTTTTTCTTGCTGGGAAAAACATATTTGGGTCAGGCTGCCAGTGTAACTGAAAGGCCTAAACAGGTTGTTTCCGACTCTACTAGGTTGTGGCATATGCCACTCGGGCATGCAGGAGAAAAGGCCTTGCAGGGGCTTGTGAAGCAAGGGTTGCTTAAAGATGCTAAAGGTTGCAAGCTGGAATTCTGTGAACATTGTGTGTTAGGTAAGCAAACCAGGGTGAGATTTGGTACAGCTGTACATCAGACAAAGGGTATCCTCGATTATGTGCACACAGATGTTTGGGGCCCTACTCAAACACCTTCTATGAGTGGTAGACACTGGTTTGTTACATTTGTTGATGACTACTCCAAACGAGTTTGGGTATATACCATGAAACACAAAGATGAAGTTTTGACATTGTTCACAAGTTGGAAGAAGAAAGTTGAAAACCAGACTGGAAGGAAGATTAAGGTTCTGAGGTCAGATAATGGAGGGGAATACAAGAACGATCCGTTTCTGAAATTGTGTGAAGATGAAGGGATCCAGAGGCACTTCACAGTTAGGAAGACTCCACAGCAAAATGGGGTTGCAAAAGGATGAACAGAACCTTACTTGAGAAGGTGAGATGTATGCTAGCGCAGTCTGGATTGAAGAAGACATTTTGGGCAGAAGCTGTTATATATGCAAGCCGCATTGTCAACTGTTTACCATCAGCAGCACTTGAAGGCAAAACACCTATTGAGGTATGGAGTGGTAAACCTGCATCTGATTATAGTTTTTTGCATATATTTGGTTGTCCTACTTATTTTCATGTAACTGAAACTAAACTTGATGCAAGAGCCAAAAAGGCTATATTTGTTGGTTTTAGTACTGGTGTCAAAGGTTACAGGTTGTGGTGTCCAGAACAGAAAAAGTTAGTAATCAGCAGGGATGTTACCTTTGATGAGACCAGCATGATCAGCTCGGGACAGTCGACTGGTCCTCATATGCAGTCGACTGGTGATCCTGATCAGGAGAAGCAGAAGATTAGCTCGGGACAGTCGACTGACAAGTGCTCTCAGTCGACTGGTGCGAGAGTTCTCCAACAGGTGGAGTTAGAAAAGCTTTCAGTTGAAAATCCTACTCCTGCCCAAAATGAAGTTGATGTGGTTGATACTGAGGATGAGGAAGAAGTTCCTATCCAAGACCCTCCCCAGCAGGAAGAATCAATTGCAGCAAGAAGGCAAAGAAGAGATATCAAACGACCATCTCGCTTTACAGAAACAGTTGCATTTGCTCTTCCCATTGTTGAGAATGAAGTTCCCTCCAACTTCAAAGAAGCTACTAGAAGTTCTGAAAATGCAGATTGGAAAGTTGCTATGGATGAAGAGATGAACTCTCTTCATAAGAATAAGACTTGGGATCTAGTGCAATTGCCAAAGGGGAAGAAAGCCATCGGTTGCAAGTGGGTATATACGAAGAAAGAAGGTCCAAAAGGCAGTGTTCGGTTCAAGGCTAGACTAGTTGCAAAGGGATATGCTCAACAGGAAGGAATTGACTATAATGAAGTGTTCTCTCCGGTTGTGAAGCATCCTTCTGTTCGGATTTTGTTGGCATTGGTAGCTCAGTTTGATCTTGAATTGACACAGATGGATGTGAAGACTGCATTCTTACATGGGGACCTGGATGAAGAAATTTATATGTTGCAGCCAGATGGGTTTAAGATTGCTGGGAAGGAAAGTTCTGTTTGCAGGTTGAAGAAGTCTCTCTATGGATTGAAGCAATCTCCAAGGCAGTGGTATTTGAGGTTTGATCAGTTTATGAAAGTGCAGAGATATTCCAGAAGTGAGTATGATCATTGTGTCTATTTCAGAAAATTGCAGGATGGTTCTTTCATATATCTGTTATTATATGTGGATGACATGTTGATTGTCTCTAAAAATGCTAAGGAGATTCAAAATTTGAAGGATCAGCTGAGTTCTGAATTCGAGATGAAGGATCTTGGTGAAGCCAAGAAGATACTTGGGATGGAGATAGCTAGAGACAGAGCAAAGGGCATAGTAAGTTTGACACAGAAGCAATATCTATTGAAGGTGCTGAAACGGTTTGGTATAGATGAGAAAACTAAACCAGTCAGTACACCCTTAGCCACTCATTTCAGAATTAGTGCTTCTCAGTCTCCAAGTACAGATGAAGAGAGACAGTATATGGCTAATGTACCTTACACTAGTGTGGTTGGCAGTTTGATGTATGCCATGGTTTGTACTCGACCAGACATCTCTCAGGCGGTGAGTATGGTTAGTCGATATATGCATGATCCAGGCAGAGAGCATTGGCAAGCGGCTAAATGGATTTTGAGGTACATAAGTGGCACCACAGATGTGGGTTTGAAGTTTGAAAGGGATGACAATATTAGCAGGTTATTGGTGGGGTATGTTAATTCTGACTATGCAGGTGATCTAGATAAGAGGCGGTCTACTACAGGCTATTTGTTTACTATGGCTAGGGCACCTATAAGTTGGAGGTCCAATTTGCAGTCCACTGTAGCATTGTCTACTACTGAGGCTGAATACATGGCAGTTGCTGAGGCCATGAAGGAAGCCATTTGGATTCATGGACTTTTGAAGAGCTTGGGAATTCATCGGGAGAAGGTGGAGGTACACTGTGACAGTCAGAGTGCTATCCATTTAGCGAAGAACCAAGTTCATCATTCGAAGACCAAACATATTGATGTCCGTTATTATTTTGTGCATGATTTGATAAAGGATGGTGATATTCTTCTGGTGAAGATTGGGACAGCTGATAATCCTGCTGATATGTTGACCAAAATTGTTGAGGCAGCCAAGTTCAAGCATTGCATGAACCTGGCTAATATTTTGCATGCTTGATGATTTGGAATGGGCGGTTGGAATGGTGCTTCGCTATTTGTTTGCTTAAGTATGTGATATCATACTAAGGTGGAGTTTGGTTTGTTGTTACATTTGGTGATGAGCATTTGTTTTGGAGTATTTTTGGAGATTGCTTGGGCTACTTGGAAGATCTCGCCAAGGTGGAGATTGTAGGATAATGGCTCGATTCTGGTTCAGTTTGTTTATATCCGTCGTATCTGCAGCGATCGAAAGTTCCAGTACACCAGTCGACTGAGGTATGGAGTCAGTCGACTGTCCAGAGAGAAGTTTCAAAGGCTAAGGATACAGCAGCAGCAGTCGACTGAAGATGGGTCTCAGTCGACTGTCCAGAACTATTTGTCAGTCGACTGATAATTAGACCAGTCGACTGTAGGCGGATTTGTGAACTAGAAAAGGCCCATTTCGAAAGGCCCAGTAGTTTCCCTATAAATACACCCGTTAGGGTTTTGTAAAGAAAAATACCTCTATTCGGATTTTGTAGCCGTCATCTTTGTAAGGGTTTGTTTTCGCCCATTGGTGATTATTTGAAGAAGAAACCCCAACCGCCCCGTGGATGTAGGCATTTGTTTTGCCGAACCACATTAAATCTTTGTGTCCTTGTGTTTGATTTGTTTCTGTTTTTCTTCGCTATTTCTCTCTTTGTTTGGTGGTTAATTCGTATTCCGCACAACATGATGTAGTCAAATACAGTTTCCGACTCCTTCATCTTCATGTTCTCCAACTCGCCACGAAGAGTTTGGAGACGTACTTGCTTGACTCGGTCGGCTCCTTTGAACACTTTTCCTAAAGTGTCCCACGCTTCTTTTGAAGTAGTTGCACCGACAATCTTCTCAAAGCCCGACTCGTCAACGGCTCGGAACAGCATGTATAGTGCCACCTTATCCTTCGATCGTAACTCTTTTAACGCCTTGGTTTGAGCCGCCGTATATCCCGTGGTATTTGTTGGTTCTTCGAAACCTTCTTCGACCACCTCCCATGCATCTTGAGATCCGAGAAGAGCTTTCATTTGAATGCTCCAGTTCTCGTAATTTGCCTTCGTTAGTCGTGGTAGCGGCATTTGACCAATCACATTCGCCATTTGCTCTGATACCAATTTGAGAACTTTATTTGATAACTTTTTGTGATTTCACGTTTTTTTGTTCTATTCTTCAAACAAAATCAACAAGGCCTTTAAATAGGCAAGAACTAAGAAACAAAACATACAAGACCATTAACTACTCTGCCACCCATTGGCTTTTCACTTGTACCCCTTGGCTTTTCACTTACACCCCTTGGCTTTTCACTTACAAAGACTATTGACCTTTTATTTTTCTTAACCCACTAATATGGCATTTAATGTTTATTCAACATACAAGTTCAGAATGTAGGGTAGTGCTGACACGTTGAAGGTACTTCTCATGGTTTTATATATTTCGCTGATTTCCTTGTGGGACCAGACTGCTTTATGCTGACTGTTATTTTGACCTCCGTATGTGGAGATACTCGGAATATAGCTATATAGCGAGATGATCTGTATCTTGTTGTCTCTATTAGACGTGCGAGTATTGCGTTGCATCTGTAACTAAAGAGTGAATACGATCGAGGGGTATGCTTATGTACATGAAGAACAATTCATACTAGTGATAATTGGATGTGCTGTGAGTTGAATTACTGTACAAAAGTAAAATGACATATTGTTGATTGTGATGGAATATTGCAAATATATTACATCCTATGAAGTGGGAAATATCAAATACCTAGTATCTAACTGGTCAGTGCACTTTTGGTAGCAGTTTATATATTCAAGCTGTAAGATGGAAGATGGGAGCAGGAAACAGGAAGAAGCTTGCTGGCTTGCCTTGTAGGTTAACTGGTTAAGGTGATGTTAACTTCATTTTGTTGACTTGTTATTATATCAAGAACAATAATCTGTTCCTTTTCTTTAATTTCAGGTTGTCGGGTGACACTCTGTTTGCATAGTAAGCACATTATACTATTCCGACCAATCTTTGCCTGTTTTGTATTATAATGCTGCATTTTAAGAGGCTGTCGGGCAGCCGTTTTGTTTAATATTATACCATGCATGATAGTTTATTTGAGTTTTTGGGTTGTAATTTACATTCCTAAATATGATATATCTTTAGAAAAAGGGGCCTCTTACAAATGGACAGCCAATTTGCAAGGAATCTCATCATCATCACCAACTTTCTCCACTTCTTATTTTGTAGCCTATGGTACTGGTTTTCTTAAATTTCTATGGGGTTTTGGGCATTGCTTATGGTATCCAATATAATATAGACTGTCATATGAAACTTTTGACGATTGCTGTTGGTTCCTTGAGAGAGTCAAACACTTCCCGCCAAATGTTAGTTTGGTAGTTTTTTTAGCATCTATTGAAACCAAGTCTTCACATAATTAGGATGGCACTGCTCGGTACGTAAAAGTCTGCGTGCCCTTTTTAAGTGGAATCATCTCAATCATATGAGTTATTGTACTTTTCCTGAGATTTTTTAGAGGGAGGATTACTTGGTTTAACTTATTGATGACATTATGTCTTCCATACACCCCCCTAATCTCATGAACCTCCAACAGGATCGAGATGCTTTAGTCAGGATCCATGTGGAGGCTTAGGCTAGCATCTGGTTTCTGTTATGAGCTTAGACCTATGATGCCAAATGGACATGTTTCACAGCAGGCTAAATATAAAAAAAGTATCCAAAGTTTTAGGCCAGTTTAAAAAAAGTACACTAAGATTTTTTTGTTTAAAAAAAGGACACAAAGTTTAAAAATACACCACTGGGTTAGTTAGGGTTAGGGTTAGGGTAGGATTTTAAAAAATCACTTTCATCTTTCATTTGTATTTAAAAAAATCACATTCATCTTTTCTGTGTTTAAAAAAACATTACTTAACTAATCAGATGTTTAAATAACTCCCCCCCCCCCCCCCCCCCCCCCCCCGAACTAACCCTAACCCTAACTAACCCAGTGGAGTTTTTTTAAACTTTGTGTCCTTTTTTTAAACCAAAAAATCTTAGTGTACTTTTTTTAAACTGGCCTAAAACTTTGTGTACTTTTTTTATATTTAGCCTTTCACAGCATCAATATGATATTTCTTGAATTAGTTACAGTGCTTAGATGAAGATCACAGTCTAACACCTGTCTTTTTATAAACATAATATTCTTTTCGTAATACTCTACATGTTTTCTCTTATTTTATGTTGTCATCCTTGTTTTAGCTCTTTTTGTGATCGGTGTCTTCTATGTATGCCATTTGTCAGATCCTATTCAGGATTTGTTTGATTACATATTATTTAAGGTTATTTTTATTTTTTATTCTATAGCTGTTTTTGTTATGTTCTTCCTTAAACTATATGATTAATTCTTGACAACTAGGGTGGTCATTTCAAAGATGAGAAACGAGAAACACCAAGCACAACAAAACAAACACAAGACAATGATGCCCTATTGGTGATATTAGCACAGCTCTGACTTTAGTAATGTAGCCTTACTGATTCGTCTTCTCTGTTCTATTATATCACAGAGTTGCGGCTTGCTACTACTACTAGCTAGTTCACATAACGACATATTGCATGTACTTGTGTAGATTCAACATTTATTGGTGTATAACTAAAGTGTAAACTCAACATAGTGTCGCAGACTTGGTCCGCAGTAAACTTGCTTCAGGTTCAGTTAAGTCAGTTGGGACAACTCAGTCGACGATAACGTACACGGCTTGACAGTATATGAATTCAGAGTATGTTTACAGATTTTTAGTACCATACTGTTTAGACCAAACTATAATTCCTTAATTAGTTTGACCTAGCCCCCCACCGTTGTCGTGGTATAAAGGAAAATGAATCTCTTGAATATTGGCCAACTGTAGAAATTCAAGTGATAGCGAGAATTATTTGATTGATGACCGTTCAACTGCTCCTTGGAAAGCATACTGATGAAGATCGATGGAGAGGCCATATGAGAGATTCTTGTTCTTTTAGAAACTTTGTAAGAACTTGCAAAACTGGCATTGGGTTACCAGGAAAACAAAGCTAACAAAAAATCTCTTGTTACAAAGTATATGGAGGTCAATTTTCTATTGTATTCATCCACACACACATAGACAACCAAGAGGAAAAGACAAACAATTTCACTTTTAACAGTTACAAGTTTTAGCTCTGGAATGTCATATTAGTAGAGGTACAGAATAGTTTCCATAATTAAAAAGTTCACCAACAAAATGTAGATGAAGTGTCTACAACCTTTATTGGCTTGTTTCGTTAATTTTCATTAATGAAACGAAGACGAGGTCATCTTTATTATAAAAAAAAAAAAAAAAAAACTTTATTGGCTTATGACATTATTCATGACAATCTAGTTATTCGAGAGTTACAAAATTTTTGCTGGTCTCTACAAGGTGAATATACATAGAACTTTGTGCTAGATTTCTCTTAACATTCATTAGACATTGTTTTTTTTCCCGTAAACGGTGGGTCCTAAAAACCCCCGCGCTTCATTAAAAATGTTTTAATAAACCAAACAACCAAATAAAGGGAAATGATTTCCATGTATTCCACAGGTGGACCATGAGACTCATTCCCCATTAAAAAAGAGAACTCATCTCATATAAGATGGCTCCTTACCAAAAAATTTGTAAATACTAGTAAGTACAATCAGTGTTCGTTAACCACAGCAACGACACACACAAAAAAGTGACCCTTCCTTGCCCTCACCTCCACCTGCGAAACACTCCTCCTCCGGTGCCCCCCCCCCTCTGTTCTCTAACTCTGCATCGTAGGTCGGAGTATTGGCATCTGCGTACATTTCTTTAATTTTCTTTGTTGGCTCCCCACCCGACGTTATAGTCTAGAATATGAAATTAGCAATAATCCTGAATAACAGTTGTTGATGCATGATGTGTGTGTGGTTAGGTCTAAAGATTCTACATTTTCTCTCTAACCATATCCCCCAACAAATTATCGTGACCCCAATACCCCAGATGTCTGTGTAACCTTTCCGGACATGCACATCCCTCCAATTCCCTCATATGTCCTGCACAGACTCTGGACATGAGTCGGAGATGCAGAATCTTTTCAAGAGATCCCCCCAAATAGTCCTAACATATTGACATTTAACAAAGAGGTGATCCACTGTTTTGTTATCCACTTGGCACATAACACAGTCACCCGGACCCTGCCACTTTCGCCCCACCAAATTATCCCTGGTAAGAACTGTGTTTCTAGTCACTAGCCAACTGAACGCCCTAATTTTAAGCGGCACTTTAACCTTCCAAACTGGGCCATTGGTTAGTATTTCCCCATCGTTCAGCCCATCACAAGCTGATTTTACCGAGAATACCCCTATTTCCCCCCCGCCCAGGTCATGGTGTCGTTATGATCCTCACCAGTAGACTTCCAATCCTGAAAAATTGAATAAGTTCCTACTTTTGTCTCCTCCCCTCTTTACTCAGCCTGCCCGATACTCTAGGTCTCCATTCCTTGTTCCTCCATTGTCTATAAACCCAGTCGTCTGTCTATAGCAAATTTGTATGCTTTGGAAAATCTTCTCTTTAGATTTATCGGCCCATACCATTTATCCTTCCAGAAGCGGAATGTTGCTTCATTTCCCAATTGAGAAGGAAACACCAGCCAGGAAAATGTCTCTTGTTCGCGTAATCCCCTGCCAAAACCCTGACATTGACACCTTATTGTTCTATTTCCAGTGCACACATCCATTCATGATGTAGGTTTCCTTAATGAGTGTAGCCCATTTAGCATTTGTCTTTGTTTTTAGTTTCCACCACCACTTACATAGTAGGGCTTGATTCATTTGTCGAAGATTTACGACCCCCGGTCCACCAAATTCCTTACGTCTGCAAACGACCCCCCATCTAATTAGTGAGTACCCTTTCC
This sequence comes from Hemerocallis citrina, assembly GCA_017893485.1. Taxonomy (NCBI): domain Eukaryota; kingdom Viridiplantae; phylum Streptophyta; class Magnoliopsida; order Asparagales; family Asphodelaceae; genus Hemerocallis; species Hemerocallis citrina. The sequence goes on from CM030361.1 coordinate 60,868,826, forward strand.
CCTCCTGACCTGACCTGTGAGAGAGGAATCGTCTTCTTAATCTATCAATTTTCTTGATTACCCAAATTGGTATCTCGAAAAATGACAGAAAGTAGAGTGGAATAGAGCTGACCACCGTACTCAGCAAAGTAAGCCATCCACCTAAAGAAAGCATCTCACCCTTCCGTCCTTCCAGATTGCTCGAATTTTTTTCAATATATCATTCAAATCCACCCTCCTAATTTTCCAGTACCAATAGGTAATCCCAGATATTTAATCGGTAGCTTTTGGGTTGGGCAGTTGAGAATGCCTGCAATTGTTGAACCCGAATGCCCCGTTTCTCCCACGAAGGTAATGGAGCTTTTATGAAAGTTCACTTTCAACCCTGACCAATCCTCAAATAGATATAATCCCCCACTTCAACAGTGTAGCCTGTGCAATGTCACATTCTCCGAAG